>JAPZIH010000662.1:0-122769 GCA_027410445.1 Discoglossus pictus | reverse complement strand
AAAGAGAGTGCAAGGAGTGCATGGGGGAGAGTACCCAGAGAAAGCATGGGGAAGAGAGTGCCAGGAGTGCATGGGGGGGAGAGTACCCAGAGAAAGCATGGGGAAAAGAGTGCCAGGAGTGCATGGGGGAGAGTACCCAGATAAAGTCATGGGGAAAGAGAGTACCAGGAGTGCATGGGGGAGAGTACCCAGAGAAAGCATGGGGAAGAGAGTGCCAGGAGTGCATGTGGGGAGAGTACCCAGAGAAAGCATGGGGAATAGAGTGCCAGGAGTGCATGGGGGGAGAGTACCCAGAGAAAGCATGGCAAAGAGAGTGCCAGGAGTGCATGGGGGAGAGTACCCAGAGAAAGCTTTCGAAAGAGAGTGCCAGGAGTGCATGGGGGAGAGTACCCAGAGAAAGCATGGGAAAGAGATTGCCAGGAGTGCATGGGGGAGAGTACCCAGAGAAAGCATGGGGATGAGAGTGCCAGGAGTGCATGGGAGGAGAGTACACAAAGAAAGCATGGGGAAGAGAGTGCCAGGAGTGCATGGGGGGAGAGTACCCAGAGAAAGCATGGGAAAGAGAGTGCCAGGAGTGCATGGGGGAGAGTACCCAGAGAAAGCATGGGGAAGAGAGTGCCAGGAGTGCATGGGGGCAGAGTACCCAGAGAAAGCATGGGAAAGAGAGAGCCAGAAGTGCATGGGGGAGAGTACCCAAAGAAAGCATGGGAAAGAGAGTGCCAGGAGTGCATGGGGGGAGAGTACCCAGAGAAAGCATGGCAAAGAGAGTGCCAGGAGTGCATGGGGGAGAGTACCCAGAGAAAGCATGGGAAAGAGAGTGCAAGGAGTGCATGGGGGAGAGTACCCAGAGAAAGCATGGGGAAGAGAGTGCCAGGAGTGCATGGGGGGAGAGTACCCAGAGAAAGCATGGGGAATAGAGTGCCAGGAGTGCATGGGGGAGAGTACCCAGATAAAGCATGGGAAAGAGAGTGCCAGGAGTGCATGGGGGAGAGTACCCAGAGAAAGCATGGGGAAGAGAGTGCCAGGAGTGCATGGGGGGAGAGTACCCAGAGAAAGCATGGGGAATAGAGTGCCAGGAGTGCATGGGGGGAGAGTACCCAGAGAAAGCATGGCAAAGAGAGTGCCAGGAGTGCATGGGGGAGAGTACCCGGAGAAAGCATGGGAAAGAGAGTGCCAGGAGTGCATAGGGGAGAGTACCCAGAGAAAGCTTTCGAAAGAGAGTGCCAGGAGTGCATGGGGGAGAGTACCCAGAGAAAGCATGGGAAAGAGATTGCCAGGAGTGCATGGGGGAGAGTACCCAGAGAAAGCATGGGAAAGAGAGTGCCAGGAGTGCATGGGGGAGAGTACCCAGAGAAAGCATGGGGATGAGAGTGCCAGGAGTGCATGGGAGGAGAGTACACAAAGAAAGCATGGGGAAGAGAGTGCCAGGAGTGCATGGGGGGAGAGTACCCAGAGAAAGCATGGGAAAGAGAGTGCCAGGAGTGCATGGGGGAGAGTACCCAGAGAAAGCATGGGGAAGAGAGTGCCAGGAGTGCATGGGGGCAGAGTACCCAGAGAAAGCATGGGAAAGAGAGAGCCAGAAGTGCATGGGGGAGAGTACCCAGAGAAAGCATGGGGAAGAGAGTGCCAGGAGTGCATGGGGGAGAGTACCCAGAGAAAGCTTTCGAAAGAGAGTGCCAGGAGTGCATGGGGGGAGAGTACCCAGAGAAAGCATGGGAAAGAGATTGCCAGGAGTGCATGGGGGAGAGTACCCAGAGAAAGCATGGGAAAGAGAGTGCCAGGAGTGCATGGGGAGAGTACCCAGAGAAAGCATGGGGATGAGAGTGCCAGGAGTGCATGGGGGGAGTGTACACAAAGAAAGCATGGGGAAGAGAGTGCCAGGAGTGCATGGGGGGAGAGTACCCAGAGAAAGCATGGGAAAGAGAGTGCCAGGAGTGCATGGGGGAGAGTACTCAGAGAAAGCATGGGAAAGAGAGTGCCAGGAGTGCATGGGGGAGAGTACCCTGAGAAAGCATGGGAAAGAGAGTGCCAGGAGTGCATGGGGGAAGAGTAACCAGAGAAAGCATGGGGAAGAGAGTGCCAGGAGTGCATGGGGGAGAGTACCCAGAGAAAGCAAGGGGAAGAGAGGGCCAGGAGTGCACGGGGGGAGAGTACCCCAAGAAAGCATGGGGAAGAGTGTGCCAGGAGTGCATGGGGGGAGAGTAACCCAAGAAAGCATGGGGAAGAGAGTGCCAGGAGTGCATGGGGACAGAGTACCCAGAGAAAGCATGGGGGAGAGAGTGCCAGGAGTGCATTGGGGGAGAGTACTCAGAGAAAGCATGGGGAAGAGAGTGCCAGGAGTGCATTGGGGGAGAGTACCCAGAGAAAGTATGGGGAAGAGAGTGCCAGGAGTGCATGGGGACAGAGTACCAGCAAAATGCACAGGGGCTGGAGAGTTCAAGGAGAAGGCATGGTAAGACATTTCCAGGAGTGAGTTAGTGTACCAGGAGAGTACCAGGAGAGTACCAGGAGAGTACCAGGAGAGGCTATGATGGAAGACAAGGAGAGTGAGGGGGGGGGGGGGTTAGAGTATTAGAGAGATTGCATGTGGAAGGAGAGTTCCAGTAGAGGTCATAGTGAGGATGAGAGAGTATCCAGAGAGTGCATGGGGTGGAGAGTACCAGGCCAGGGAAGTACCAAGGTTTGGGGAGTACTGAGAGAGTAAATAGGGGCAGATCACCAGAAGAGTGCACGGGGGAGAGAGACAGAGGGACAGAGAGAGAGAGACAGAGGGGCAGAGAGAGACAGAGGGACAGAGAGAGAGAGAGACAGAGGGGCAGAGAGAGACAGAGGGACAGAGAGAGACAGAGGGACAGAGAGAGACAGAGGGGCAGAGAGAGACAGTGACAGTGTCTGTGCTTGCGGGATATCCCCCGGTGTCTCTCAGGTACACGCCCTGTACTGTATAGTAGAGAATACCCCCCCCCCCCCCCCACAGGCAGCACTAAGGGGATGGGGGAGCTGCCATTACTAGGAAACTGTCCAGAGAGTGAGACAGTGCACAGAGAGAGAAAACACAGAGAGAGAAAGAGCACAAAGAGAGACAGCACAGAGAGAGAGAAAGAGCACAGAGAGAGACAGCACAGAGAGAGATTGAGAGCACAGAGAGAGGCAGCACAGAGAGAGAGAGAGAGACCCAGCACAGAGAGAGAGCACAGAGAGAGAGAGAAAGAGCACAAAGAGAGACAGCATAGAGAGAGACAGCACAGACAATTGAACATAACATATGACACCAGCAAGTTACTGGTGTTAAATATAAAAGATATTGCTGTCCCAGCGAGTAGGGACTTGTCTCCACCTTTATTAGGGTAGAAACATAGGCTTGGTAGTTGGGAACAGTTGGACACATCCCGTCTGCCTCCTACGTAGATTTGATGAAAAACAAGAATTTGATGAAAAACAAGCAAAAGTAGATGTTACAGATATAATTACAGCGACCCTTTAATTTATTTATTTTGAACCATTTCATAAAAATGATAAAAAAGATAAAGATTTTCTTATGGCCTGATTTACTAAGGTGTGCAGAACCGTGGCTGTGAAGCTTTTTATTAGTGTAAGCGTCGTGCCGTTTCACAAAGGAGTTGTATCCGCCCCCATGGGGTCTATTTGTCTGGGTAATTCCTCTCTTGTCTCCGCAGGACGCCATGTTGGTCATTTTAAAGAGCCTCATGCCGACCTCTCTGTTCAATATTATTGGCTTTGGTTCGTCGTTCAAGACCCTGTTTCCCAGCAGCCAGAGCTATAACGAGGTGAGTAATTATATCAAATAAACTGAATAGGAGTTATTAATTACTATTATTATTATTATTATTACTGCTAATAATACTATTTTTAATTATATTTGGAAATTATTTGTAATCACTTAATGCAAATCACCTTTATATATTTTCTTAATAGATTAAATTAGTAACAATATAACAACAATAGATGAATATAATATATATATATTGTATTTTTTGACCTTTTTCATTTAATCTATTAATAATTTTAGTCTCAGATAAACTTTCCGCCACTGTCAGTCTATGCCGTGGCCATTAACCCTATCGTGGCCATTAACCCTATCACCCCCTCATCCTGCCAGGCCTGAATTGCTATGTAATAATATGACAGATACCATTTAATATTCTGATTATGTATATATATATATATATATTTGTTTTGTGAGAATGTGTCTGTAATTGGTTTCAAATATACACGTGGCTAAGCAGTCAGTTAAGAGGTTTAAAGATTTTCTATAATTTATTTAATTTAATTAATTTTTAAAATGTGTTTACTACCCACTTCTACGTGTGAGAGGGGGAAGGGGTGTGGTGCCAATTTAAATCTTGTCCAATTATTTACTGACTTCTCCCTCCACTGGTAGATACAGAAAGACACCCTCACCACAAACAAAAAATCAAATATCTCTGCGTGTCTGAGCATGCTCAGTCCTTGTTCTGAAGGCCGAAGGAGTAATCAGTAATGACTGATAATGATTTCACCAGGAATATTATTATTATTATTATTTTATTAAGAAATGTGCATATAGATATATATTGATATAATGTGAAGATACAGTATATATGTATATATTTATATAGTAGAATCCCAGTTATCCGGCACCCAACTAACCGGACTCTCAAGCAACCGGCACCGGCATCAATTCCCCATTTTAAAAAAACTCCCTCTAAACCGGCATAACCGGCACTATCTGGCATAACCGGCAGTATCCGGCACTATCTGGCATAACCGGCACTACCCGGCACTATCTGGCATAACCGGCACTACCCGGCACTATCTGGCATAACCGGCACTATCCGGCACTATCCGGAGTACGAGACTGAAAAAAAAAAATGCTAACTTTTTTCTAATTATTTTTTCTGGGCCTAAATGGCCTGATTTAGGTGCTAATGCCTTTTATAAAGGGATTTTGAGTTTTTTGGGGGGTTTAAGGGTGGTTTAGACCCTTAAATTCGGGGACTCCGGCAATAGGGAGTCCCCATGGGTGCCGGATAACGGGGTTTTTACTGTATATACAGTATATAGTAATTTTTATAGTTTTATATATTATTATATTGTTACTTTATTACCAAATTATTCTTAATATTTATAATAACTGCTAATGTTAATTATTATTATTATATTATTGCAATTATTATTATTCTTCTTGCTATTACAATTTTTTTTTACATTTTAAATGATTGTTTTTCCCATTATTTGCCAATATTTGTATCCTATACACATTGCTCGATCTCATTACAGCCCCTTAGGAAGTAAATTGTACATGTTCCTGAGCATTATTACTAGAGTATCACTAGATTTCCAGGTTGTGCCCCACCCCTTGCGCTGTTGAATTGGATATTAGCGTTTTCTGTCATATTAAATATAAATGGCATCTTCCATGAGAGTTTTTAGCACAGGTGTATAATTGGCCCTGTACACCTCAGATAGGTCGGGGGTCAAATTGATTCCTAAATACGCGATGTGACTAGTGGGCCAAGTAAATGAGTATTTGCTTTTCAGTTGCTCAAGAGTTTGTTTGGACATTTGGGCCCCGAAAGCCTCAGTCTTGTTTAAATTGATTTTAAACCTGAAATATTCTAATGTTTCCATTAAAACAGGAAGAGAAGTTTCTGGATCAGTTAGGGTGCGCAGGATGTCGTCTGCAAATAGGCAGCCCTTGAACTGTTGTAATCCCACCTGAACCCCCTGAATTTGTGAAGATGAGCGAATGGTTTGGGCAAGGGGTTCAATTACTAATGCAAACAATAGGAGGGATAAGGGGCACGCCTGTCTTGTTCCAATCTGTATGTTTACCACATTCTTATTGTCTCTCTGAAGCATTAAGTAAGCCACTGGGTCATGATAAAGGGAGTTGATGAGGTAAATAAAGTTCCCTTTAATGCCCATCTTAGTCAGAACTTTCCTCAATAATTTCCATTCTCAGGAGTCAAAAGCCTTTTTAAGTCCTCGTGCTATTGTGCTTATATTATCCCCCGCCTGTCTGAACTGCACAAACCTTGTAAATCTGGTGGCCATGAGCTTCGACAATATTTTTAAGTCTCCGTTGAGTAGCGATATAGGGCGACCATTTTTGGCCTCAAGGGGATCACGTCCGGGTTTAGGAAATAAAATTACGTTTGCCTGATTAAATTCAGTTGGAATTTGTTCCCCTTTTAACATAGCATTGTATAGTGTATTCAAGTAGAGGATTAATCATTTTGAAAAGGTCTTGATATTGGAGAAGCCGCCTGGCTCCGGGGATTTTCCCAGTTTCATATTTTTATTGGTTTCACTCATTTCTTCTGCGTGATGTTGGCGTTTAATAATTCTAAGTCTTCGTCTGTTATTGTCAGAAGATCTAATTTGTTTAGGAAGTTTTTTGTTTGGCGAGTGCTTGTGCTAGGACTGGCGGAGTATATGGTTTGGTATATATTTAACAAGGTTTCCTGTATTTTTGTCTGATTTAAGATGATCTGGCCTTCCTTAATTTGATAGATTTGATTCTGGCTTTGTCTTTTAGCCGGCGCGGGAGAGAGTTTATTCATCGGCTATAAAATGTAATGTGTTTTACGTTGGGCTTTTTCAGTTTTTATAGTTAGTAGATTATTTCATTCTAGTCTAGTTTTGTCGATCTTGGAGATGGTAATGGAGGAGTAATTCATTTGATTTAGTTTTTCTAGTGTGTGTCTCTCGTAGTGTATGTAGAGGCTTTTCCTTTAACTGGTCCCCTGATGTAGGCTTCATGTGCTAGCCAAAGCCTGGACAGGACTTGCCACGAATACGATATCTATTCCTCTCCCTTCTGATCCCCATAATACCAAAAGAAAAACACTTTAAAAGCACTTAACAAGGTTCATATGGAATAATAAAAAGCCACGCTTATCTAAAATGCTTCTTCTAGTAGTAAAAAAATTGGACTTACGTGCCCCAATCTGAGATCGTACTTCGGAGCAGCTCAATTGGCTTTCATGCCCCAAGTGCATTCAATAACGCGCCAACCCCTACGGGCATTCATTGGAAATCAACAAATGAGACCCTTCAAATAGGATTCTATTATTTGGTCCCCAAATGTCCCCCCCCCCCCGATAAATAGACATAGTAATCGTATTATTAGACTTTCCCTCTCCAATTGGACTCGGATTAACACAAAACCTAACTTAGCAACTAAACTAACTAACTTAACCCCTACGCTTACTATTCCTTCAATCTGGAATTACTTAATCGAGAATTCAGAACATTGGGGTCCAGGCATGAATTAGATAAACTAGGGTCCTGGATAAACAACAACCAAGTTATCTCTTTTGATCAACTTAAGATACAATGTGACGTTCCTCTAAAGGAACATTACACTTTCCACAAGGATCAAGAGATGGGGTACTCCACAATCGAGTTGGTTCCCTCTTATATGCAAAAAGGCTCCAATAACTAAAGGGGTTTTATGCTCCTTGTATAGAACTCAACATTAAGCCAACTTTTATGTACAATTGGGAAAAAGACATTTGTACCCAGTGGGACACCCAGGATTGGGAAAAAACATGTTTAAATTTAATTAAAGGTCCTTGGAATTATAGTCTACAGGAAACATCTATTAAACCCCTCATAGAGCCTACTATACCCCAGCTAAACAAAATGAACCCCCAAATCTCACCTCTTTGTTATAGGCATTGCTTAACCCCAGGCACGTTTTGCCACTTGTTGTGGAAATGTCCAGTAGTCCACTCATTGTGGACTGAAGTCCTAGAGCTAGCCTCTAGAGTCCCGTAAATCATTGCCCCCCCCCCCCCCCACATGCCTTTTGGGCAAAATCAATCCCTTGATATCTAGAAAACAAACCAAATGGCTAAAAAAACTAACGATATCAACAAAAAGCCACACAGCCCAAAATTGGAAGTCTTGAACA
The DNA here is from genome assembly GCA_027410445.1 of Discoglossus pictus. Classification (NCBI taxonomy): domain Eukaryota; kingdom Metazoa; phylum Chordata; class Amphibia; order Anura; family Alytidae; genus Discoglossus; species Discoglossus pictus. The sequence goes on along the minus strand of JAPZIH010000662.1, from coordinate 114,848 downwards.
TTCAAGAAGTAACCAATAAGTTAAATACCATAATGAGACCGTCGCATTCTTTAGCAAACACGTACCGTCAATTTCTAGAAATATGGCGCCCATGGCTCTCCTCAACGCAAGCTACAGACATTACTTAAACAGATAATTACATTTTACCTATATAAGTCTGTCTAAACTCCACTCAAAAATAAACCCGGATGCCCTTTCGTCGACCCCGGGAGCCGCATGGACTCATAGTACGGGCTGGGGGAGGGACATTTCCTAGCCGTACCCGGTACGATATTTGGATTATATATGAAGATCTCGAGTTGCTCGTAGGACACACATCCATTTAGGTTCAGGTTATTGGATTGTTTGCTTGTTTTTTTTATATTTTTTTCCTTTCTTTCCATTTTTATATGTTATATGAAATTAAATCTAAACTCTGTGTTATTTGCAACATCAGAAAGATCTGAACCGGCATTGGTTATTGGATCAGGATTGTTATAGACCTTCTTACAAGCTTTCAATCTAGAAAATACAAAATGTTGAAATGTTTTCTATAGGTGTTACACAAATAATATGCCCCGGATAACAAACAAATGCCTTCTTAAACATTGTAAAACTTTATTGAGCAAAATGTTTGTGACACACTGCCTATATTAGACAATAAAAAATCTTAAAACCAAAAAAATGTAAATAGTGATTTCCAATATGTTTTTCTAACTATATTTTTTCTATTGGTTTCCTTGGATGTCGGATTACTTTTGTATATAAAACAAATCACTAACATGTGAGCGTTAGAGGACCTCCGTTAAGTTGTTCTTCCAAATGGTTTTAAATAACTTCAGAGAGCAAAATAATAAGCACAACCTTTACATATGTACATGTGTGTTGGATATCCTTTGCTGTGTGGCTCCATTTCTTCTGCCTGCTGCTTTCCCAGATGGGAATGTCTTGTAAGATTTTATTTTTTATGGTACAAATATTTGATAACATGTTGCTGGCTGCGATGAAGGTCTCTTCTGCCTGGACATCACTGTATGTGAGTGGACAACAAGCTCAGAGGTTGCGCTGAGTACGCCATCACTCCAATCACAAGTGGCACTGCCAGCAGAGTAGTAGCCACCAGCTTGGCTCTCATAGACACAGGAAAGGGAATCATTTCCCCGGAGTCCATTTCTCGGACCTTAAACTGAGTTCGGCATCCGTCATTCAAAGATGGGCCACCACTTTTGCTGTATCTTCGGGGCGTCGGGGATTAAATTTGCTAAATCAGGGAAGGAGCAGGCCATGGGATCCCTGAGATTATCCATTAGAGCAAATGGCATTGTAGCTGGCGTTCGACATATCATTCTCAGTCGTATGACAGATGTGATGCCATCTTGGTAGGAACCGATCACTGACAGTCTGTGACTACTGAGCTTCTGCAAAGATACTGCGGCACGTCTTATAATGATAAGGGAAAGCATCCATCCAATACTCCAAAATCAAGGTCAATGAAGGTGACTTGCCCCAGTGCTGAGTGGACTAGGTGCACCCCAAAACCACCCCAAAACCACCCAGTGCCCAGCTGCTTCTGGTGTTCAGGATCCAGATGCAGGATAAGGAGGAAGAGTAGGTATAGGTGCCCTTAGAATAGGCCCTAGCAAGACACCAGCATCCGGATACAGCAGGAACAGCAGGAGCAGATGTAGGTGCCTTTAAGGTAGGACCCAGGAGAGGTATCAGTAGACCAACAAGTGATTGCCTTTCCCCAATAATGACACTACACTGTAGTTATGTACAATCAAAGTGAGCACATACAGCACATTGATACAAAACATCACAAAGCAAGACACAATCTCTGATGTCATTCCCCCTGATTACCCCCTGCTGGCCAGGAGCCACGCTGACCTCTAGCCCTAATCCTTCCATTGTTCTTAGCTTTTCTGGGTTATATCAATAACTACAGACTAATACATTTCAAATACATAACAGGGAACAGGGTTAACAACATGGCATAGTCCACGGATCCATGTCAGTCCAGGGCCTTCCACCATTCCATAGTCCTAACAGTCTAATGGCCCTCTCTGTGTCACAATCCTGTCTATATGAGTTAGCATGGGGAAAGCTTTCCCATAGACTCCCCCCCCGCCACCCACCCAGAGTCTAGACGAGACAGAAGGTACAACAAGAGGCATAAATATCTATACCGACAGTTGTGCTGCATATTTATCCTTGGTCACATATATGCTGAGGTGGAAACAGATGCAATGGAGTATTCATGGTTGCCCAGTCTGAGGAGGCCCAGAGTTTGGGCCATTTAGAAAGGCTTATGTGGGAGTTGATGCCAATGAACCACAGATGCCGTAGCCAAGGTACAAGCGTCACAGCAGCCATTGCACCTAGACCCATTGCTACAGAAAAAGGCGTGCCAATACAGATCATTATGGTGAAGAATGCCCAACAAAATTGTCATGTAGATATCCATACCGACAGTTTTGCTGCTTATCCATAATTGTTAACAAACGCAACAGTGTATTCATGGTCTGCGCATTGGTCTGCACATTGGTTTGCTCATCGGTCTGGTCATCGGTCTGGTCATCGGTCTGCGCATTGGTCTGGTCATCGGTCTGCACATCGGTCTCCTCACCGGTCTGCACATCGGTCAGGTCATCGGTCTGCGAATTGGTCTGTCCATCGGTCTCCTCATCGGTTTGCTCATCGGTCCATTTATCGGTTTGCTCATCGGTCTCCTCATCGGTCTGGTAATTGGTCTGCGCATTGGTCTGGTCATCGGTCTCCTCATCAGTCTCCTCATCGTTCTCCTCATCGGTCTCCTCATTGGTCTCCTCATTGGTCTCCTCATCGGTCTGGTCATCGGTCTGGTGATCGGTCTCCTCATTGGTCTCCTCATCGGTCTGGTCATCGGTCTGGTGATCGGTCTCCTCATCAGTCTCCTCATCAGTCTCCTCATCGGTCTCCTCATTGGTCTGGTCAAGGTCTGGTCATTGGTCTCCTCATCGGTCTCCTCATCGGTCTGGTCATCGGTCTCCTCATCGGTCTGGTCATCCGTCTGGTCATTGGTCTCCTCATCAGTCTCCTCATCGGTCTCATCATCGGTCTCCTCATCGGTCTGGTCATCGGTCTGCACATTGGTCTCCTCATCGGTCTGGTCATCGGTCTCCTCATCGGTCTGGTCAACGGTCTCCTCATCGGTCTGCACATTGGTCTCCTCATCAGTCTCATCGGTCTGCACATCGGTCTCCTCATCGGTCTCCTCATCGGTCTGGTCATCGGTCTGCACATCGGTCTGGTCATCGGTCTCCTCATCGGTCTGCACATCGGTCTCCTCATCGGTCTGGTCATCGGTCTGCACATCGGTCTGGTCATCGGTCTCCTCATCGGTCTGCACATCGGTCTCCTCATCGGTCTGGTCATTGGTCTCCTCATTGGTCTCACCGGTCTGCACAACGGTCTGGTCATTGGTCTCCTCATCAGTTTCCTCATCGGTCTGGTCTTGGTCTCCTCATCGGTCTGGTCATTGGTCTCTTCAACGGTTTACTCATCGATCTCCTCATTGGTCTGGTCATCGGTCTCCTCATCGGTCTGGTCATCGGTCTCCTCATCGGTCTGCACATCGGTCTCCTCATCGGTCTTGTCATCAGTCTCCTCAACGGTTTACTCATCGATCTCCTCATTGGTCTGGTCATCGGTCTCTGGAAACTGATGCAATGGAGTATTCATGGTTGCCCAGTCTGAGGAGGCCCAGAGTTTGGGCCATTTAGAAAGGCTTATGTGGGAGTTGATGCCAATGAACCATAGATGCCGTAGCCAAGGTACAAGCGTCACAGCAGCCATTGCACCTAGACCCATTGCTACAGAAAAAGGCGTGCCAATACAGATCATTATGGTGAAGAATGCCCAACAAAATTGTCATGTAGATATCCATACCGACAGTTTTGCTGCTTATCCATAATTGTTAACAAACGCAACAGTGTATTCATGGTCTGCGCATTGGTCTGCACATTGGTTTGCTCATCGGTCTGGTCATCGGTCTGCGCATTGGTCTGGTCATCGGTCTGCACATCGGTCTCCTCACCGGTCTGCACATCGGTCAGGTCATCGGTCTGCGAATTGGTCTGTCCATCGGTCTCCTCATCGGTTTGCTCATCGGTCCATTTATCGGTTTGCTCATCGGTCTCCTCATCGGTCTGGTCATTGGTCTGCGCATTGGTCTGGTCATCGGTCTCCTCATCAGTCTCCTCATCGTTCTCCTCATCGGTCTCCTCATTGGTCTCCTCATTGGTCTCCTCATCGGTCTGGTCATCGGTCTGGTGATCGGTCTCCTCATTGGTCTCCTCATCGGTCTGGTGATCGGTCTCCTCATCAGTCTCCTCATCAGTCTCCTCATCGGTCTCCTCATCGGTCTGGTCATCGGTCTGGTCATTGGTCTCCTCATCAGTCTCCTCATCAGTCTCATCATCGGTCTCCTCATCGGTCTGGTCATCGGTCTGCACATTGGTCTCCTCATCGGTCTGGTCATCGGTCTCCTCATCGGTCTGGTCAACGGTCTCCTCATCGGTCTGCACATTGGTCTCCTCATCAGTCTCATCGGTCTGCACATCGGTCTCCTCATCGGTCTCCTCATCGGTCTGGTCATCGGTCTGCACATCGGTCTGGTCATCGGTCTCCTCATCGGTCTGCACATCGGTCTCCTCATCGGTCTGGTCATCGGTCTGCACATCGGTCTGGTCATCGGTCTCCTCATCGGTCTGCACATCGGTCTCCTCATCGGTCTGGTCATTGGTCTCCTCATTGGTCTCACCGGTCTGCACAACGGTCTGGTCATTGGTCTCCTCATCAGTTTCCTCATCGGTCTGGTCTTGGTCTCCTCATCGGTCTGGTCATTGGTCTCCTCAACGGTTTACTCATCGATCTCCTCATTGGTCTGGTCATCGGTCTCCTCATCGGTCTGGTCATCGGTCTCCTCATCGGTCTGCACATCGGTCTCCTCATCGGTCTTGTCATCAGTCTCCTCATCGGTTTACTCATCGATCTCCTCATTGGTCTGGTCATCGGTCTCCTCATCGGTCTCCTCATCGGTCTTGTCATCAGTCTCCTTATCTGTCTGGTCATCGGTCTCCTCATCGGTCTGCGCATAGGTCTCCTCATTGGTCTGGTCATCGGTCTGGTCATCGGTCTCCTCATCGGTCTGGTCATCGGTCTCCTAATCGGTCTCCTCATCAGTCTGGTCATCGGTCTCCTCATCGGTCTGCACATTGGTCTCCTCATCGGTCTGGTCATCAGTCTCCTCATCGATCTGCGCATCGGTCTCCTCATTGGTCTGGTCATCGGTCTGGTCATCGGTCTCCTCATCGGTCTGGTCATCGGTCTCCTAATCGGTCTCCTCATCAGTCTGGTCATCGGTCTCCTCATCGGTCTGCACATTGGTCTCCTCATCGGTCTGGTCATCAGTCTCCTCATCGGTCTGCGCATCGGTCTCCTCATTGGTCTGGTCATCGGTCTGGTCCTCAGTCTCCTCACCGGTCTCCTCATCGGTCTCCTCATCAGTCTGGTCATCGGTCTCCTCATCGGTCTGGTCATTGGCCTGGTCATCGGTCTCCTCATTGGTCTGGTCATCAGTCTCCTAATCGGTCTCCTAATCAATCTGGTCATCGGTCTGGTCCTCGATCTCCTCACCGGTCTCCTCATCGGTCTCCTCATCAGTCTGGTCATCGGTCTCCTCATCGGTCTGGTCATTGGCCTGGTCATCGGTCTCCTCATTGGTCTGGTCATCAGTCTCCTAATCAGTCTCCTAATCAATCTGGTCATCGGTCTGGTCCTCGATCTCCTCACCGGTCTCCTCATCGGTCTCCTCATCCGTCTGGTCATCGGTCTCCTCATCGGTCTGGTCATTGGCCTGCTCATTGATCTGGTCATCGGTCTCCTCATCGGTCTCCTCATCGGTCTCCTCATTGGTCTCCTCACCGGTCTCCTCATCGGTCTCCTCATTGGTCTCCTCATCAGTCTGGTCATCGGTCTCCTCATCGGTCTGGTCATTGTCCTGGTCATCGGTCTCCTCATCGGTCTGCGCATTGGTCTCCTCATTGGTCTGGTCATCGGTCTCCTCATCGGTCTGGTCATCAGTCTTCTCAATGGTCTCCTCATCGGTCTCCTCATCTGTCTGGTCCTCGGTCTCCTCACCGGTCTCCTCATCGGTCTCCTCATCGGTCTGGTCATCGGTCTCCTCATCGGTCTGGTCATCGGTCTGGTCATCGGTTTTATCATCGGTCTCCTCATCAGCCTGGTCAACGGTCTCCTCATCGGTCTGCACATTGGTCTCCTCATCAGTCTCATCGGTCTGCACATCGGTCTCCTCATTGGTCTGGTCATCGGTCTCCTCATCGGTCTGGTCATCAGTCTTCTCAATTGTCTCCTCATCGGTCTCCTCATCGGTCTGGTCATCGGTCTCCTCATCGGTCTGGTCATTGGCCTGGTCATCGGTCTCCTCATTGGCCTGGTCATCAGTCTCCTCATCGGTCTGGTCATCGGTCTGGTCATCGGTCTGATCATCGGTCTCCTCATCAGCCTGGTCAACGGTCTCCTCATCGGTCTGCACATTGGTCTCATCGGTCTGCACATCGGTCTCCTCATCGGTCTCCTCATCGGTCTGGTCATCGGTCTGCACATCGGTCTGGTCATCGGTCTCCTCATCGGTTTACTCATCGGTCTCCTCATCGGTCTAGTCATTGGTCTCCTCATTGGTCTCACCGGTCTGCACAACGGTCTGGTCATTGGTCTCCTCATCAGTTTCCTCATCGGTCTGGTCTTGGTCTCCTCATTGGTCTCCTCATCGGTCTGGTCATTGGTCTCCTCAACGGTTTACTCATCGATCTCCTCATTGGTCTGGTCATCGGTCTCCTCATCGGTCTGGTCATCGGTCTCCTCATCGGTTTACTCATCGGTCTGGTCTTGGTCTCCTCATCGGTCTCCTCATCGGTCTGGTCATCAGTCTCCTCATCGGTTTACTCATCGATCTCCTCATTGGTCTGGTCATCGGTCTCCTCATCGGTCTCCTCATCGGTCTTGTCATCAGTCTCCTTATCTGTCTGGTCATCGGTCTCCTCATCGGTCTGCGCATCGGTCTCCTCATTGGTCTGGTCATCGGTCTCCTCATCGATCTGGTCATCGGTCTCCTAATCGGTCTCCTCATCAGTCTGGTCATCGGTCTCCTCATCGGTCTGCACATTGGTCTCCTCATCGGTCTGGTCATCAGTCTCCTCATCGGTCTGCGCATCGGTCTCCTCATTGGTCTGGTCATCGGTCTGGTCCTCAGTCTCCTCACCGGTCTCCTCATCGGTCTCCTCAACAGTCTGGTCATCGGTCTCCTCATCGGTCTGGTCATTGGCCTGGTCATCGGTCTCCTCATTGGTCTGGTCATCAGTCTCCTAATCGGTCTCCTAATCAATCTGGTCATCGGTCTGGTCCTCGATCTCCTCACCGGTCTCCTCATCGGTCTCCTTATCAGTCTGGTCATCGGTCTCCTCATCGGTCTGGTCATTGGCCTGGTCATCGGTCTCCTCATTGGTCTGGTCATCAGTCTCCTAATCGGTCTCCTAATCAATCTGGTCATCGGTCTGGTCCTCGATCTCCTCACCGGTCTCCTCATCGGTCTCCTCATCCGTCTGGTCATCGGTCTTCTCATCCGTCTGGTCATTGGCCTGCTCATTGATCTGGTCATCGGTCTCCTCATCGGTCTCCTCATCGGTCTGGTCCTCGGTCTCCTCACCGGTCTCCTCATCGGTCTCCTCATTGGTCTCCTCATCGGTCTGGTCCTCGGTCTCCTCACCGGTCTCCTCATCGGTCTCCTCATTGGTCTCCTCACCGGTCTCCTCATCGGTCTCCTCATCGGTCTGGTCCTCGGTCTCCTCACCGGTCTCCTCATCGGTCTCCTCATTGGTCTCCTCATCGGTCTCCTCATCGGTCTGGTCATTGTCCTGGTCATCGGTCTCCTCATCGGTCTGCGCATCGGTCTGGTCATCGGTCTCCTCATCGGTCTGGTCATCAGTCTCCTCAATGGTCTCCTCATCGGTCTCCTCATCTGTCTGGTCCTCGGTCTCCTCACCGGTCTCCTCATCGGTCTCCTCATCGGTCTGGTCATCGGTCTCCTCATCGGTCTGGTCATTGGCCTGGTCATCGTTCTCCTCATTGGCCTGGTCATCGGTCTCCTCATCGGTCTGGTCATCGGTCTGGTCATCGGTCTGATCATCGGTCTCCTCATCGGTCTGGTCATCGGTCACCTCTTCGGTCTGGTCATCGTTCTGGTCATCGGTCACCTCTTCGGTCTGGTCATCAGTCTGGTCATCGGTCTGGTCATCGGTCTGGTCATCGGTCTGCACATCTGATTTCATGAAGTAATATATTTGATTGCGGTATAGATATAGAGGTTTATATGGAAGCAGCGCCATCTGTTGTTTGATTCTGGGATTGCATATGATGGCACCTGTGTGGTCTCACTTCCATGTCCTGTGATCCCCTACACTGCTGTTCCCAAGTTTCTGTTAATAAAATATATTAAAGGGACACAGCAGTCACAGGTTTCAGGGCTCTGTTAAATAACTAGAATTAATAATGGGAAAAGAATATAAAATATTAAAAATAAAAGCTATAATTTATTTTATTTTTATTTATTATATTTAATTTATTATAAGCAATTATGTGCAGTCTTGGCTATCTACGTTGTTGTCTTATAAAGTCATCCATTGTCTGCTTGAAGGTCAGATAAGCAAGGCCAATTATTTGTGGCATAAAAGTGCAAATAGCAATTAACTGCGGTAATGAGCTAACCTCAGTCTATAAGGTTCCCACCGACGTGAGAAGAAATGTACACTTACAGATAGGAGACGCAACAATGGAGATGGCCAGGACGGCATATAATCGCACAATTAGGTAATACATTTTTTATTTTTTTATTTATTTTATTCATTTATTTATTTTATTATTATTTATTATTTATTTTTTATTTATTATATATTGATTTTTTTATTTATCTTATTTTTTATATATATATTGATTTATTTTTGTTATTTATTATATATTGTTTTTTATTTATTTTATTTTTGTTATTTATTTATTATATTTATTTCATTATATATTGATTTATTTTTCAAATCACCTTTAGACATTATTAGTACTGGATTTTTAAAATAGCATAATGATACTGTATTTGAAAAATAGCAAACATCCCGTGCTCCTAATCTGAGTTATACAGCCTTTCTGAGGTAAAGCGCACACCTTTTATAACTGTCAAATATGTTCAAACTGCGCATGAGCAATTTATAAGGAACTGACCATGGTCAAATAACCTGCGTCATGCTCAGTTCCTACGTGTTTGCGCATGTGCAGTTTAAAAGTAATAGCGAAACTCCTGGAAATGCACAACAATAATGTTTTGCGACGCCCACGTGCGGCTTTTACTCATAACTACCCCTTCAAAAATCTTGGATCCGGATATATTGACAGTGACTATAAGATGGATCGGTCATAGGGGGGATTGTGGGACCATCAGACTCAGATCCGCCATCTAACGTTACATCGAGTTCCATTGAATTGTAGTTTCCTTTTGGTTACATTTTTCCTGCATTTATAGTACATTATTTCGTTCAGTAATGATTATGATGTAATAGATGAATGGGATTTATTGGTACAATGTAACCCGTACATGTAATATCTTCTGATTTAATGTATGTGTACCATTGTGGAGGACAACATAACAATTTCTTACTTATTGCATTGATACATGGAATTTATATGTATTTCCGTAAATTGGATTGTTTTATAATTTATTTACATTTACACACTATATTATTTTTTAAATATATATTTTTATCATATATATATATAGTAGTTGTCACAACATGGGCAGCATTTTTATCACTATGTACATGTGCCTTAATTTTTTTTCATGTATAATATATGTTGTTGTTGTTTAGTTGTTCAGTCATTTCCAATTCTCCATGACTCTATGGACCACAGCACGCCAGGTGCATCTTTCACTGCCTCTCTGAGCTCCATCAAGTTCATGTTCATTGCTTCATCTATCCATCTCCGTCTCGGTCGTTCCCTTCTTCTTGTGCCTTCAATCTTTCCCAGCATCAGAGTCTTTTCTAGAGATTCCTGTCTTCTCATGATATGGACAAAATATCTGAGCTTCAGCCTCATGATCAAACCTTCTAGTGAACAGTTTGTCTTGATTTCCTGAAGTATTAATTTATTGGATCTTCTTTCAGTCCATGTGCGCTTAGCCTTCTTTATGGTCCCGCTCTCACATCCGTATGCTACTACTGGGAATACCATTGTTTGAACTATGCAAACCTTTGTTGATAGCTTAATATCTTTACTTTTTACTAGCTTGTCCAAGCTTGCCATAGCTTTTCTCCCCAGAAGAAAACGTCTTTTAATTTCATGACTACAGTCACCATCAGCAGAGATCTTGGATCCAAAAAAAATAAAATCGGTCACTGCCTCCACTTCTTTCCTATCTATTTGCCAGGAAGTGAGATTGCCGTTTGCCATGATCTTCGTCTTTGTAACATTGAGCACCAGGCCAGCTTTTGCCCTCTCTTCTTTTACCCTCATCAATAAGTCCTTTAGTTCCTCCTCACTTTCAGCCATTAGAGTAGTATCATCTGAGGATGTTGAAATTCCTTCTAGTAATATTGATTCCAGCTTTGGATTCCTCCAGTCCGGCCTTACACATTATGTACTCTGGGTATAAGGTGAGTAAATAAGGTGACAATATACATCCTTGTCGCACTCCTTTTCCGATCTTGAACCATTCGGTTGTCCCATGGTCGGTTCTGACCGTGGCTTCTTGGTCCACATACAGATTCCTCAGGAGAAGGATGAGATGATCTGGTGCTCCCCTCTCTATAAGAACCTGACTCATTTTGTTGTGATCCACACAGTCAGAGGCTTTAGAATAGTCTATGAAGCAGAAGTGAATGCTTCGCTGGAACTCTCTGCTTTCTCTATCCATCGGACATTGGCAATTTGATCTCTTGTGCCTCTTCCTCTGTGGAACCCGACTTGCACATCTGGTAGTTCCTGGTCCATATATTGTTGGAGTCGGGCTTGTAGAATCTTAAGCATTACCTTGCTGACATGTGAAATGAGTGCAATTGTTAGATAATTGGAGTACTCCTTGGCACTGCCTTTTTTGGGATTGGATGTAGACTGACCTTTTCCAGTCTATTGGCCATTGTTGAGTTTTCCCAATGTGTTGGCATAAGCCAAGTAAAACTTTCACAGCATCATCATCATAGTTCAATTGGGATTCCATCAACTCCTGCAGCCTTGTTATCAGCAAGACATCCTAAGGCCCATCTCACTTCACTCTCCAAGATGTCTGGCTCCAACTCATTGGACAAGTTATTAAGGTCATCACTGCTGTTAAGATCTTTCCTGTATAGATCTTCAGTGTATTCCTGCCACTTTTCTTTATCTGATCTTCTTCTGTTATATCCCTACCATTTTTGTCTTTTATCACGCCCACTTTGGCAGCAAAGGTGCCTTTTAGATTCACAATTTTCTTGAAGAGATCTCTTGATTTTCCCATCCGATTATCTTCTTCTATCTCTTTACATCTCTCATTGTATAAAGTCTCCTTGTCTCTTATTACTATCCTCAGTTGGACAAATCTTTTCTTATCTCCACTACTTGTCACTTTCCTTCTTTCCTGGGTTACATTCCAAGCCTCATCAGAAGCCAGTTTGACTTCTTACTTTTCTCTCTTTTAGGGATATTCTTTGTTGCTGTTTCCTGGATAATGTTGCAAAATGTTCTTCAGGCCTTCTGTCTTCCTTGTCTAGTTCCTCAGGCATTCTGTCTTCCATGTCTAGTTCTTCTGGCATTTTATTTTCCATGTCTAGTTCTTCAGGCATTCTGTCTTCCATCTCTAGTTCCTCAGACAATCTATCTTCCATGTCTAGTTCCTCAGGCATTCTATGTTCCGTGTCTAGTTCCTCAGGCATTCTATCTTCCATGTCTAGTTCTTCGGGCATTTTATTTTCCATGTCTAGTTCTTCAGGCATTCTGTCTTCCATGTCTAGTTCTTCAGGCATTCTTTCTTCCATGTCTATTTCCTCAGGCATTCTATCTTCCATGTCTAGTTCTTCAGGCATTCTATCTTCCATGTCTAGTTCCTCAGGCATTCTGTCTTCCATGTCTAGTTCTTCAGTCATTCTATCTTCCATGTCTAGTTCCTCAGGCATTCTATCTTCCATGTCTATTTCCTCAGGCATTCTATCTTTCATGTCTAGTTCTTCAGGCATTCTATCTTCCATGTCTAGTTCCTCAGGCATTCTGTATTCCATGTCTAGTTCCTCAGGCATTCTATCTTCCATGTCTAGTTCCTCAGGCATTCTATCTTCCATGTCTAGTTCTTCAGGCATTCTATCTCCCATGTCTAGTTCCTCAGGCATTCTATCTTTCATGTCTAGTTCTTCAGGCATTCTATCTTCCACGTCTAGTTCCTCAGGCATTCTGTATTCCATGTCTAGTTCCTCAGGCATTCTATCTTCCATGTCTAGTTCCTCAGGCATTCTATCTTCCATGTCTAGTTCTTCAGGCATTCTATCTCCCATGTCTAGTTCCTCAGGCATTCTTTCTTCCATATCTAGTTCTTCAGGCCTTCTATCTTCCATGTCTAGTTCCTCATGCATTCTATCTTCCATGTCTATTTCCTCAGGCATTCTATCTTTCATGTCTAGTTCTTCAGTCATTCTATCTTCCATGTCTAGTTCCTCAGGCATTCTGTCTTCCATGTCTAGTTCCTCAGGCATTCTATCTTCCATGTCTAGTTCCTCAGGCATTCTATCTTCCATGTCTAGTTCTTCAGGCATTCTATCTCCCATGTCTAGTTCCTCAGGCATTCTTTCTTCCATATCTAGTTCTTCAGGCCTTCTATCTTCCATGTCTAGTTCCTCATGCATTCTATCTTCCATGTCTAGTTCTTCAGGCATTCTATCTTCCATGTCTAGTTCTTCAGGCATTCTATCTTCCATGTCTAGTTCCTCAGGCATTCTGTCTTCCACGTCTAGTTCCTCAGGCATTCTGTCTTCCATGTCTAGTTCTTTGGGCATTCTATTTTCCATGTCTAGTTCTTCAGTCATTCTATCTTCCATGTCTAGTTCCTCAGGCATTCTATCTTCCATGTCTATTTCCTCAGGCATTCTATCTTTCATGTCTAGATCTTCAGGCATTCTATCTTCCATGTCTAGTTCCTCAGGCATTCTATCTTCCATGTCTAGTTCCTCAGGCATTCTGTCTTCCATGTCTAGTTCCTCAGGCATTCTATCTTCCATGTCTAGTTCCTCAGGCATTCTATCTTCCATGTCTAGTTCTTCAGGCATTCTATCTCCCATGTCTAGTTCCTCAGGCATTCTTTCTTCCATATCTAGTTCTTCAGGCCTTCTATCTTCCATGTCTAGTTCCTCATGCATTCTATCTTCCATGTCTAGTTCTTCAGGCATTCTATCTTCCATGTCTAGTTCTTCAGGCATTCTATCTTCCATGTCTAGTTCTTCAGGCATTCTGTCTTCCATGTCTAGTTCCTCAGACAATCTATCTTCCATGTCTAGTTCCTCAGGCATTCTATGTTCCGTGTCTAGTTCCTCAGGCATTCTATCTTCCATGTCTAGTTCTTCGGACATTTTATTTTCCATGTCTAGTTCTTCAGGCATTCTGTCTTCCATGTCTAGTTCTTCAGGCATTCTTTCTTCCATGTCTATTTCCTCAGGCATTCTATCTTCCATGTCTAGTTCTTCAGGCATTCTATCTTCCATGTCTAGTTCCTCAGGCATTCTGTCTTCCATGTCTAGTTCTTCAGTCATTCTATCTTCCATGTCTAGTTCCTCAGGCATTCTATCTTCCATGTCTAGTTCCTCAGGCATTCTGTCTTCCATGTCTAGTTCCTCAGGCATTCTATCTTCCATGTCTAGTTCCTCAGGCATTCTATCTTCCATGTCTAGTTCTTCAGGCATTCTATCTCCCATGTCTAGTTCCTCAGGCATTCTTTCTTCCATATCTAGTTCTTCAGGCCTTCTATCTTCCATGTCTAGTTCCTCATGCATTCTATCTTCCATGTCTAGTTCTTCAGGCATTCTATCTTCCATGTCTAGTTCTTCAGGCATTCTATCTTCCATGTCTAGTTCCTCAGGCATTCTGTCTTCCACGTCTAGTTCCTCAGGCATTCTGTCTTCCATGTCTAGTTCTTTGGGCATTCTATTTTCCATGTCTAGTTCTTCAGGCATTCTGTCTTCAATGTCTAGTTCCTCAGGCATTCTGTCTTCCATGTCTAGTTCCTCAGGCATTCTTTCTTCCATATCTAGTTCCTCGGGCATTCTATCTTCCATGTTTGGTTCTTCAGACATTCTATCTTCCATGTCTAGATCTACAGGCATTCTGTCTTCCATGTCTAGTTCTTCATGAATTCTGTCTTCCATGTCTAGTTCCTCATGCATTCTTTCTTTCATGTCTAGTTCTTCAGGCATTCTATCTTCCATGTCTAATTCTTCAGACATTCTATCTTCCATGACTAGTTCTTCAGGCATTCTATCTTCCATGTCTAGTTCTTCAGACATTCTATCTTCCATGTCTAGTTCCTCAGGCATTCTGTCTTCCATGTCTAGTTCTTCTGGCATTTTATTTTCCATGTCTAGTTCTTCAGGCATTCTATCTTCCATGTCTAGTTCTTCAGACATTCTATCTTCCATGTCTAGTTCCTCAGGCATTCTGTCTTCCATGTCTAGTTCTTCTGGCATTTTATTTTCCATGTCTAGTTCCTCAGGCATTCTATCTTCCATGTCTAGTTCCTCAGGCATTCTATGTTCCGTGTCTAGTTCCTCAGGCATTCTATCTTCCATGTCTAGTTCTTCGGGCATTTTATTTTCCATGTCTAGTTCTTCAGGCATTCTGTCTTCCATGTCTAGTTCTTCAGGCATTCTTTCTTCCATGTCTATTTCCTCAGGCATTCTATCTTCCATGTCTAGTTCTTCAGGCATTCTATCTTCCATGTCTAGTTCCTCAGGCATTCTGTCTTCCATGTCTAGTTCTTCAGTCATTCTATCTTCCATGTCTAGTTCCTCAGGCATTCTATCTTCCATGTCTATTTCCTCAGGCATTCTATCTTTCATGTCTAGTTCTTCAGGCATTCTATCTTCCATGTCTAGTTCCTCAGGCATTCTATCTTCCATGTCTAGTTCCTCAGGCATTCTGTCTTCCATGTCTAGTTCCTCAGGCATTCTATCTTCCATGTCTAGTTCCTCAGGCATTCTATCTCCCATGTCTAGTTCCTCAGGCATTCTTTCTTCCATATCTAGTTCTTCAGGCCTTCTATCTTCCATGTCTAGTTCCTAAGGCATTCTATCTTCCATGTCTAGTTCTTCAGGCATTCTATCTTCCATGTCTAGTTCTTCAGGCATTCTATCTTCCATGTCTAGTTCCTCAGGCATTCTGTCTTCCACGTCTAGTTCCTCAGGCATTCTGTCTTCCATGTCTAGTTCTTTGGGCATTCTATTTTCCATGTCTAGTTCTTCAGGCATTCTGTCTTCAATGTCTAGTTCCTCAGGCATTCTGTCTTCCATGTCTAGTTCCTCAGGCATTCTTTCTTCCATATCTAGTTCCTCAGGCATTCTATCTTCCATGTTTGGTTCTTCAGACATTCTATCTTCCATGTCTAGATCTACAGGCATTCTGTCTTCCATGTCTAGTTCTTCATGAATTCTGTCTTCCATGTCTAGTTCCTCATGCATTCTTTCTTTTATGTCTAGTTCTTCAGGCATTCTATCTACCATGTCTAATTCTTCAGACATTCTATCTTCCATGTCTAGTTCTTCAGGCATTCTATCTTCCATGTCTAGTTCTTCAGACATTCTATCTTCCATGTCTAGTTCCTCAGGCATTCTGTCTTCCATGTCTAGTTCTTCTGGCATTTTATTTTCCATGTCTAGTTCTTCAGGCATTCTGTCTTCCATCTCTAGTTCCTCAGACAATCTATCTTCCATGTCTAGTTCCTCAGGCATTCTATGTTCCGTGTCTAGTTCCTCAGGCATTCTATCTTCCATGTCTAGTTCTTCGGGCATTTTATTTTCCATGTCTAGTTCTTCAGGCATTCTGTCTTCCATGTCTAGTTCTTCAGGCATTCTTTCTTCCATGTCTATTTCCTCAGGCATTCTATCTTCCATGTCTAGTTCTTCAGGCATTCTATCTTCCATGTCTAGTTCCTCAGGCATTCTGTCTTCCATGTCTAGTTCTTCAGTCATTCTATCTTCCATGTCTAGTTCCTCAGGCATTCTATCTTCCATGTCTTTTTCCTCAGGCATTCTATCTTTCATGTCTAGTTCTTCAGGCATTCTATCTTCCATGTCTAGTTCCTCAGGCATTCTATCTTCCATGTCTAGTTCCTCAGGCATTCTGTCTTCCATGTCTAGTTCCTCAGGCATTCTATCTTCCATGTCTAGTTCCTCAGGCATTCTATCTCCCATGTCTAGTTCCTCAGGCATTCTTTCTTCCATATCTAGTTCTTCAGGCCTTCTATCTTCCATGTCTAGTTCCTCAGGCATTCTATCTTCCATGTCTAGTTCTTCAGGCATTCTATCTTCCATGTCTAGTTCTTCAGGCATTCTATCTTCCATGTCTAGTTCCTCAGGCATTCTGTCTTCCACGTCTAGTTCCTCAGGCATTCTGTCTTCCATGTCTAGTTCTTTGGGCATTCTATTTTCCATGTCTAGTTCTTCAGGCATTCTGTCTTCAATGTCTAGTTCCTCAGGCATTCTGTCTTCCATGTCTAGTTCCTCAGGCATTCTTTCTTCCATATCTAGTTCCTCAGGCATTCTATCTTCCATGTTTGGTTCTTCAGACATTCTATCTTCCATGTCTAGATCTACAGGCATTCTGTCTTCCATGTCTAGTTCTTCATGAATTCTGTCTTCCATGTCTAGTTCCTCATGCATTCTTTCTTTCATGTCTAGTTCTTCAGGCATTCTATCTTCCATGTCTAATTCTTCAGACATTCTATCTTCCATGACTAGTTCTTCAGGCATTCTATCTTCCATGTCTAGTTCTTCAGACATTCTATCTTCCATGTCTAGTTCCTCAGGCATTCTGTCTTCCATGTCTAGTTCCTCAGGCATTCTGTCTTCCATGTCTAGTTCTTCAGGCATTTTATCTTCCATGTCTAGTTCCGCAGGCATTCTATCTTCCATGTCTAGTTCCTCAGGCATTCTTTCTTCCATGTCTAGTTCTTCAGTCATTCTATCTTCCATGTCTAGTTCCGCAGGCATTCTATCTTCCATGTCTAGTTCCTCAGGCATTCTTTCTTCCATGTCTAGTTCTTCAGGCATTCCATCTTCCATGTCTAGTTCCTCAGGCATTCTATCTTCCATGTCTAGTTCCTCAGGCATTCTTTCTTCCATGTCTAGTTCCTCAGGCATTCTTTCTTCCATATCTGGTTCCTCAGGCATTCTATCTTCCATGTCTAGTTCTTCAGGTATTCTATCTTCCATGTCTAGATCTACAGGCATTCTGTCTTCCATGTCTAGTTCTTCATGAATTCCGTCTTCCATGTCTAGTTCTTCAGACATTCTATCTTCCATGACTAGTTCTTCAGGCATTCTATCTTCCATGTCTAGTTCTTCAGACATTCTATCTTCCATGTCTAGTTCCTCAGGCATTCTGTCTTCCATATCTAGTTCCTCAGGCATTCTGCCCTCCATGTCTAGTTCTTCAGGCATTTTATCTTCCATGTCTAGTTCCGCAGGCATTCTATCTTCCATGTCTAGTTCCTCAGGCATTCTTTCTTCCATGTCTAGTTCTTCAGGCATTCCATCTTCCATGTCTAGTTCCTCAGGCATTCTATCTTCCATGTCTAGTTCCTCAGGCATTCTTTCTTCCATGTCTAGTTCTTCAGGCATTCTATCTTCCATGTCTAGTTCTTCAGGCATTCTATTTTCCATGTCTAGTTCCTCAGGTATTCTGTCTTCCATGTCTAGTTCTTCAGGCATTCTATCTTCCATGTCTAGTTCCTCAAGCATTCTATCTTCCATATCTAGTTCCTCATGCATTCTTTCTTCCATGTCTAGTTCTTCATACATTCTATCTTCCATGTCTAGATCTACAGGCATTCTGTCTTCCATAACTAGTTCTTCATGCATTCTGTCTTCCATGTCTAGTTCTTCAGGCATTCTATCTTCCATGTCTAGTTCTTCAGGCATTCTGTCTTCCATGTCTAGTTCCTCAGGCATTCTGTCTTCCATGTCTAGTTCTTCAGGCATTCTGTCTTACATGTCTAGTTCCTCAGGCATTTTTTTTCTTCTATGTCTATTTCCTCAGGCATTCTATCTTCCATGTCTAGTTCTTCGGGCACTCTGTCTTCCATGTCTAGTTCCTCAGGCATTCTATCTTCCATGTCTAGTTCTTCAGGCATTCTATCTTCCATGTCTAGTTCCCCAGGCATTCTATTTTCCATGTCTAGTTCTTCAGGCATTCTATCTTCCATGTCTAGTTCTTCAGACATTCTATTTTCCATGTTTAGTTCTTCGGGCATTCTATCTTTCATGTCTAGTTCTTCAGACATTCTATTTTCCATGTCTAGTTCTTCGAGCATTCTATCGTTCATATCTAGTTCTTCAGACATTCTATTTTCCATGTCTAGTTCTTCGGGCATTCTATCTTCCATGTCTAGTTCTTCGGGCACTCTGTCTTGCATGTCTATTTCCTCAGGCATTCTATCTTTCATGTCTAGTTCTTCAGGCATTCTATTTTCCATGTCTAGTTCTTCAGGCATTCTATCTTCCATGTCTAGTTCTTCGGGCACTCTGTCTTCCATGTCTATTTCCTCGGGCATTCTATCTTCCATGTCTAAATCTTCAGACATTCTATCTTCCATGTCTATTTCCTCAGGCATTCTCTCTTCCATGTCTAGTTCTTCGGCCATTCTATCTTCCATTTCTAGTTCTTCAGAGATTCTATCTTCCATGTCTAGTTCTTCAGACATTCTATCTTCCATGTCTAGTTCTTCGGGCACTCTGTCTTCCATGTCTATTTCCTCGGGCATTCTATCTTCCATGTCTAGTTCCTCAGGCATTCTATCTTCCATGTCTAGTTCCTCAGGCATTCTATCTTCCATGTCTAGATCTTAAGACATTTTATCTTCCATGCCTATTTCCTCAGGCATTCTCTCTTCCATGTCTAGTTCTTCAGGCATTCTATCTTCCATGTCTAGTTCTTCAGACATTCTATCTTTCATGTCTATTTCCTCAGGCATTCTCTCTTCCTTGTCTAGTTCTTCGGCCATTCTATCTTCCATTTCTAGTTCTTCAGACATTCTATCTTCCATGTCTATTTCCTCAGGCATTCTATCTTCCATGTCTAGTTCTTCAGACATTCTATTTTCCATGTCTAGTTCTTCAGGCATTCTCTCTTCCATGTCTATTTCCTCTGGCATTCTATCTTCCATGTCTAGTTCCTCAGGCATTCTATCTCCCATGTTTAGTTATTCAGACATTCTCTCTTCCATGTCTAGTTCTTCAGGCATTCTATCTCCCATGTTTAGTTATTCAGACATTCTATCTTCCATGTCTAGTTCCTCAGGCATTCTGTCTTCCATGTCTATTTCTTCATGCATTCTATCTTCCATGTCTAGTTCTTCAGACATTCTATCTTCCATGTCTATTTCCTCTGGCATTCTATCTTCCATGTCTAGTTCTTCAGGCCTTCTATCTTCCATGTCTAGTTCTTCAGACATTCTAATATATGACATTTACAACATAATACCCTTTTTTCATAGTAAATGACCATTTATTAGTGCCGCATGTAACAATAAGATTTTCTTGGCGCCGTGGCGCCCGGTTACCCGTCACCTCAGATTTATCACATTTTAGTTTTTTTATACAAAATCTTAAAACTAAAGACAGAAATAAATATAACAATAATTGCAGCAAATAACAGAATTTAGCTTCACTTTACTTGTACTGAGAGGACTTGGGGCCAATGGGATGTAGGCTTATAGGCACAGGCTGGGCACACTGGCTTATAGGCACAGGCTGGGCACACTGTCTTATAGGCACAGGCTGGGCACAATGGTTTATAGGCACAGGCTGGGCACACTGGCTTATAGGCACAGTCTGGGCACACTGGCTTATAGGCACAGGCTGGTCACACTGTGGTATTAGGTGCAGTCAGTAGAGGGAGTAAAATAATTTCCCACAGAGCTCTATAACACACACTCCAAATAGTCCCTGTATGGGCCTGCCCACTGCAGTGTATGCAGACACAGACTCTGTAGGGCTGGTTGTGCAGTGTAGTGTCCTACCCTAATAGCAACCATGTCTCAGCAGACTGTTGCAGAGAGATAGTTGCTGATTGGTTAGTACGAGACACAGCACAGTCAGCACTACAGAGTCTGTGTCTGCATACGTTGCAGAGGGCAGACCCATACAGGGACTATCTGTATGATTTTAGGCAGTAAAAACAGAGCTTATAAGAACTTCTTAATACAATAAACTACGTCAGTAAATAGATACCCGGGGGGGTAACACCCAGGGATCCGCCACATGCATCAAGTGATGCGGATAATTAAAGGGCCAGTGCGAGCACTTTCATGCTAATTTATTTCACCAGTAATTAACATAAAAACCCAACATGAGATCAAAGCTTGAGCCGGAAAGTCTTCCATTTACCTCATTATTGGCTACTAAGGGAATGCCGCGCCTGGCGCCTCCTCATCTCTGTACTACTGAAATGAAGTGAAACATTGTAGCTGAGATAACATTAGTCAAGCCCTACCAATGCAGCCTAATCAGTGTTGAAAAGTTTCACTTCCTTTCAGTGAATAAGTGGTCAATAAAAACATAAACTTATATGACAATGATGCCCACTATGGTGATCAGAGAAGCTTCTAGAATGTAATTATCTGCCATCCTGATCTAATACATTAAGATTAGAGGAAGAGTACCCTGTTGTGGGTACTGGTGCTTTGCACCTGCTGCACCAGCGATAGCTCCACCGCTGCTCAGGATACGAGGTGGGGAGGGGCACAGCAGGGGCACAGCAGGGGTACAACATGGGTACAGCAGGGGCACAGCAGGGGTACAACAGGGGCACAGCAGGGGCACAGCAGAGGTACAGCAGGGGCACAGCAGGGGTACAGCAGGGGCACAGCGGGGGCACAGCAGGGGCACAGCGGGGGCACAGCAGGGGCACAGCAGGGGTACAACAGGGGCACAACAGGGGCACAGCAGAGGCACAGCATGGTACAGCAGGGGTACAGCAGGGGCAGAGCAGGGGTACAGCAGGGGCACAGCGGGGGCACAGCAGGGGCACAGCGGGGGCACAGCAGGGGCACAGCAGGGGTACAGCAGGGGCACAGCAGGGGTACAGCAGGGGCACAGCAGAGGCACAGCAGGAGTACAGCAGGGGCACAGCAGGGGTACAGCAGGGGCACAGCAGAGGCACAGCGGGGGCACAGCAGGGGCACAGCAGGGGCAGAGCAGGGGCACAGCGGGGGCACAGCAGGGGCACAGCGGGGGCACAGCAGAGGTACAGCACGGGCACAGCGGGGGCACAGCAGGGGCACAGCGGGAGTACAGCAGGGGCACAGCAGAGGCACAGCATGGTACAGCAGGGGTACAGCAGGGGCAGAGCAGGGGTACAGCAGGGGCACAGCGGGGGCACAGCAGGGGCACAGCGGGGGCACAGCAGGGGCACAGCAGGGGTACAGCAGGGGCACAGCAGGGGTACAGCAGAGGTACAGCAGGGGTACAGCAGGGGCACAGCAGAGGCACAGCAGAGGTACAGCAGGGGCACAGCAGGGGCAGAGCAGGGGCACAGCGGGGGCACAGCAGGGGCACAGCGGGGGCACAGCAGGGGCACAGCAGGGGTACAGCAGGGGCACAGCGGGGGCACAGCAGGGGCACAGTGGGGGCACAGCAGGGGTCACCCCCAGTCCCTGCCCCTCTAGTTAGTGTTAAAATATGTCTCTTTATTCCTAGTTGTTACATTGTATCACACGCTCCTAATAAACACAGGACGCCCCCCCCCCCGCGCCCCCCCGCTCTCCTGTCTGCTCTGAAACCTCAGGCCGCTCTTGATCCGTCTCTTGATCCTTCTCCGCGTCTCTAATCCCGGTTATTAGCCGCCAGATTATGGCAAGGGAATTCCGCCCGTAATTAGTCTGTCGCTCCCGACGCCGGCAGCCACTCAGAATATTACAAAATCACTGTAGACAAGCAATGATGAAAGTAACAAACATTAGCAGCTGTGCAAGCGATGAGCATAAAAGCATTTGTAGAGAAAAAAATGGAATTAATAACCAAAAGCTCCAATTAATGTGGTTAAAAAAACCGCCATCACCCCAATATAATCCATACCCTGAGGAAGTGCAAATACGAAACGCGTCGGTTAGCCCAGGCTCTATAGCAGCACTGCATATTCATTAGCAATTCGCCATCACTGCCCCTCCTCCCGCGCTGAAATACAGGAAACTGGGAGCGTGCGAACCTGAGGTCATTCAGACAAAATAGTTTTTTTCCTGAAAAAATGCTTTTATGCTCAAAGTTTACTAAAGTTTTTATCTTGTTACAAACTTCACAAACAGATGAGGTTTTTTCCAAATTACAATTTTCCATTAAACACAAACTGCTATTTGTAAGAATGACGGAAATATCCGAGGAGGGCGCGGGAGGTGGGGCTTCTCTGTGCGCTTCTGATTGGCTCATAAGATGCGCAATAACTTGAGTAAGCCAAATATTAATTGGCTCCATCTTTTATTTCCGTACGGGGTGGGAGTCCTCTGCTATTGGCAGCAGCCTGGAGTAAAGGGAAGCTCTTCATTTATATGGGAAGGGGGTACATAATCATGACCCTAGGGGTCATCTAACTACCAATATATATATGTTCGGCTATTTTATTGGACTCTACAGAGTATATAGAGATGTTGCAAAGGGGCCCCCCAAATGATTTATCATCAGGGCCCTGTACTGATCAGCTCTGCCACTGATATGACTATGGGCTGGGGGCAAGTGATGATAAAGTAACATAAGACACATCTTATTACTCAGGAGAATTCTCCAAGACACTCGGGAACCACCAGAACAAAAAATAACTTCTAATGAGAAAGAAATACAGCCCGTAGCACGTATCCTAGTCTAGCAACAATCATCTTTATAGTGACCGCTGGGTCCTAGGTTCCCAAAACTACCCAGATGGTGTAAAACTATGTGAGGCTTATTAGGCTTAGCAGCCCGAGCCTAGGCCTGATACTCCCAAAAAACAATGTCGCCCATCCCACGGACAATGTCATGATGAATATTATTAGTGGTGTATAATGAGTACGATCTTCGCCCTTGTATAGAGGCGCAAAAGTCTCGAAAGTCTCAAGAAATCGCAACAAATTGGGTCACTGGCTCCATAACCCGTTAGAACTTCCCATTGGGTTCTGGCTGTATAAAAGGTAAATATATTTGGAATCATTTGCAGAGCTGCTGCTGGTACTGAAGGTGCAAAGCACCGGGCCTAAGGGAAGGACCCCATGCCAGAGGCAGTTTTAGGGCAGAGGGCTGAGACTTTGTTCTACAATGATGATGGGTAATCTGGCCACATGACAGGATCCCTGCATTCACTATTTACCATTCCCCATACTGCCCATTATCTGCAGAGCGCTCATGACCATGAGATATGTTGTCTCTCACAGGAGAGTTTGGCCGTCGCCTGTGACAGCATCAAGAGACTTCGGGCAGATATGGGGGGAACCAACATCTTATCTCCTCTCAACTGGATCATTCGGCAGCCGGTGTGCCGGGGATACCCGCGGCTGCTCTTCCTGCTCACCGACGGCGCCGTCAGCAACACCGGCAAAGTGATCGAGCTGATCCGGCACCACTCGTCCTTCACTAGGTAAAGAAAGGGTCTGTACCACCCGGGGGCTCCATCAGTATGTGCTACATATTGTTGTTGTAGTTGTTCAGTTGTTTCTGACTCTCCGTGACCCTATGGACTGCAGCACACCAGGTACATCAGTCAGATCCATCAAGCTCATGTTCATTGTTTCAATTGCTTCATCTTTCCATCTCAGCCCCTTCATCGCGCGCTGTCATCAGGGAAGATACATATTCACATTGGACAGTTTTATCTACCCTGAGTTCAGGTTATACATTGATTAGTCCATTTATGTCTATTGGCACTGATTACTGGTTAAAGGGACGCTGCCACCCCAATATCACTTAGGTTATTCTCAAAAAGCAAAAAAACTGCCTGTATGTTGTGTTATCCATTTTGTGCTACCATGAATCAATCTCTTTTGCTTTTTTACTCTTTAATCCAATATCACTTTATTGATGGCTCCTTTAGGTATGTGATGACTATATGACACAGCTTTAAGGCAGGAGATCGATCTAATGGACCTCACCAGTGTGGGGCCGGTTCCCACCTCCTGCTGTAGATTTGTGGGAAGGTCATCTCCTAGCCTCTGGTGGGCGCGCTTCTTCCTTGGCGTGATGTATACAAGTTCTCTCTTCCGATAGGTGCTACAGCTTCGGGATTGGACAGAACGCCTGCCGGAGACTTGTCCAAGGGGTGGCGTCGGTGTCCAAAGGGAGCGCAGAGTTCCTCATCGAGGGAGAACGTCTCCAGCCCAAGGTACGTGAAGGGAATGAGGGGGCGATGGAGCCGTATGGATGAATGGGCAATGGCCTAGGGTGCAGTATGAATGAGGTCCCGTCATGGCCCATGGTCACCCTGGAGGTCAAATGGACTTTAGGAGCCAACAGGGTCATGATCCATAAAATGATAAGTTTCATCCAATCCTCGTCCTCCATTAGAAACAGAAAAATACGTTTGCGGCAGATAAGATCCAAAAGCTCATCTAGCCTGGCCATTTTATCTACCTGGCATACTGAAGCACTGAGATATCCCGGTGGAATTGTTTCATGGCATCATTTTATATCACAGTGAGGTCAATAAAAAAAAAAGTGGTTTCAAAAAGTAATTTTATAAAGTGCAGAATTGAATATATTACATTTTATACGATTATGTCCTACTGGGGGGGGGGGGG
Source organism: Discoglossus pictus (assembly GCA_027410445.1). Lineage (NCBI taxonomy): Eukaryota > Metazoa > Chordata > Amphibia > Anura > Alytidae > Discoglossus > Discoglossus pictus. The sequence continues at coordinate 89,785 of JAPZIH010000662.1, read as the reverse complement.
GCACTGGCGTCAGTGAATATATTACATTTTATACGATTATGTCCTACTGGGGGGGGGGGCACTGGCGTCAGTGAATATATTACATTTTATTATTTTATGTATTTCAAGGTCTCCGACAAAAAGAAGCAAATCAGCAGAAACAAAAATAGTGGCTCCCACTGTAGCATAAATGCATTTAATAGTCAATAAGTTAAAGGCTTGATTAGCTCCAAGTTAGCATATAGTGAATATGGCACGACCGTGGTCTTCTATCTTCACTTCTCGGAGTATGGGTACATTTTTGTTGCCAAACGACCAAAGAAAACTTGGCCGCCATCTTTAAGGTTTAGGAGATCACAAGGAAATGATATTTTTCTCCATTTATTCTTTTGTTTTGTAAACATTTTATTACACGCCTTATGTATTTATCCTTATTTACACAAAAATGGTGTATTGGGGCACTTTCTGTATTGGGGCACCATTGGCCCACCTTGGCTTTCATCAGCTTCTCCTCCACTTGCAGATGTTGCAGTCTCTGAAGAAGTCCATGGCTCCTGTCCTGAGTGACGTTACTGTTGAGTGGGTTTTCCCCGAGAGCTCGGAGGTCCTGATCTCTCCCGTCAGTTCCAGCTTTCTGTTCCCTGGAGATCGTCTGGTGGGATATGGGGTGGTGTGCAACACAGCGAGATACCTCAGCAACCCGCGCACGGTGAGTGCGTAAGGCTCCGTATAATGCCCTGGATGGGGCCCTATAGCAGCAAAATGAAGGATTTAATAGTGAAGTGGCCTCCGCTCCTTTCCTAATATGAGAATCTGGTGGCACAGGAGCCACCATAACAAAAAACAACTATAAGCATCTAATAAGGAGAAATACAGCCCGTAGCACGTATCCTAGTCTACCAACAATCATCTTTATAGTGACCGCTGGGTCCTAGGTTCACAAAACTACCCAGATGGTATAAAACTATGTGAGGCTTATTAGGCTTAGCAGCCCGAGCCTAGGCCTGATACCCTCTACTCCCAAAAAACAATGTCGCCCATCCCACAGACAATGTCATAATGAATATTATTGGAGCTATGAGTGGTGTATAATGAGTACGGTCTTCGTCCTTGTGTAGAGACGTAAAATGGGTCAAAGTGAAATCTTATGTTTAGCGGGGAGAGCCCACGAAAGTGTCCAGAGGTCTCAACAAACTGGGTCGCTGGCTCCATAGAGTAACTCGTTAGTAACTTTAGTCTTAGCCTTTAGACATTGGTGTCTGGCCGTATAAAGAGTCAATGGCGGAGCTGCTGCTGGTGCTGTAAAAGTGATATCTCCAGCAGTCTCTGAGATTCCAGGGCTGGGGGGAGGCTGCTCTCTCTCTGACTGCTCTCTCTCTTTCTCTGTCTCTCTCTCTCTCTCTCTCTCTGGCTGCTCTCTCTCTCTCTGGCTGCTCTCTCTCTCTCTGGCTGCTCTCTCTCTCGGGCTGCTCTCTCTCTCTCTCTGGCTGCTCTCTCTCTCTGGCTGCTCTCTCTCTCTCTCCCTCCCTCTCTCTGGCTGCTCTCTCTCTCTGGAAGCTCTCTCTGGCTGCTCTCTCTCTCTCTCTGGCTGCTCTCTCTCTCTCTCTCTGGCTGCTCTCTCTCTCGGGCTGCTCTCTCTCCGGCTGCTCTCTCTCTCTCTCTCTCTCTCTCTCTCTGGCTGCTCTCTCTCTCTGGCAGCTCTCTCTGGCTGCTCTCTCTCTCTGGCTGCTCTCTCTCTCTCTGGCTGCTCTCTCTCTCGGGCTGCTCTCTCTCTGGCTGCTCTCTCTCTCTCTGGCTCCTCTCTGGCTGCTCTCTCTCTCTGGCTGCTCTCTCTCTCTGGCTGCTCTCTCTCTCTCTCTGGCTGCTCTCTCTCTCTGGCTGCTCTCTCTCTCTCTCTGGCTGCTCTCTCTCTCTCTCTCTGGCTCCTCTCTGGCTGCTCTCTCTCTCTGGCTGCTCTCTCTCTCTGGCTGCTCTCTCTCTCTCTCTCTCTGGCTGCTCTCTCTCTCTGGATGCTCTCTCTCTCTCTCTCTCTGTCTGCTCTCTCTCTCTCTCTGGCTGCTCTCTCTCTCTCTGGCTGCTCTCTCTCTGGCAGCTCTCTCTCTCTCTCTGGCTGCTCTCTTTCTCTCTGGCTCCTCTCTGGCTGCTCTCTCTCTCTGGCTGCTCTCTCTCTCTGGCTGCTCTCTCTCTCTCTGGCTGCTCTCTCTCTCTGGCTGCTCTCTCTCTCTCTGGCTGCTCTCTCTCTCTCTCTGGCTGCTCTCTCTCGGGCTGCTCTCTCACTGATTGCTCTCTCTGGCTGCTCTCTCTCTCTCTCTGGCTGCTCCCTCTCTCTGGCTGCTCTCTCTCTCTGGCTGCTCTCTCTCTCTCTGGCTGCTCTCTCTCTCTCTCTCTGGCTGCTCTCTCTCTCTGGCTGCTCTCTCTATCTCTCTCTGGCTGCTCTCTCTCTCTGGCTGCTCTCTCTCTCTTTGGCTGTTCTCTCTCGGGCTGCTCTCTCACTGACTGCTCTCTCTGGCTGCTCTCTCTCTCTCTCTGGCTGCTCCCTCTCTCTCTGGCTGCTCTCTCTCTCTGCCTGCTCTCTCTCTCTCTCTGGCTGCTATCTCTCTCTCTGGCTGCTCTCTCTCTCTCTCTGGCTGCTCTCTCTCTCTGACTGCTCTCTCTGGCAGCTCTCTCTCTCTCTCTCTCTCTGGCTGCTCTCTCTCTCTCTGGCTGCTATCTCTCTCCCTGGCTGCTATCTATCTCTCTGGCTGCTCTCTCTCTCCCTGGCTGCTCTCTCTCTCTCTGGCTGCTATCTCTCTCCCTGGCTGCTATCTCTCTCTCTGGCTGCTCTCTCTCCCTGGCTGCTCTCTCTCTCTCTATGGCTGCTCTCTCTCTCTCTGGCTGCTCTCTCTCTCTCTCTGGCTGCTCTCTCTCTGTCTGCTCTCTCTCTCTCTGGCTGCTCTCTGTCTGCCTGCTCTCTCTCTGGCTGCTCTCTCTGGTTGCTCTCTCTCTTGCTGCTCTCTCTCAGGCTGCTCTCTCTCTCTCTGGCTGCTCTCTGTCTGCCTGCTCTCTCTCTCTGGCTGCTCTCTCTGGTTGCTCTCTCTCTTGCTGCTCTCTCTCTGGCTGCTCTCTCTGGCTGCTCTCTCTCTCTGGCTGCTCTCTCTCTCTCGGGCTGCTCTCTCTCTGACTGCTCTCTGGCTGCTCTCTCTCTCTGGCTGCTCTCTCTCTCTCTCTGGCTGCTCTCTCTCTCGGGCTGCTCTCTCTCTGGCTGCTCTCTCTCTCTCTGGCTGCTCTCTGTCTGCCTGCTCTCTCTCTGGCTGCTCTCTCTGGTTGCTCTCTCTCTTGCTGCTCTCTCTCAGGCTGCTCTCTCTCTCTCTGGCTGCTCTCTGTCTGCCTGCTCTCTCTCTCTGGCTGCTCTCTCTGGTTGCTCTCTCTCTCGCTGCTCTCTCTCTGGCTGCTCTCTCTGGCTGCTCTCTCTCTCTCTGGCTGCTCTCTCTCTCGGGCTGCTCTCTCTCTGACTGCTCTCTCTCTCTCTCTGGCTGCTCTCTCTCTCGGGCTGCTCTCTCTCTGGCCGCTCTCTCTCTCTCTGGCTGCTCTCTCTCTCTCTGGCTGCTCTCTCTCTCTCTGGCTCCCCTCTGTCTGCTCTCTCTCTCTGGCTGCTATCTCTCTCCCTGGCTGCTATCTATCTCTCTGGCTGCTCTCTCTCCCTGGCTGCTCTCTCTCTCTCTCTCTATGGCTGCTCTCTCTCTCTCTGGCTGCTCTCTCTCTCTCTCTCTCTCTGGCTGCTCTCTCTCTGTCTGCTCTCTCTCTCTCTGGCTGCTCTCTGTCTGCCTGTTCTCTCTCTGGCTGCTCTCTCTGGTTGCTCTCTCTCTTGCTGCTCTCTCTCAGGCTGCTCTCTCTCTCTCTGGCTGCTCTCTGTCTGCCTGCTCTCTCTCTCTGGCTGCTCTCTCTGGTTGCTCTCTCTCTTGCTGCTCTCTCTCTGGCTGCTCTCTCTGGCTGCTCTCTCTCTCTGGCTGCTCTCTCTCTCTCGGGCTGCTCTCTCTCTGACTGCTCTCTGGCTGCTCTCTCTCTCTGGCTGCTCTCTCTCTCTCTCTGGCTGCTCTCTCTCTCGGGCTGCTCTCTCTCAGGCTGCTCTCTCTCTCTCTGGCTGCTCTCTGTCTGCCTGCTCTCTCTCTCTGGCTGCTCTCTCTGGTTGCTCTCTCTCTCGCTGCTCTCTCTCTGGCTGCTCTCTCTGGCTGCTCTCTCTCTCTCTGGCTGCTCTCTCTCTCGGGCTGCTCTCTCTCTGACTGCTCTCTGGCTCCTCTCTCTCTCTGGCTGCTCTCTCTCTCTCTCTGGCTGCTCTCTCTCTCGGGCTGCTCTCTCTCTGGCCGCTCTCTCTCTCTCTGGCTGCTCTCTCTCTCTCTGGCTGCTCTCTCTCTCTCTGGCTCCTCTCTGGCTGCTCTCTCTCTCTGGCTGCTCTCTCTCTCTGGCTGCTCTCTCTCTCTCTGGCTGCTCTCTCTCTCTCTGGCTGCTCTCTCTCTCTCTCTGGCAGCTCTCTCTCTCGGGCTGCTCTCTCTCTCTCTGGCTGCTCTCTCTCTCTCTGGCTGCTCTCTCTCTCTCTGGCTCCCCTCTGGCTGCTCTCTCTCTCTGGCTGCTCTCTCTCTCTCTGGCTCCCCTCTGTCTGCTCTCTCTCTCTGGCTGCTATCTCTCTCTCTGGCTGCTCTCTCTCCCTGGCTGCTCTCTCTCTCTATGGCTGCTCTCTCTCTCTCTGGCTGCTCTCTCTCTCTCTCTCTCTCTGGCTGCTCTCTCTCTGTCTGCTCTCTCTCTCTCTCTGGCTGCTCTCTGTCTGCCTGCTCTCTCTCTGGCTGCTCTCTCTGGTTGCTCTCTCTCTTGCTGCTCTCTCTCAGGCTGCTCTCTCTCTCTCTGGCTGCTCTCTGTCTGCCTGCTCTCTCTCTCTGGCTGCTCTCTCTGGTTGCTCTCTCTCTTGCTGCTCTCTCTCTGGCTGCTCTCTCTGGCTGCTCTCTCTCTCTGGCTGCTCTCTCTCTCTCGGGCTGCTCTCTCTCTGACTGCTCTCTGGCTGCTCTCTCTCTCTGGCTGCTCTCTCTCTCTCTCTGGCTGCTCTCTCTCTCGGGCTGCTCTCTCTCAGGCTGCTCTCTCTCTCTCTGGCTGCTCTCTGTCTGCCTGCTCTCTCTCTCTGGCTGCTCTCTCTGGTTGCTCTCTCTCTCGCTGCTCTCTCTCTGGCTGCTCTCTCTGGCTGCTCTCTCTCTCTCTGGCTGCTCTCTCTCTCGGGCTGCTCTCTCTCTGACTGCTCTCTGGCTCCTCTCTCTCTCTGGCTGCTCTCTCTCTCTCTCTGGCTGCTCTCTCTCTCGGGCTGCTCTCTCTCTGGCCGCTCTCTCTCTCTCTGGCTGCTCTCTCTCTCTCTGGCTGCTCTCTCTCTCTCTGGCTCCTCTCTGGCTGCTCTCTCTCTCTGGCTGCTCTCTCTCTCTGGCTGCTCTCTCTCTCTCTGGCTGCTCTCTCTCTCTCTGGCTGCTCTCTCTCTCTCTCTGGCAGCTCTCTCTCTCGGGCTGCTCTCTCTCTCTCTGGCTGCTCTCTCTCTGGCTGCTCTCTCTCTCTCTCTGGCTGCTCTCTCTCTCTCTGGCTCCTCTCTGGCTGCTCTCTCTCTCTGGCTGCTCTCTCTCTCTGGCTGCTCTCTCTCTCTCTCTGGCTGCTCTCTCTCTCTGGCTGCTCTCTCTCTCTCTCTCTCTGTCTGCTCTCTCTCTCTCTCTGGCTGCTCTCTCTCTGGCTGCTCTCTCTCTCTCTGGCTGCTCTCTCTCTCTCTGGCTCCTCTCTGGCTGCTCTCTCTCTCTGGCTGCTCTCTCTCTCTGGCTGCTCTCTCTGGCTGCTCTCTCTCTCTGGCTGCTCTCTCTCTCTCTCTCTCTCTGGCTGCTCTCTCTCTCTCTCTGGCTACTCCCTCTCTCTGGCTACTCTGTCTCTCTGGCTGCTCTCTCTCTCTCTGGCTGCTCTCTCTCTTTGGCTGCTCTCTCTCTCTCTCTCTCTGGCTGCTCTCTCTCTCTCTCTGGCTGCTCTCTCTCTCGGGCTGCTCTCTCTCTCTCTCTCTCTCTGGCTGCTCTCTCTCTCTCTCTGGCTGCTCTCTCTCTCTTTGGCTGCTCTCTCTCTCTCTCTCTGGCTGCTCTCTCTCTCTCTCTCTCTCTGGCTGCTCTCTCTCTCTCTCTGGCTGCTCTCTCTCTGGCTGCTCCCTCTCTCTGGCTGCTCTCTCTCTCTCTGTGGCTGCTCCCTCTCTCTGGCTGCTCTCTCTCTCTGGCTGCTCTCTCTCTCTCTCTGGCTGCTCTCTCTCTTTGGCTGCTCTCTCTCTCTCTCTCTCTGGCTGCTCTCTCTCGGGCTGCTCTCTCACTGACTGCTCTCTCTGGCTGCTCTCTCTCTCTCTCTGGCTGCTCTCTCTCTCTCTCTCTGGCTGCTCTCTCTCGGGCTGCTCTCTCACTGACTGCTCTCTCTGGCTGCTCTCTCTCTCTCTCTGGCTGCTCCCTCTCTCTGTCTGCTCTCTCTCTCTGCCTGCTCTCTCTCTCTCTCTCTGGCTGCTATCTCTCTCTCTGGCTGCTCTCTTTCTCTGACTGCTCTCTCTGGCAGCTCTCTCTCTCTCTCTCTGGCTGCTCTCTCTCTCTCTGGCTGCTATCTCTCTCCCTGGCTGCTATCTCTCTCTCTGGCTGCTCTCTCTCTCCCTGGCTGCTCTCTCTCTCTCTGGCTGCTATCTCTCTCCCTGGCTGCTATCTCTCTCTCTGGCTGCTCTCTCTCTCTCTGGCTCCTCTCTGGCTGCTCTCTCTCTCTGGCTGCTCTCTCTCTCTCTGGCTCCTCTCTGGCTGTTCTCTCTCTCTGGCTGCTCTCTCTCTCTGGCTGCTCTCTCTCTCTCTGGCTGCTCTCTCTCTCTGGCTGCTCTCTCTCCCTGGCTGCTCTCTCTCTCTCTATGGCTGCTCTCTCTCTCTCTGGCTGCTCTCTCTCTCTCTCTCTCGGGCTGCTCTCTCTCTCGGGCTGCTCTCTCTCTCTCGGGCTGCTCTCTCTCTGGCTGCTCTCTCTCTCTCTGGCTGCTCTCTGTCTGCCTGCTCTCTCTCTGGCTGCTCTCTCTGGTTGCTCTCTCTCTTGCTGCTCTCTCTCTGGCTGCTCTCTCTGGCTGCTCTCTCTTTCTCTCTGGCTGCTCTCTCTGGCTGCTCTCTCTTTCTCTCTGGCTGCTTGCGGCTCCTATGAATGTGTCCTGGCCCGGGGGGCACTTGTGGCTCTTATCAATGTGTCCTGGCCCGGGGGGCACTTGCGGCTCTTATCAATGTGTCCTGGCCCGGGGGGCTCTTGTGGCTCCTATGAATGTGTCCTGGCCCGGGGGGCACTTGTGGCTCTTATCAATGTGTCCTGGCCCGGGGGGGCACTTGCGGCTCTTATCAATGTGTCCTGGCCCGGGGGGCTCTTGTGGCTCCTATGAATGTGTCCTGGCCCGGGGGGCACTTGCGGCTCCTATGAATGTGTCCTGGCCCGGGGGGCACTTGTGGCTCTTATCAATGTGTCCTGGCCCGGGTGGCACTTGTGGCTCTTATCAATGTGTCCTGGCCCGGGGGGCACTTGCGGCTCTTATCAATGTGTCCTGGCCCGGGGGGCTCTTGTGGCTCCTATGAATGTGTCCTGGCCCGGGGGCACTTGCGGCTCCTATGAATGTGTCCTGGCCCGGGGGGCACTTGCGGCTCCTATGAATGTGTCCTGGCCCGGGGGGCACTTGCGGCTCCTATGAATGTGTCCTGGCCCGGGGGGCACTTGTGGCTCTTATCAATGTGTCCTGGCCCGGGTGGCACTTGTGGCTCTTATCAATGTGTCCTGGCCCGGGGGGGCACTTGCGGCTCTTATCAATGTGTCCTGGCCCGGGGGGCACTTGCGGCTCTTATCAATGTGTCCTGGCCCGGGGGGCACTTGCGGCTCTTATCAATGTGTCCTGGCCTAGGGGGGCACTTGTTGCTCTTATCAATGTGTCCTGGCCTAGGGGGGCACTTGTGGCTCTTATCAATGTGTCCTGGCCTAGGGGGGCACTTGTGGCTCTTATGAATGTATCCTGGCCCGGGGGGCACTTGTGGCTCCTATGAATGTGTCCTGGCCCGGGGGGCACTTGTGGCTCCTATGAATGTGTCCTGGCCCGGGGGGCACTTGTGACTCCTATGAATGTGTCCTGGCCCGGGGGGCACTTGTGGCTCTTATGAATGTATCCTGGCCCGGGGGGCACTTGCGGCTCTTATCAATGTGTCCTGGCCCGGGGGGCACTTGTGGCTCTTATGAATGTATCCTGGCCCGGGGGGCACTTGTGGCTCCTATGAATGTGTCCTGGCCCGGGGGGCACTTGTGGCTCCTATGAATGTGTCCTGGCCCGGGGGGCACTTGCGGCTCTTATCAATGTGTCCTGGCCCGGGGGGCTCTTGTGGCTCCTATGAATGTGTCCTGGTCCGGGGGGCACTTGTGGCTCCCATGAATGTGTCCTGGCCTAGGGGGGCACTTGTGGCTCTTATGAATGTATCCTGGCCCGGGGGGCACTTGCGGCTCTTATCAATGTGTCCTGGCCCGGGGGGCACTTGTTGCTCCTATGAATGTGTCCTGGCCCGGGGGGCACTTGCGGCTTCTATGAATGTGTCCTGGCCCGGGGGGCACTTGCGGCTTCTGGACAAACACAGAGCTGCAGGAGACTCTTTCTGTGGAGATGACATTACATTAATGGTTTACATTGATACATTTGTTTATTTAGTGTCTGTGGTCATTTGTCTAAAACCAGATGAGAGATGCCCACCTGAGAATGGGCATTAAGTAATAACATGTGCAAAAGATAATGTGCCCTCTGGGTGCAGTCTCAGGTTTTGCTCATTTGTGCCAAATCTTGTGTAGTATATTAGAGTGAAAACTAAAGGCAGACTAGAACCAAAATGCCAGGCAAGTCTCCTCTGCACAGGAGAAAAAACAACTACTAGATGAAAGCTTGAATATTTTGTCCATATCATGAGAAGACAGGATGTCATATATATGGGTCCCTCTATTCACTGACCCCCCCCCCCCCCCTTTATTACTGAGCTGATGTCATGTTTCTTTTCCGAAAAAACTCAGTTTTTGTAAATGTGATGTTCTTGGGAGAGATTAAGGGTTTCCAGGGATGGTCATCATAACCTCCAGGGCAGTAAGACGATCAATAATATCATCACAAACGAGATATAACTGGCATCGGAAGAAGGACTTATAGATGTCACTTGTTTTATTGTAAATCTTCTCATTATTTTCCTTCAGTTTAGTTTATTCATTTTGTCATCAGATATTTTTTCAGGATATGGGGGGAGATGAAACATTCAATAAGCCCTATAACCTGTCCTAAAATTAAAGACACTTGCTTCTGGGGCAGAAAGCTCTGGCAAGTCTGGACAAGCTTGTGAAAATAAAGATATTACACTGTGAACAAAGATCCTCATAGACTTATGATATCCCCAGTAGTAACATACGGGATGTGAGAGCCGGACCATAAAGAAGGATGAGCGCCGGGGACTTGACGCCTTTAAGTTGTGGTGTTGGAGAAAACGGCTTAGAGTCCCTTGGACTGCAAGAAGATTTTAGTTTTTGGTTTCCTCAAGAGGTGATTATTTTAGTTTTTGGTTTCCTCAAGAGGTGATTATGTTCGTTTTTGGTTTCCTCAAGAGGTGATTATTTTAGTTTTTGGTTTCCTCAAGAGGTGATTATTTTAGTTTTTGGTTTCCTCAAGATGTGATTATTTTAGTTTTTGGTTTCCTCAAGAGTTGATTATGTTTGTTTTTGGTTTCCTCAAGAGGTGATTATTTTAGTTTTTGGTTTCCTCAAGATGTGATTATTTTAGTTTTTGGTTTCCTCAAGATGTGATTATGTTTGTTTTTGGTTTCCTCAAGAGGTGATTATTTTAGTTTTTGGTTTCCTCAAGAGGTGATTATTTTAGTTTTTGGTTTCCTCAAGATGTGATTATTTTAGTTTTTGGTTTCCTCAAGAGGTGAATATTTTAGTTTTTGGTTTCCTCAAGAGGTGATTATTTTAGTTTTTGGTTTCCTCAAGAGGTGATTATTTTAGTTTTTGGTTTCCTCAAGAGGTGATTATTTTAGTTTTTGGTTTCTTCAAGAGGTGATTATTTTAGTTTTTGGTTTCCTCAAGAGGTGATTATTTTAGTTTTTGGTTTCTTCAAGAGGTAATTATTTTAGTTTTTGGTTTCCTCAAGAGGTGATTATTTTAGTTTTTGGTTTCCTCAAGAGGTGATTATGTTCGTTTTTGGTTTCTTCAAGACGTGATTATTTTAGTTTTTGGTTTCCTCAAGAGGTGATTATTTTAGTTTTTGGTTTCTTCAAGAGGTGATTATTTTAGTTTTTGGTTTCCTCAAGAGGTGATTATTTTAGTTTTTGGTTTCTTCAAGAGGTAATTATTTTAGTTTTTGGTTTCCTCAAGAGGTGATTATTTTAGTTTTTGGTTTCCTCAAGAGGTGATTATGTTCGTTTTTGGTTTCTTCAAGACGTGATTATTTTAGTTTTTAGTTTCCTCAAGAGGTGATTATTTTAGTTTTTGGTTTCCTCAAGATGTGATTATTTTAGTTTTTGGTTTCCTCAAGAGGTGATTATTTTAGTTTTTGGTTTCCTCAAGAGGTGATTATTTTAGTTTTTGGTTTCCTCAAGAGGTGATTATGTTCGTTTTTGGTTTCCTCAAGAGGTGATTATTTTAGTTTTTGGTTTCCTCAAGAGGTGATTATTTTAGTTTTTGGTTTCCTCAAGATGTGATTATTTTAGTTTTTGGTTTCCTCAAGAGGTGAATATTTTAGTTTTTGGTTTCCTCAAGAGGTGATTATGTTCTTTTTTGGTTTCTTCAAGTGGTGATTATGTTTGTTTTTGGTTTCTTCAAGAGGTGATTATTTTAGTTTTTGGTTTCCTCAAGAGGTGATTATTTTAGTTTTTGGTTTCTTCAAGAGGTGATTATTTTAGTTTTTGGTTTCCTCAAGAGGTGATTATGTTCTTTTTTGGTTTCTTCAAGTGGTGATTATGTTTGTTTTTGGTTTCTTCAAGAGGTGATTATTTTAGTTTTTGGTTTCCTCAAGAGGTGATTATTTTAGTTTTTGGTTTCCTCAAGAGGTGATTATGTTCTTTTTTGGTTTCTTCAAGTGGTGATTATGTTTGTTTTTGGTTTCTTCAAGAGGTGATTATTTTAGTTTTTGGTTTCCTCAAGAGGTGATTATGTTCTTTTTTGGTTTCTTCAAGTGGTGATTATGTTTGTTTTTGGTTTCTTCAAGAGGTGATAATTTTAGTTTTTGGTTTCCTCAAGAGGTGATTATTTTAGTTTTTGGTTTCTTCAAGAGGTGATTATTTTAGTTTTTGGTTTCCTCAAGAGGTGATTATTTTAGTTTTTGGTTTCTTCAAGAGGTAATTATTTTAGTTTTTGGTTTCCTCAAGAGGTGATTATTTTAGTTTTTGGTTTCCTCAAGAGGTGATTATGTTCGTTTTTGGTTTCTTCAAGACGTGATTATTTTAGTTTTTAGTTTCCTCAAGAGGTGATTATTTTAGTTTTTGGTTTCCTCAAGAGGTGATTATTTTAGTTTTTGGTTTCCTCAAGATGTGATTATTTTAGTTTTTGGTTTCCTGAAGATGTGATTATTTTAGTTTTTGGTTTCCTCAAGAGGTGATTATTTTAGTTTTTGGTTTCCTCAAGAGGTGATTATGTTCGTTTTTGGTTTCCTCAAGAGGTGATTATGTTCGTTTTTGGTTTCCTCAAGAGGTGATTATTTTAGTTTTTGGTTTCCTCAAGAGGTGATTATTTTAGTTTTTGCTTTCTTCAAGAGGTAATTATTTTAGTTTTTGGTTTCCTCAAGAGGTGATTATTTTAGTTTTTGGTTTCCTCAAGATGTGATTATTTTAGTTTTTGGTTTCCTCAAGAGGTGATTATGTTCTTTTTTGGTTTCTTCAAGTGGTGATTATGTTTGTTTTTGGTTTCTTCAAGAGGTGATTATTTTAGTTTTTGGTTTCCTCAAGAGGTGATTATTTTAGTTTTTGGTTTCTTCAAGAGGTGATTATTTTAGTTTTTGGTTTCCTCAAGAGGTGATTATTTTAGTTTTTGGTTTCTTCAAGAGGTAATTATTTTAGTTTTTGGTTTCCTCAAGAGGTGATTATTTTAGTTTTTGGTTTCCTCAAGAGGTGATTATGTTCGTTTTTGGTTTCTTCAAGAGGTGATTATTTTAGTTTTTGGTTTCCTCAAGAGGTGATTATTTTAGTTTTTGGTTTCTTCAAGAGGTGATTATTTTAGTTTTTGGTTTCCTCAAGAGGTGATTATGTTCTTTTTTGGTTTCTTCAAGTGGTGATTATGTTTGTTTTTGGTTTCTTCAAGAGGTGATTATTTTAGTTTTTGGTTTCCTCAAGAGGTGATTATTTTAGTTTTTGGTTTCCTCAAGAGGTGATTATGTTCTTTTTTGGTTTCTTCAAGTGGTGATTATGTTTGTTTTTGGTTTCTTCAAGAGGTGATTATTTTAGTTTTTGGTTTCCTCAAGAGGTGATTATTTTAGTTTTTGGTTTCCTCAAGAGGTGATTATGTTCTTTTTTGGTTTCTTCAAGTGGTGATTATGTTTGTTTTTGGTTTCTTCAAGAGGTGATAATTTTAGTTTTTGGTTTCCTCAAGAGGTGATTATTTTAGTTTTTGCTTTCTTCAAGAGGTGATTATTTTAGTTTTTGGTTTCCTCAAGAGGTGATTATTTTAGTTTTTGGTTTCTTTAAGAGGTAATTATTTTAGTTTTTGGTTTCCTCAAGAGGTGATTATTTTAGTTTTTGGTTTCCTCAAGAGGTGATTATGTTCGTTTTTGGTTTCTTCAAGACGTGATTATTTTAGTTTTTAGTTTCCTCAAGAGGTGATTATTTTAGTTTTTGGTTTCCTCAAGAGGTGATTATTTTAGTTTTTGGTTTCCTCAAGATGTGATTATTTTAGTTTTTGGTTTCCTGAAGATGTGATTATTTTAGTTTTTGGTTTCCTCAAGAGGTGATTATTTTAGTTTTTGGTTTCCTCAAGAGGTGATTATGTTCGTTTTTGGTTTCCTCAAGAGGTGATTATGTTCGTTTTTGGTTTCCTCAAGAGGTGATTATTTTAGTTTTTGGTTTCCTCAAGAGGTGATTATTTTAGTTTTTGCTTTCTTCAAGAGGTAATTATTTTAGTTTTTGGTTTCCTCAAGAGGTGATTATTTTAGTTTTTGGTTTCCTCAAGATGTGATTATTTTAGTTTTTGGTTTCCTCAAGAGGTGATTATGTTCTTTTTTGGTTTCTTCAAGTGGTGATTATTTTAGTTTTTGGTTTCTTCAAGAGGTGATTATTTTAGTTTTTGGTTTCCTCGAGAGGTGATTATTTTAGTTTTTGGTTTCCTCGAGAGGTGATTATTTTAGTTTTTGGTTTCTTCAAGAGGTGATTATTTTAGTTTTTGGTTTCTTCAAGAGGTGATTATTTTAGTTTTTGGTTTCCTCAAGAGGTGATTGTGTTCGTTTTTAACCATTAGATGGTGGTCTTATTTTTGGCCTCACCAAGAGATGATGTTGCGAGTCTGTGGGTGTACCACAAGATGATTGTAGGACATGTTGATTTTGCCACTAGATGATGGCATGAGCTCATGGTTTCACCAGGTGATTATTGTGTTTCACAAAGAGGTCATGCTTTGAGCTTTTTTGTGAACATTTTTCACACCATGACATTGGGATAACAGTTACTAATTTTGAGAAAATGATTAATCTAAGTTTCCGTAGAGATGACGCATTATTATTCCATGGTGCTCTACGTCATGAGATTTCGGCTTTACCAGTAAATAATTAGGTTAAAGTTTGTTTGAATTTTATTTCTCTTCTGGATTTAGTTTATTATGAGACATGAGCAAGATATTGGACCATAATCAAAAAAACATCTAATTATCATCTGACTCTTTGTAGGACAAGCGGAGGCGCTACAGCATGATGCGCTCGCAGGAATCGGGAAGCTCGGTATTCTTTCAGTCGCAAGAAGACTCCTCAGGAAGTGGAGGATCTCGAGGTCCCCAAGACACGAGCCTGCCCTCCGACCAGAGCTTGGAATTCCTGAGTGTAAAAGAGGATTTGCCCGGTTAGTTATTTTTATTACTTCTGTTTCTTGGTAATTCCATGAATACGTCTTCTACGCGCTCTATATATGGCTGGAGAAATATACTATTAAATATTACTGTCCTCTGAACATAAAAACGCCGAATGCGTATCTGGACACAATAACGCTACTTCTTGACCTTTACCCGGAAATCTCACTTTTATTTTAAACATTAAAAAACTGAAACGACCAATTAAAACAAAGAAAAAATACGAGCCCCAAAGAGTTAATACGTCTATGACTTAATTGTAACTTTTAAATGTGTTTAATCTTTTAACGATCCTCAAATCCTGTCCTGTGTGTGGCTCGCCTAAACCTGACCTAGCTCGCCGGTATATGTCCCACCTTAATTACGCTTTGTTTCAGTAAGGTTCATTGACCTTGTGGTTTAGGGTCCTTTCAGGACCTGCCAAGCTGAGTAAGCAGGAGAGAGGAGGGTAGTGCCTGTGAAGGTAAGGAAGAAGAAACAAATATGGTGGCTCCCTCTATAACCTATTTGCATATAATAGTTAATAAAAACATTATTTACTTTTTACTGTCTAAAAAAACCTTTATTTATTATAGTTGTTGATAAAATAAATTGTCCTTACGGGACTATAATGGACGTCAGAGGACCCAGCCATGTGTTGTAATGTAATGCGGCTCCTCTGGCAGTGAAATAGTTAAAGGAGAACTTGTAAAAGGGTCTCCCGAAGCCTTTGATCTTTCAAGGCCGCAAAACTCCCGAACACGAAAAATCGCACACAGCTATTCAATTGCAAAAATCGCTCAAGAGCGCAGCCGCAACCAAGCTCGCAAACGCCAAATGGCGGCCCAAAGCTTACGGAATCCAAATAGGACCCGTAAGCTTTGCCGCAGATCCAATAGGACCCGTAACCTTTGGGCAGCCATTTGGCGTTTGCGAGCTTGGTTGCGGCTGCGCTCTTGAGCGATTTTTGCAATTGAATAGCCGTGTGCGATTTTTCGCGTTCGGGAGTCTTGCGGCCTTGAAAGATCAAAGGCTTCGGGAGACCCTTTTAAAAGGTCTCCTTTAACTATTTCACTGCCAGAGGAGCCGCATTACATTACAACACATGGCTGGGTCCTCTGACGTCCATTATCTCACCGTTTTATATAAACCAGTAATTTCCCCTCCCTGTACAATGCAGCAAGTTGTGGAAGGACCAAAAATCACAAGCTCCCTGCAAATGTAAATGCTTACATTTGAACTTTTTATTTGGTTTCTCCAGATACACTGACATTTATTATTCCAGTGAAATTGATATATAAGCAGTTAGAGGGAGCTTATAATGTATGGCCCCTTCAGGAGACCTCTCCAGCACTTTTCCTGACAATCAGCCTCATTCATCTCCCATGAGCCTCTTTTTAACCCCATCAGTCCAATAGGGGTCTATATAGACTCGTGTAGGACACTAATTAACACTTATAATAACACTATAAGTGTCATGAGGGTCCTCCAGGACCCTTGTGACACAAAGTCTAAACACTACACTATTAACCCTAATTATACCCCATTAACCCAAACCTGGGCCTATTTAACCCTGTATTGATTTGTTTGCATTTACTTAGCTGCAGACAGGGGTTTAACCCCTTGCGGGTCCTCTCTAGCACTTGTAGGATTTTGCGGTAGCGATCTGCGATTATAACTCCTGCGGACGGAAATATCAAAGGCTTAGATGGGGTGTAAGTTACGGTTGTAACAACCGCTGGGATTTTCCGCCTGTAACCCGTTTTATTGGGATTAATGTGGGTTGATGGTCGTCCTCCTTCCTCGTTCTCTTTGCTGTGATGCTGGCTGCCGTGTTTCCCTTTGTATGGATGCTCACTCTTTGCTATATTATTTTCCTTCTCTGGTAACTATGAAATAAATCATATTATTTTATGTGAATTTATTCTTCGGCCATCTCTTCCACTGACCTGTTTGTGACCTCCTGTCCCTGTAATGCTTTTTATAGTAAATTTACATTATTATTATCACAGGACATGCCGTATTATTATTGCTGCCACATGCCGGACTTGTGCCTGCTCAGGCTGGCAGTTGTGTACTGACAATGATATCAGTGCCAATGTAATTATGGCCTTTACAGTAAATCTGACAGATGAAGGCCTGATTCACATACATAATATATATATACACAAGGAGTGAGTTATATGGACACAATGTACGATATAGTGTGAGTTATATGGACACAATGTAATATATAGTGTGAGTTATATGGACACAATGTAATATATAGTGTGAGTTATATGGATACAATGTAATACAAGGTGTGAGTTATATGGATACAATGTAATACATGGTGTGAGTTATATGGATACAATGTAATACAAGGTGTGAGTTATATGGACTGTGACAGACTGACTGCCACTTCCGGGGTCAATGCCCTGTTGACCGTCTCTGTAATGAAGTAGCTCAGGAGGCGTTGTAGCTTTAAGGAGCTTTACTGAAAACTTGGTCAGCAGGTACAAACAAAAATAAAACAAAGCCTAGCTTCCTTGAAGCACTAACTAAACAGAAATAGCCGTTTTCTCACTACCATAAACTAGTGCAAAATAAAGCGTTCATGTATACAGGCCTGTAAGTTTTTCTGCTCCAAAAGTCTATGGGTTTGCTTCAGCGTGCAGCGTGCATATGTAATATATAGTGTGAGTTATATGGATACAATGTAATATATAGTGTGAGTTATATGGACGGAATGTAATATATAGTGTGAGTTATATGGACACAATGTACGATATAGTGTGAGTTGAATGGACACAATGTACGATATAGTGTGAGTTATATGGACACAATGTACGATATAGTGTGAGTTATATGGACACAATGTATGACATAGTTTGAGTTATATGGACACAATGTATGACATAGTTTGAGTTATATGGACACAATGTATGACATAGTGTGAGTTATATGGACACAATGTATGACATAGTGTGAGTTATATGGACACAATGTACGGCATAGTGTGAGTTTTATGGACACAATGTACGACATAGTTTGAGTTAAATGGACACTGTAACGGATCTGCTGGCACCCCGACCGGGTACCTCCGTTGATAGACGCGTCCTAGTTTGCACAGAGGCCTACAAGCACCGCACCGGACACCAAAACCACCACAGACTCCACAACCGCCGTAGTTTAGCTGGAGCCGCGCTGTCTTCCTTCCACCCTGTATGAATCTCCAGCATCCAGGATCGTGTGGGGAAGACCTCTCCTCCAAGGAGGACACATCAGGAACAAGCGTTCAGTAGTTACAGCTCAAGGGAGTATGCAAAAGCATAGCAATCCCCAGTATGATAGAGCCATCCCCTCCAATAACGAGACGAGGCTACGTTTTGAAGGGTCAAGAAGAACTATAACTTTAATGACAGGGGATCTCCTTTTATGCAATGGTGCCCTCTGAAGGGCTACACCCACATAATTATCACAGCCAATTATATGCATGGTTCAACCCCCACGTCTCCTCCCCTCAGATAACAGGTAACACAATTAAAACAGACACAATTTTAACCACATTCTGGATGTACCCCCAAAACAGGGGGTACACCTTTAAGTCCAGCACCGTTCAATATCTCTCACCCAGGGGAACACCATATTAAAAAATGGCATGAATCAGACCAGGGGTTCAAAAGTTAGTAAAAGTATCTTACTGGCAGCATGGCAATCCACATCCCCCATAGTTGGCCACACAATACACATAAAGAGAACAATAGGTGTGGTCACCCCTCCCTGAGGCTCCTTGATATAATCAGACAATGATTAAATCAGCCGTCTTTGTTCTTATGTTTGAGAATGAATAGACTTGCTTATCTGTAACAGGATTATCTCTCCTGCCAAGGTCTGCACTAGCCTGGGGCCAATATTCTGCAGAGCATAAACCAACATACATATAGTAGGATCATATTTTAACCATAATAATCATAAAACAGGGTCAAACAGTGATGGGTTCCGTTACAGACACAGTGTACGACATAGTGTGAGTTTTATGGACACAATGTACGGCACAGTGTGAGTTTTATGGACACAATGTACGACATAGTTTGAGTTATATGGACACTGTAACGGATCTGCTGGCACCCCGACCGGGTACCTCCGTTGATAGACGTGTCCTAGTTTGCACCGAGGCCTACAAGCACCGCACCTCAACCACCACAGACTCCACAACCGCCGTAGTTTAGCTGGAGCCGCGCTGTCTTCCTTCCACCCTGTATGAATCTCCAGCATCCAGGATCGTGTGGGGAAGACCTCTCCTCCAAGGAGGACACATCAGGAACAAGCGTTCAGTAGTTACAGCTCAAGGGAGTATGCAAAAGCATAGCAATCCCCAGTATGATAGAGCCATCCCCTCCAATAACGAGACGAGGCTACGTTTTGAAGGGTCAAGAAGAACTATAACTTTAATGACAGGGGATCTCCTTTTATGCAATGGTGCCCTCTGAAGGGCTACACCCACATAATTATCACAGCCAATTATCTACATGGTTCAACCCCCACGTCTCCTCCCCTCAGATAACAGGTAACACAATTAAAACAGACACAATTTTAACCACATTCTGGATGTACCCCAAAAACAGGGGGTACACCTTTAAGTCCAGCATCGTTCAATATCTCTCACCCAGGGGAACAACATATTAAAAAATGGCATGAATCAGACCAGGGGTTCAAAAGTTAGTAAAAGTATCTTTTACCCATAACACACAGACATTTCACAGGCAATACACATCCCTCATAGTTGGCCACACAATACACATAGAGGGACAATAGGTGGGTCACCCCTCCCTGATGCTCCCTGGCAACTTTGATATAATCAGACAATGATTAAATCAGCCTTCTTTGTTCTTATCTGAGAATGAAAACACTTTATACAATCGACTCCCTTATCTCTGGAGTCTCTGTAACAGGATTATCTATTAGCCTAGGTCTGCAATAGTCTGGCTAATATTCTGCAGAGCATAAACCAACATACATATAGTAGGATCATATTTTAACCATAATAATCATAAAACAGGGTAAAACAGTGATGGGTTCCGTTACACACCTCCCCCGTGACCATAAGCCGGCATACGCGGTCTGATCCCAACGGATCGGCCTGGGGATGTCCGGACAAAAGTATTTGTTGGTCAATTCTCTAGTTTGACAACCCATCAGCATTACTGCAATTCACATTGACTCACATTTCACATATCCCCACATAGCTGGGATCTGAGCGCACAAAACTACCGAATAGCGCTCAGATCCTATTCACACAGTTCAATTGCCATGTAGCTAAAGTCTTTCCCATAGTCTTTCATTATATGAATGGGCTCCATGGCATAGCTTTCTGTGGTATCATGGTTCACACAGGGCAAGTACCGAATGACCCCCCTGTATGTAAAGGGCCAGAATGAGTGACACCACACTCTGGTATGGCCGAATACTATGTTTGAAGGGCAATATGTCCCAGGGCCATAGTCGCAGGGCAGGAGGCTGGCAAACAGTCCTCTCCAAGACAAAGTGGCGAAGGGCACTTCGTCACACATCTCCCCTTTGGGGGGAAGTCTAACCAGGCACCTGACCTTCTGCCGGTCAGTGCCTCCGTTAGACGATCCACCAACCCACAATAAAGCAGTGCTAGAGCAGCCCCCCCACAACAACAAAGTGCAAGAGCAGACCACCCACAACAAACAGTTACGGCATCTAGATATTTCGCTGTGGTGATGGGGCAACACGCTGAGGGCACTTGAGGGGCAGAGGCAAGCGGCACTCTACCCTGATGCCAGCTCTTCTGCTGGTATAACCTGCAGGACATCCTGCTCTGTACAAGGGACAAAGGGAGGGCAGAGGCCGACTGCTCTCTGCCCCACTGTCAGCTCTTCTGCTGGGGAACTTGGGACATATTCCGGCTCAGTAGCCAGGGAAACGTGGGGGTCAGTGAGGGTTAACATTTCCTCTGTTAACCCTAGGGCCACATTAGAAGTTAGCTGGGGAGGGGAATTTGTACTTACCCCCTCCTCCGGTTGTCCCAGTGAGGGTAGTTGGGGATCTGGACAGGCTGTGGGCACAGAGACCACGGTCCCATCTGAGCCGTCTGGGAGATTGGTGTCTCCCCTTGTTAGGGTACACTGTCGCTGGGGGGGGGAAGGACGACACCTTCTGCCCCCTGGGGTTCACACTGCCGCTGGGGGGGAAGGACAACACCTTCTGCCCCATGGGGTTCACACTGCCGCTGGGGGGGGAGGACGACACCTTCTGCCCCCTGGGGTTCACACTGCCGCTGGGGGGGAAGTACGACACCTTCTGCCCCCTGGGGTTCACACTGCTGCTGGGGGGGAAGGACGACACCTTCTGACCTCGGTCCCATCTCTACCTGCCATCTGGAGGTCATCCAAGGACCAGTCAATGAGGTCTGGTTCTGCTTCTCGAGTAGGTTGGGGCTGCACGAAGCTGAGCAGGTGTTGGTAGTCCTGCTCCAGCTCCCACTCTCTTGTTACCAGGTGGGTCATGTCTTTGCTCACCTCACCTTCGTCATCCCAGACATACATGCCCATCCGGTAGTCGTAGATGTCCCAAAACCTAGACTCCTCCATGCTGCCAAGATCAATGTCGTCCTCCAAGGCATCCCATAATAAACCCGGGCCATCATAATCATCCCCCTCCGGTAAGTCGTGTTTAGCCGTCCAGGGGGTAAGTCGAACGGTATGCCACCAGAGGGCCTGGTATGCGTTGTCTAGTCAGATCTCTCGCCGTACCAGGGTCTCTAGTCTTGTCACCCACTCATCCAGGGGCTGCTCTCCCAATAGATACATCCCCATCGCCACACGCTTCTGTAGCCGCTGCTCATCACTGGGGAGACTCTCACCTCGCCGCCATTGGGCATCTTCCAGGGCATCATACCAGAGTTCCTTTCTGTCTGCATCCCTGTAGTCCGCAGCCTCCTCCTCATCCTCATCATGGAACGCTGTCCGAAAACTAGCTGGTTCCATCCTGCTGTAGCCAGGGGCGCTGTACGGATACTAGCGTTGCCCTCAATTTGTAACTCCAAATGTTACCAGTGTCTCAGGCTGCTTTTCCTCTCACTAGGACGCCATCCCACCACTGCCAGCCAATGTAACGGATCTACTGGCACCCCAACCGGGTACCTCCGTTGATAGACGCGTCCTAGTTTGCGCCGAGGCCTACAAGCACCGCACCGGACACCTCAACCACCACAGACTCCACAACCACCGTAGTTTAGCTGGAGCCGCGCCGTCTTCCTTCCACCCTGTATGAATCTCCAGCATCCAGGACCGTGTGGGGAAGACCTCTCCTCCAAGGAGGACACATCAGGAACAAGCGTTCAGTAATTACAGCTCAAGGGAGTATGCAAAAGCATAGCAATCCCCAGTATGATAGAGCCATCCCCTCCAATAACGAGACGAGGCTACGTTTTGAAGGGTCAAGAAGAACTATAACTTTAATGACAGGGGATCTCCTTTTATGCAATGGTGCCCTCTGAAGGGCTACACCCACATAATTATCACAGCCAATTATATGCATGGTTCAACCCTCACGTCTCCTCCCCTCAGATAACAGGTAACACAATTAAAACAGACACAATTTTAACCACATTCTGGATGTACCCCAAAAACAGGGGGTACACCTTTAAGTCCAGCACCGTTAAATATCTCTCACCCAGGGGAACACCATATTAAAAAATGGCATGAATCAGACCAGGGGTTCAAAAGTTAGTAAAAGTATCTTACTGGCAGCATGGCAATCCACATCCCCCATAGTTGGCCACACAATACACATAAAGAGAACAATAGGTGTGGTCACCCCTCCCTGAGGCTCCTTGATATAATCAGACAATGATTAAATCAGCCGTCTTTGTTCTTATGTTTGAGAATGAATAGACTTGCTTATCTGTAACAGGATTATCTCTCCTGCCAAGGTCTGCACTAGCCTGGGGCCAATATTCTGCAGAGCATAAACCAACATACATATAGTAGGATCATATTTTAACCATAATAATCATAAAACAGGGTCAAACAGTGATGGGTTCCGTTACAGACACAGTGTACGACATAGTGTGAGTTATATGGACACAATGTACGACATAGTTTGAGTTATATGGACACAATGTATGACATAGTGTGAGTTATATGGACACAATGTATGACATAGTGTGAGTTATATGGACACAATGTACGACATAGTGTGAGTTATATGGACACAATGTACGACATAGTGTGAGTTTTATGGACACAATGTATGACATAGTTTGAGTTATATGGACACAATGTATGACATAGTGTGAGTTATATGGACACAATGTATGACATAGTGTGAGTTATATGGATAGAATGTACGACATAGTGTGAGTTTTATGGACACAATGTATGACATAGTTTGAGTTATATGGACACAATGTATGACATAGTGTGAGTTATATGGACACAATGTATGACATAGTGTGAGTTATATGGACACAATGTACGACATAGTGTGAGTTATACGGATACAATGTACAATATTGTGTGAGTTATATGGACACAATGTAATATATAGTGTGAGTTATATGGACACAATGTAATATATAGTGTGAGTTATATGGACACAATGTACGACATAGTGTGAGTTATATGGACACAATGTATGGCATAGTTTGAGTTATATGGACACAATGTACGACATAGTGTGAGTTATATGGATACAATGTACAATATTGTGTGAGTTATATGGACACAATGTAATATATAGTGTGAGTTATATGGACACAATGTAATATATAGTGTGAGTTATATGGACACAATGTAATATATAGTGTGAGTTATATGGACACAATGTCGACATAGTGTGAGTTATATGGACACAATGTAATATATAGTGTGAGTTATATGGACACAATGTACGACATAGTGTGAGTTATATGGACACAATGTACGACATAGTGTGAGTTATATGGACACAATGTATGATATAGTGTGAGTTATATGGACACAATGTACGACATAGTGTGAGTTATATGGACACAATGTATGACATAGTGTGAGTTATATGGACACAATGTATGATATAGTGTGAGTTATATGGACACAATGTACGACATAGTGTGAGTTATATGGACACAATGTATGATATAGTGTGAGTTATATGGACACAATGTACGACATATTGTGAGTTATATGGACACAATGTAATATATAGTGTGAGTTATATGGACACAATGTACGACATAGTGTGTTATATGGACACAATGTACGACATAGTGTGAGTTTAATGGACATAATGTACGACATAGTGTGAGTTATATGGACACAATGTACGATATAGTGTGAGTTATATGGACACAATGTACGATATAGTGTGAGTTATATGGACACAATGTACGACATAGTGTGAGTTTAATGGACACAATGTAATATATAGTGTGAGTTATATGGACACAATGTACGATATAGTGTGAGTTATATGGACACAATGTACGATATAGTGTGAGTTATATGGACACAATGTACGACATAGTGTGAGTTTAATGGACACAATGTAATATATAGTGTGAGTTATATGGACACAATGTACGATATAGTGTGGGTTATATGGACACAATGTACGATATAGTGTGAGTTATATGGACACAATGTACGATATAGTGTGAGTTATATGGACACAATGTACGACATAGTGTGAGTTATATGGACACAATGTATGACATAGTTTGAGTTATATGGACACAATGTATGACATAGTGTAAGTTATATGGAGACAATGTACGACATAGTGTGAGTTATATGGACACAATGTATGACATAGTGTGAGTTATATGGACACAATGTACGACATAGTGTGAGTTATATGGACACAATGTATGACATAGTGTGAGTTATATGGACACAATGTACGACATAGTGTGAGTTATATGGACACAATGTATGTCGTTGCAGCAGGTGACCCTGGCATCCAGCGCCGGGCGCACAGCACCAGTCACATTGACCATCAGCCCACGCAGAGAGTCTACACGGCCAGTGACCCCAGCTCTGTGCAGGAAAAGAATCCGCTCTGCAGGGTCCAGATACAGGAACTCGGATGTCCCGACAGCCCGGACCCCAGCGGCACGGAGCATCAGGTAATGGGTCTGGAGGTCTGTAATATGCGGGTCTCGGGACTTCACCATTGGACTAGTGTTTAGACCTAGGCCCACGAGGCCTGGCCTAGGGCAGCACATTATCAGGGGCTGCAGGCCGTCTGAAGATGCCAGTCCAGTACCATCAAATAAGCATAGACACAGAAATACGATGTCGGTCTGTATGGTCACATGACCCTTTTTGATGCACATAAATACTCACAAAGTTATAATTTGGGGTAAAGGGAAGATATAAGAGGAGTAATAACAGTAGTCGGTGTGCGCTGGAGTACATGGGGCATGGTGGCGCATAAGTCTGAATGGGTATAGGGCAACATAATACCTAAATACGCCCATGCTCTGAACATTCGGGTTTCCGCACTTTACCTTTATAGCACTCAGTTCTCTGAGGTGGATTCACATTTGGTGACCGACCAGAACCACCAGAACACTACTAACAATTTGGGTTCGATATTAGATGGTGTGGGGGTCAATTACAATGGCTAAGGTCAAGTATTTACAAATTAGTGGTTAACCATGAGACAATGGATCAAAGGGATATAATTTGCAAAGTACTTGACACCACATGACCTTTGTCTAAGGAATCAAAGTGTTTCATTTGCTGTCTGACAACCTAATTAACTACAGTCAAACAGATCTGTGGATCTCCCATTGAAGTCTATGGAGCCCGTTTTACCGCTTACCTCGAGTTTAAATCGATCAATGAACCTGGAACTGGGAGTGCACTGGGTATCGCGGTTGGCTACTGGAAGTGGGTACTGGTCACCCTTAAAGTAATACTACCATCGAAAAATGTTATTGGCCATAAGCATCATATGTGTACATGTTATGCATAAAGCAAAAATAGTAACAGGGCATATAACAGGGGCTTGTGGAACCGTTAGATAATATAAACATGTTAACATTCACAGTGTAGTCCTGTTAGGGATGTCTTTGTGGCTGTTACAATAACCTTACTCCATATGGCCAACGTGGCTACAGTACGGGGAGGTCACTACACTATAGCACTCAAGTCTCTTCACTTTACATGTATAACACCCCAATATCTGCTAACAAGGAGCTCACAGCGATTGACTGGAACATGGCTGCTAGTAGACCGGGCCCTGCGCATCTGCCTGTAGCCTTAGACATGAGCGCTCTCGAGATCTGGTAAGCACTCTCCCTCTCGCACTCTTCATAGTAACACAGAGCAGTAAAAGACTTTACTGCATTTCATTGGGTTTGTTCAGAGGCCTCCGGGAAAAGCCGGTCTATGAAAGCTCTCCCACAATTCCCTGGTGCTCTGCAGCGCTGGATCCAACTGTCTGCAGGACAAAATGTAGTGAATATTGTACTTCTGGGATTATATCAAGGCAGACAAGGTGTCTCAGTGGTAATGGCTAGCTTGCCCCTCTCCACTGCAATATATATATATACACACATCGTTTTGGATTTTGCAAAGGCTTTTGATACAGTGCCACATGGGAGACTATTGTGCAAACTAAGAGATACAGGAGTTGCAGTAAATATCTGCTAATGGATTGAGAGCTAAAAGACAGGAAGCAAAGGGTTGTGGGAAATGGAACATACTCCGATTGGACTAATGTGGTAAGTGGGGTTCCTCAGGGTTCAGTATTAGGTCCCCTCCTTTTTAACATATTTATTAAGGACTTAGAGGTAGGATTGGAGTGTGGGGTCTCCATTTTCGCTGATTACACAAAGTTGTGCAAGGTAATTAAATCAGATAGTGATGTGCTTTCCCTCCAAGGGGATTTACATAAATTAGGGGAATGGGCATCTAAGTGGCAGATGAGATTTAATATTAATAAATGTAAAGTTATGCATCTGGGAAGGAAAATGCAATTTATAATTAAATGGAGCAAATGCCAAGCAGCAGCTGCAAAGGCAAGTAAAATATTAGCATGTATTAAGAAGGGTATAGAAGCCAGGGAAGCAAATATAATTCTGCCACTATACAAATCTCTAGTACGCCCTCATTTGGAATATGGAGGACAATTTTGGGCACCACTACATAAAAAGGACATTTTAGAGCTGGAAAAGGTACAGAGAAGGGCAACAAAACTAATAAGGGAAATGGAGGGGCTAAGTTATGAGGAAAGACTAAACAAATTACACTTATTATATCTAGAAAAAAGGCGTCCGATGGGATATGATTACTTATATAAATACATCCAGGGTCAGTAAAAAGATTTGTCACGGGAGCTTTTTTTGCCAAGAGATTTCCAACTGACAAGAGGACATCCTGAGGTTAGAAGTAAAAAGATTCCACCTTAAAGAAAGAAAAGGGTTCTTCACAGTAAGGGTGGTTAATCTGTGAAACTCTCTACCAAAGAGGTGGTGACAGCGGATTCGATAGATAACTTTAAAAGGGGATGGATTTATTTCTAATTTTAAAGGGAATTCAGGGTTATCCTGTAAAATTAGAGAGAGAGTATTGATCCAGGGAGGCATCCAATTGCCAGTATCTGGGGTCAGGAAGGAATTTTATATATTTTTCCCCCTTTTGAGACAATTGGCAAAGTTTTACTTGGGTTTTATTTCTGTTGCAGAATTAACAATTCTTTCTGATCAGAGGTTGAACTTGATGGACTGAAAGTGTTTTTTTAACCTCAATTACTATGTTACTATATACCATAAATGCAATGCACTGGGGGGGGGGGGGCAGTACACTTTGATAAAAAACAAACAACTTTACATACAAGAAAAATTATTTTCATTGCACCGCCTGCGCCGACAGTATCCGTGCCGCTGAATGTATGGGATGTGCAGAAACAGCAAAGAAAACATAGCTGCCCTCCTGACCGCAGGAATAGCTGCCCTCCTGACCACGGGAATAGCTGCCCTCCTGACCGTGGGAATAGCTGACCTCCTGACCGCTGGAATAGCTGCCCTCCTGACCACAGGAATAGCTGCCCTCCTGACCACAGGAATAGCTTCCCTCCTGACCGCTGGAATAGCTGCCCTCCTGACCGCAGGAATAGCTGCCCTCCTGACCACGGGAATAGCTGCCCTCCTGACCGTGGGAATAGCTGACCTCCTGACCGCTGGAATAGCTTCCCTCCTGACCGCTGGAATAGCTGCCCTCCTGAACGCAGGAATAGCTGCCCTCCTGACCGCTGGAATAGCTGCCCTCCTGACCGCGGGAATAGCTGCCCTCCTGACCGCGGGAATAGCTGCCCTCCTGACCACAGGAATAGCTGCCCTCCTGAACGCAGGAATAGCTGCCCTCCTGAACGCAGGAATAGCTGCCCTCCTCACCGCGGGAACAGCTGCCCTCCTGACCGCTGGAATAGCTGCCCTCCTGACCGCGGGAATAGCTGCCCTCCTGACCGTGGGAATAGCTGCCCTCCTGACCGCAGGAATAGCTTCCCTCCTGACTGCAGGAATAGCTGCCCTCCTGACCGCAGGAATAGCTGCCCTCCTGACCGCTGGAATATCTGCCCTCCTGAACGCAGGAATAGCTGCCCTCCTGAACGCAGGAATAGCTGCCCTCCTGACCGTGGGAATAGCTGCCCTCCTGACCGCAGGAATAGCTGCCCTCCTGACAGCTGGAATAGCTGCCCTCCTGATCGTGGGAATAGCTGCCCTCCTGACCGCGGGAATAGCTGCCCTCCTGACCGCAGGAATAGCTGCCCTCCTGACCGCAGGAATAGCTGCCCTCCTGACAGCTGGAATAGCTGCCCTCCTGAGCGTGGGAATAGCTGCCCTCCTGACCGCGGGAATAGCTGCCCTCCTGACCGCAGGAATAGCTGCCCTCCTGACAGCTGGAATAGCTGCCCTCCTGATCGTGGGAATAGCTGCCCATCTGACCGCTGGAATAGCTGCCCTCCTGAATGCAGGAATAGCTGCCCTCCTGACCGCTGGAATAGCTGCCCTCCTGACCGCTGGAATAGCTGCCCTCCTGACCACGGAAATAGCTGCCCTCCTGACCGTGGGAATAGCTGCCCTCCTGACCACGGGAATAGCTGCCCTCCTGACCACGGGAATAGCTGCCCTCCTGACCGTGGGAATAGCTGCCCTCCTCACCGCGGGAACAGCTGCCCTCCTGACCGCTTGAATAGCTGCCCTCCTGACCGCGGGAATAGCTGCCCTCCTGACCGTGGGAATAGCTGCCCTCCTGACCGCGGGAATAGCTGCCCTCCTGACCGCAGGAATAGCTGCCCTCCTGACCGCTGGAATAGCTGCCCTCCTGAACGCAGGAATAGCTGCCCTCCTGACCGCTGGAATAGCTGCCCTCCTGACCACGGGAATAGCTGCCCTCCTGACCGCAGGAATAGCTGCCCTCCTGAATGCAGGAATAGCTGCCCTCCTGACCGTGGGAATAGCTGCCCTCTTGACAGCAGGAATAGCTGCCCTCCTGACCACAGGAATAGCTGCCCTCCTGACCGCTGGAATAGCTGCCCTCCTGAACGCAGGAATAGCTGCCCTCCTGACCGCTGGAATAGCTGCCCTCCTGACCGCTGGAATAGCTGCCCTCCTGACCACGGAAATAGCTGCCCTCCTGACCGCTGGAATAGCTGCCCTCCTGATCGCTGGAATAGCTGCCCTCCTGACCACGGGAATAGCTGCCCTCCTGACCGCAGGAATAGCTGCCCTCCTGACCACGGGAATAGCTGCCCTCCTGACCGCAGGAATAGCTGCCCTCCTGACAGCAGGAATAGCTGCCCTCCTGACCGCTGGAATAGCTACCCTCCTGACCACAGGAATAGCTGCCCTCCTGACCGCTGCAACAGCTGCCGTCCTGACCGTGGGAATAGCTGCCCTCCTGGCCGCAGGAGTAGCTGCCCTCCTGGCCGCAGGAATAGCTGCCCTCCTGAACGCAGAAATAGCTGCCCTCCTGAACGCAGGAATAGCTGCCCTCCTGACCGTGGGAATAGCTGCCCTCCTGACCGCTTGAATAGCTGCCCTCCTGACAGCAGGAATAGCTGCCCTCCTGCCCGCTGCAACAGCTGCCCTCCTGACTGCAGGAATAGCTGCCCTCCTGACTGCAGGAATAGCTGCCCTCCTGACCGCGGGAATAGCTGCCCTCCTGACCGCGGGAATAGCTGCCCTCCTGACCACGGGAATAGCTGCCCTCCTGACCGTGGGAATAGCTGCCCTCCTGACTGCAGGAATAGCTGCCCTCCTGACCGCGGGAATAGCTGCCCTCCTGACAGCAGGAATAGCTGCCCTCCTGACCTCTTGAATAGCTGCCCTCCTGACAGCAGGAATAGCTGCCCTCCTGCCCTCCAGCGGTCAGGAGGGCAGCTATTCCTGCTGTCAGGTTTTCTGCCCTTCACATATTTCATGTTATCTGCCTCCCACTTTGTTGTTAGGGTTTAGGGATAGGGTTAGGGATAGTTTTATGGATAGAGTTAGGGATCGGGTTAGGGAAAGGGATAGGGTTAGAGTTTTGGGATAGAGGGTAGGGATTAGGGTTGGGGTTAGGGATAGGATTAAGGATAGGGATTAGGGATAGGTAATAAGGTTAGGGTAGGAGATAGGATTAGAGGTTAGGCTTAGGGTTTGTGTTAGGGTTAGGTGATATGGTTAGGGGTTAGGGTAGTGGAGGGCAGGTGACAGTAAATATTCCACTAGCAGTTTTATTTTGCTATTCTAGAAGCTTACCCAGTATTACAACATCAAGAAGCTGATAATCAGAAACTAAAATGGTAGATTCCCCAGCAGGATAATTGTATATAAAACTCAATGCATTAGAGGCTGTATTATATGTATTTACAATCAAAAACAATGTGTCTATTTTCAAGTGTAGTTCTTCAGACACATATCTTTATATGTCTGCATTTGTCCTTTAAGTAAACAACTCTGTACCTCCTTTATGTACTTTATTTTATTAAGAAGAGCAAATACAGTAGTTCCTGTCTGGGTCTGACCTCTGCAGCTGATGCAGACACAGACTCTGTATGTCTAGATGTATAGTGTCTCATACTAACCAATCATTGACCATCTCTCAGCAATATTCTGCAATGTCCTGATAGGCTAGGACACTACACTGCACATTCAGCCATCTATGTGTGCATATTTTGCAGTGGGCAGACCCATACAGGGACTACCAGAGATTATAATCACTTCGTAATAAGATAAAGTGCATAAAAGTTAATAGATACTCAGGGATATTATACACCTAGTAACACCCAGGAGCCCGCCACGTCCCTATAACTTACCCCCAAACATTGCAAGTGGTTAGAGAGGGAATCTTGCCAATCACTATGATAACACGGGTAATATCGTCACGCTGCGCAACAGACACATATATACTACACTATGATAACATGGGTAATATCGTCACGCTGCGCAACAGACACATATATACTACACTATGATAACACGGGTAATATTGTCACGCTGCGCAACAGACACATATATACTACACTATGATAACATGGGTAATATCGTCACGCTGCGCTACAGACACATATATACTACACTATGATAACACGGGTAATATCGTCACGCTGCGCTACAGACACATATATACTACACTATGATAACACGGGTAATATCGTCACGCTGCGCTACAGACACATATATACTACACTATGATAACACGGGTAATATCGTCACGCTGCGCTACAGACACATATATACTACACTATGATAACACGGGTAATATTGGCGCGCTGCGCTACAGACACATATATACTACACTATGATAACATGGGTAAAATCGTCACGCTGCGCATATATACTACAGAACAGACAGGCCACGTGCAGGAACCAAAGAGAGGACGAGGGTCCGGGGTCCAATTGCAAAACAGTTTTTTATTCTGAAACGTGAGGTCGTCCATTAGAAAGAGACGTTTTGGAGACTAAGAAGGACAGGGGGATTTTCTGTGGACTGTGGGTCAGCTGGGAAGTCTGAGATATCTAAACCAGAAGGACATCACTGGGTGTCCAGCTGGTAATTTTAAAATCAACTATGAAATGTAATCATCATCAGACAGAAGTGAGTAACTGTGCCCCTGTAGCCTCTACTAAGTAGGAGGAACCATCGCCTGCAGGTCACAAGAGGGACCTGGTTACCACTGGAAAACTAACAGGGACAGGGAAATTTTCCCTTAATAGCCAGACTACGGGTCAGCTGAGAGGTCAGGATTACTTATAACAATGATTACTGAATATCCTGATTCCTGAGAATGATTCCATAGTACTAGCTCAGGGGAGTTACTGTGCCCCTGTAGTCTCTAGTAAGTAGGGGGAATCATCGCTTATGATCAGCCTACTGGGCTATGTCATCTTATATTAATATTATACTCTTGAAAAACTTGAAGATTCGGTATGAAGATGGAGGTTCAGTGGGTACACAGAGAAAACATGGCGGTAAGTGGGTATTAAAGTGGAGATACTAGTACTTGAGTATGAAAATAAAGGGTTGTGTTGAATGAACATGGAGATGTAGTGTGGAGATGAGAAGAGATGTATATAATCCTATATGACGCCCAGTCTCCATGAGGAACATAATAACAATGATCAGATCACGTGTAACTCGGGGTCCCCGGGGGTCTGGTGCGACTGATTGTCCCGGATCAGATTATCATCAGCTTCATCAGTAAGGAAACTTTAGTATTTGTCACATGAATCTGAACTGAACATTTCTTGACCCTGTTTGGGTCGGACTCTCAATCTCTTTTTTTTCCAGTTTTGTCTCTAAAAGTTATCACTACAACAAACTGACTTCTCTCCAAGACCAATATGGCAGCCGGTAGCTTTATATGATATATGGAGTTATTGATCTCGTGCAATCAGTATTTTCGATTGTATTCCTGTTTGTATATAGAGGCTTGAATACATTCTGTGTATATTGTGGCAAAACCAGTTGGGTCATGAATTATTTTTTATTTATGTCCTTACAAAAGTAGAGTTAGAGATGGGTTAAAGCTTATTGTCTCGACCCATGGGACCAATTCAGCTCCAGAATACTCCTGCCTTGGCTACAGGAATCCTCCCTTGGACCATGCACTGGATGGGCTTCTTGGTGACCGGCTTCTATTACAGGACCATCAGAATGCAGAGTAGGGATTAAGGGGTTAAAAAAACAAACAGAGGTTATAACCTCTAAAGAAAAAAGAAAACACCACGATTATGTTCCCTAGAAGAGTCAGAACATCTGGAACATTTATAGGCAAACAGAACAATACAACTATGGTCCAACTCACAAACATAACTCACAACCTGCCTTTAACTAGTTATCCCAATCACCCCCCTGTGAAACCTCACTGGTCATTCTGGGGGTAGGGGAGCTAATACCATCACAGTGAGAGCTGGTAATTACATCACAAACATAAACACATTCAAAGTTCCCTTCTAAACGGTTACCTCACTTATAATATTTGATTCCTGTGAACAGCTAAATAATCCCATCAGGCAGGTGGTTATCAAGATGTACAGTCAATTGTCCAAATTTCCTGTCTCTGGGGATGGAAACATCAGGGACTGGAATGGTGATCACGGGGAAGGATAGAGAGGACATAGTTGTCTCTGTAGAGGTTAACTCACACACAAAAAGCAGATCCTGACACTACAATATTTTTATTCATAACTTAACTTAAAGAAAAGTTCAAAGCATGGAGAGTATGTTTTAAACCATCTTCTAAGTATCTGGTGTTGTATCGTCTGGGTGGCTCGTCCCTGTGCTTGGCCGGTGGTTCTGTTCCATGTTGACTCCAGTTCATGGTAAGAATGCACATAAATAACAAATAGTTGAATTGTTGATTTGTGGATTCTTTAAAGACACAACTGGAAACTCTTTTAAAAATCCACAAACTTGTCCTCTTCTATTTGTTATTTTTTATAATTACTGGTGCCAGAAATTGATGGTAGTATTACGTAAAATACTCTGAGTATAGTCTAAGGGTTGGCCAACTGGGTGGGTGGAAACTCTTGGTACGCAGATGATACCATGTATAGAACAATGGTTAGAGATGATGACCAGTAGAAATGAGTGTGGGAAACTAGTGTCTTCAAGGAATCTTTAGAAATATACTTTAGA
This sequence comes from Discoglossus pictus, assembly GCA_027410445.1. NCBI lineage: Eukaryota > Metazoa > Chordata > Amphibia > Anura > Alytidae > Discoglossus > Discoglossus pictus. The sequence continues at coordinate 56,618 of JAPZIH010000662.1, read as the reverse complement.
TATATAATATATTGGGACAGTAAGTAACAAAATACGAGGCTAAAAAAAAATATATATATATATTTGTGGAAAGTCCTGATATTTCTAAAACATTGATATTTTGCCATTACAAAGTCCAGTTTATTGAGCCCCATTAGCAAGTCATGATATGAAGCAGTGGGGTGTTACTAAGAGGTTCACCAGTAATTATAAGCCGATAATGGTCCTCCCCTTTTTTTCTCCCCTTCATTCATTCTTTTTTTAATTCCATCAGTCATCCTTATCTATCAACCCATTTGTTGCCACCACCAAGATTAGAGGTGCTGGAGCCAGGCGTCCATCTCTACTTCAGCAGAGCTGCCTCTCGTTCTGCATCGATGGGGACTCCCCACTGATACACGAGGCCCCACAAGAAGTCAGCACAGGAAGATCCTCCATCCAGCAGGAGACTTCCCTCTCCTTGAAGTCCTCCTCTGACAGTCAGCCCTTCAGCAGCCCTGGGGACCTGGGTGAGGCTACCTCCAAAAGTCCATGTATGAGTCTATGTCTGCAAGGGGTGGACACCATGAATGCCTAAGCTTCACTAATCTTATCCGTGCCAGCATTATGGCACCAGCACAGGCCTTTATTTAAGTGTATCTCTGCAATCATTTGTATTAACCCACCTTAAACAGAGATAGGGTCACTGTATTGCCCTGACACGAGGAGGCCATATTTTCAGTTGAGTTCTGGTCATTAATACAGTTAATATTCATGCATTCTTCAATATTAAACTTACTGTAAAAATTAGAATATTATATTCATTTAGGTCCTAGATCTCCCACTTCGTAAGTTCATCATCGAGGGTTGGGTGATGGGTCACGGATATAGATCGAAATACTTTAAGAACCATCTGATTAGATGGATGTTAACATGAGTGTATATAACCATTCATAGGCTGAACTCCTTGCCAAGGTTTACCACTTTAACACAGCAATTCAGCATTCATCACAACACAGCATTGGTTTGATACAGTCTTGTGCCTGATAATTTGGTACTTGTTCCTCACCACAGCCACTTGCCCTTTTGACCTTATAGATATTGGAGGCCAAAAGCTCCTGAATCTGAACTTTGGACGTGTGTTTAATGATTAATTGCTTTCTTAAAATCGTAAAAAAAATGTTTTTAATGATCATTTCCTAATGAAAACATCTAATAGGGCGACAGAGTGTTCCTCTAAACTGGCCCTGTTGGGGCGTTCTTAGATTGGAGATGAGAAACATAGACCGGAGATGAGAAACATAGACCGGAGACAAGAAACATAGACTGTAGACGAGAAACAGAGACCGGAGGAGATGAGAAACATAGACTGGAGACGAGACACATAGACTGGAGACGAGACACATAGACTGGAGACGAGACACATAGACCGGAGACGAGAAACATAGACCGGAGGAGACGAGAAACATAGACCGAAGACGAGAAACATAGACTGGAGACGAGAAACATAGACCGGAGACGAGAAACATAGACTGGAGGAGACGAGAAACATAGACCGGAGGAGACGAGAAACATAAACCGGAGACGAGAAACATAGATTGGAGGAGACGAGAAACATAGACTGGAGACAAGAAACATAGACTGGAGACCAGAAACATAGACCAGAGAAGAGAAACAGCGACCGGAGAAGAGAAACATAGACTGGAGACCAGAAACATAGACCAGAGAAGAGAAACAGCGACCGGAGAAGAGAAACATAGACTGGAGACAAGACACATAGACTGGAAACAAGAAACATAAACCGGAGACGAGAAACATAGATTGGAGGAGACGAGAAACATAGACTGGAGACGAGGAACATAGACTGGAGGAGAAGAGAAACATAGACTGGAGACGAGAAAGATAGACCGGAGGAGACGAGAAACATAGACCGGAGGAGACGAGAAACATAGACCGGAGGAGACGAGAAACATAGATTGAAGGAGACGAGAAACATAGACTGGAGGAGAAGAGAAACATAGACTGGAGACGAGACACATAGACTGCAGACGAGAAACATAGACCGGAGACGAGAAACAGCGACCGGAGACGAGAAACATAGACCGGAGACGAGAAACAGAGACCGGAGAAGAGAAACATAGACTGGAGGAGACGAGAAACATAGCCCGGAGACGAGAAACACAGACCGGAGACGAGAAACAGAGACCGGAGACGAGAAACATAGACCGGAGGAGACGAGAAACATAGACTGGAGGAGAAGAGAAACACAGACTGGAGGAGAAGAGAAACACAGACCGGAGACGAGAAACATAGACCGGAGGAGACGAGAAACATAGATTGGAGGAGACGAGAAACATAGACTGGAGACGAGACACATAGACTGGAGACCAGAAACATAGACCGGAGACGAGAAACAGCGACCGGAGACGAGAAACATAGACTGGAGACAAGACACATAGACTGCAGACGAGAAACATAGACCGGAGACGAGAAACATAGACCGGAGGAGACGAGAAACATAGACCGGAGGAGACGAGAAACATAGACCGGAGACGAGAAACAGAGACCGGAGACAAGAAACATAGACTGGAGGAGACGAGAAACATAGCCCGGAGACGAGAAACACAGACCTGAGACGAGAAACAGAGACCGGAGACGAGAAACATAGACCGGAGGAGACGAGAAACATAGATTGGAGGAGACGAGAAACATAAACTGGAGACGAGACACATAGACTGGAGACCAGAAACATAGACCGGACACGAGAAACAGCGACCGGAGACGAGAAACATAGACCGGAGGAGACGAGAAACATAGACTGGAGGAGAAGAGAAACACAGACCGGAGACGAGAAACATAGACCGGAGGAGACGAGAAACATAGATTGGAGGAGACGAGAAACATAGACTGGAGACGAGATACATAGACTGGAGACCAGAAACATAGACCGGAGACGAGAAACAGCGACCGGAGACGAGAAACATAGACTGGAGACAAGACACTTAGACTGCAGACGAGAAACATAGACCGGAGACGAGAAACATAGACCGGAGGAGACGAGAAACATAGACCGGAGACGAGAAACAGAGACCGGAGACGAGAAACATAGACTGGAGGAGACGAGAAACATAGATTGGAGGAGACGAGAAACATAGACTGGAGACGAGACACATAGACTGGAGACCAGAAACATAGACCGGAGACGAGAAACAGCGACCGGAGACGAGAAACATAGACTGGAGACAAGACACATAGACTGCAGACGAGAAACATAGACCGGAGACGAGAAACATAGACCGGAGGAGACGAGAAACATAGACCGGAGACGAGAAACAGAGACCGGAGACGAGAAACATAGACTGGAGGAGACGAGAAACATAGCCCGGAGACGAGAAACATAGACCGGAGACGAGAAACAGAGACCGGAGACGAGAAACATAGACCGGAGGAGACGAGAAACATAGACTGGAGGAGAAGAGAAACACAGACCGGAGACGAGAAACATAGCCCGGAGACGAGAAACATAGACCGGAGACGAGAAACAGAGACCGGAGACGAGAAACATAGACCGGAGGAGACGAGAAACATAGACTGGAGGAGAAGAGAAACACAGACCGGAGACGAGAAACATAGACTGGAGACGAGAAACATAGATTGGAGGAGACGAGAAACATAGACTGGAGACGAGACACATAGACTGGAGACCAGAAACATAGACCGGAGAAGAGAAACAGCGACCGGAGAAGAGAAACATAGACTGGAGACCAGAAACATAGACTGGAGGAGACGAGAAACATAGACTGGAGACAAGAAACATAGACTGGAGACCAGAAACATAGACCAGAGAAGAGAAACAGCGACCGGAGAAGAGAAACATAGACTGGAGACCAGAAACATAGACCAGAGAAGAGAAACAGCGACCGGAGAAGAGAAACATAGACTGGAGACAAGACACATAGACTGGAAACAAGAAACATAAACCGGAGACGAGAAACATAGATTGGAGGAGACGAGAAACATAGACTGGAGACGAGGAACATAGACTGGAGGAGAAGAGAAACATAGACTGGAGACGAGAAAGATAGACCGGAGGAGACGAGAAACATAGACTGGAGACGAGACACATAGACTGGAGACCAGAAACATAGACCGGAGACGAGAAACAGCGACTGGAGACGAGAAACATAGACCGGAGGAGACGAGAAACATAGACAGGAGGAGAAGAGAAACACAGCCCGGAGACGAGAAACATAGACCGGAGGAGACGAGAAACATAGATTGGAGGAGACGAGAAACATAGACTGGAGACGAGACACATAGACTGGAGACCAGAAACATAGACCGGAGACGAGAAACAGCGACCGGAGACGAGAAACATAGACTGGAGACAAGACACATAGACTGCAGATGAGAAACATAGACCGGAGACGAGAAACATAGACCGGAGGAGACGAGAAACATAGACCGGAGGAGACGAGAAACATAGACCGGAGACGAGAAACAGAGACCGGAGACGAGAAACATAGACTGGAGGAGACGAGAAACATAGCCCGGAGACGAGAAACACAGACCGGAGACGAGAAACAGAGACCGGAGATGAGAAACGTAGACCGGAGGAGACGAGAAACATAGACTGGAGGAGAAGAGAAACACAGACCGGAGACGAGAAACATAGACCGGAGGAGACGAGAAACATAGATTGGAGGAGACGAGAAACATAGACTGGAGACGAGACACATAGACTGGAGACCAGAAACATAGACCGGAGACGAGAAACATAGACTGGAGACAAGAAACATAGACTGGAGACCAGAAACATAGACCAGAGAAGAGAAACAGCGACCGGAGAAGAGAAACATAGACTGGAGACCAGAAACATAGACCAGAGAAGAGAAACAGCGACCGGAGAAGAGAAACATAGACTGGAGACAAGACACATAGACTGGAAACAAGAAACATAAACCGGAGACGAGAAACATAGATTGGAGGAGACGAGAAACATAGACTGGAGACGAGGAACATAGACTGGAGGAGAAGAGAAACATAGACTGGAGACGAGAAAGATAGACCGGAGGAGACGAGAAACATAGACTGGAGACGAGACACATAGACTGGAGACCAGAAACATAGACCGGAGACGAGAAACAGCGACTGGAGACGAGAAACATAGACCGGAGGAGACGAGAAACATAGACAGGAGGAGAAGAGAAACACAGCCCGGAGACGAGAAACATAGACCGGAGGAGACGAGAAACATAGATTGGAGGAGACGAGAAACATAGACTGGAGACGAGACACATAGACTGGAGACCAGAAACATAGACCGGAGACGAGAAACAGCGACCGGAGACGAGAAACATAGACTGGAGACAAGACACATAGACTGCAGATGAGAAACATAGACCGGAGACGAGAAACATAGACCGGAGGAGACGAGAAACATAGACCGGAGGAGACGAGAAACATAGACCGGAGACGAGAAACAGAGACCGGAGACGAGAAACATAGACTGGAGGAGACGAGAAACATAGCCCGGAGACGAGAAACACAGACCGGAGACGAGAAACAGAGACCGGAGATGAGAAACGTAGACCGGAGGAGACGAGAAACATAGACTGGAGGAGAAGAGAAACACAGACCGGAGACGAGAAACATAGACCGGAGGAGACGAGAAACATAGATTGGAGGAGACGAGAAACATAGACTGGAGACGAGACACATAGACTGGAGACCAGAAACATAGACCGGAGACGAGAAACAGCGACCGGAGACGAGAAACATAGACTGGAGACAAGACATATAGACTGCAGACGAGAAACATAGACCGGAGACAAGAAACATAGACCGGAGGAGACGAGAAACATAGACCGGAGGAGACGAGAAACATAGACCGGAGACGAGAAACAGAGACCGTAGCCGAGAAACATAGACTGGAGGAGACGAGAAACATAGCCCGGAGACGAGAAACACAGACCGGAGACGAGAAACATAGACTGGAGGAGACGAGAAACATAGACTGGAGGAGACGAGAAACATAGACTGGAGGAGAAGAGAAACACAGACCGGAGACGAGAAACATAGACTGGAGACGAGAAACATAGATTGGAGGAGACGAGAAACATAGACTGGAGACGAGACACATAGACTGGAGACCAGAAACATAGACCGGAGACGAGAAACAGCGACCGGAGACGAGAAACAGAGACTGGAGACGAGAAACATAGATTGGAGGAGACGAGAAACATAGACTGGAGGAGAAGAGAAACATAGACCGGAGACGAGAAACATAGACCGGAGACAAGAAACATAGACTGGAGACGAGACACATAGACTGGAGACCAGAAACATAGACCGGAGACGAGAAACATAGACTGGAGACAAGACACATAGACTGGAGACGAGAAACATATACCGGAGACGAGAAACATAGACCTGAGAAGACGAGAAACATAGACCGGAGGAGACGAGAAACAGACCGGAGACGAGAAACACAGACCAGAGACGAGAAACAGAGACCGGAGACGAGAAACAGAGACCGGAGACGAGAAACATAGACCGGAGGAGACGAGAAACATAGACTGAAGGAGAAGAGACACAAAGACCGGAGACGAGAAACATAGACTGGAGGAGACGAGAAACATAGATTGAAGGAGACGAGAAACATAGACTGGAGATGAGAAACATAGACCGGAGGAGACGAGAAACATAAACCGGAGACGAGAAACATAGACCGGAGTAGACGAGAAACATAGACCGGAGACAAGAAACATAGATTGGAGGAGACGAGAAACAGACCGGAGACGAGAAACATAGATTGGCGAAGACGAGAAACATAGATTGGAGAAGACGAGAAACATAGATTGGAGGAGACGAGAAACATAGACCGGAGACGAGAAACATAGACCAGAGATGAGAAACAGCGACCGGAGAAGAGAAACATAGACCGGAGACGAGACACATAGACCGGAGACGAGAAACAGAGACCAGTGACGCGAAACTGAGACCGGTGACGCGAAACATAGACCGGAGACGAGAAACATAGACCGGAGACTAGAAACACAGACCGGAGACGAGAAACATAGATTGGAGGAGACGAGAAAAATAGACTGGAGAAGAGAAACATAGACTGGAGACGAGAAAAATAGACCGGAGACGAGAAACATAGATTGGAGGAGACGAGAAACATAGACTGGAGACGAGAAAAATAGACCAGAGACGAGAAACATAAACCGGAGGAGACAAGAAACATAGACCGGAGACGAGAAACATAGACCGGAGAAGAGAAACATAGCCCGGAGACGAGAAACATAGACTGGAGACGAGAAACATAGACCGGAGACGAGAAACATAGACTGGAGACGAGACACAGAGACCGTTGACCCGAAATAGAGACTGGAGACGAGAAACATAGACCGGAGACGAGAAACATAGATTGGAGGAGACGAGAAACATAGACTGGAGGAGAAGAGAAACATAGACTGGAGACGAGAAACATAGACCGGAGGAGACGAGAAACATAGACCGGAGGAGACGAGAAACATAGACCGGAGACGAGAAACAGAGACCGTAGCCGAGAAACATAGACTGGAGGAGACGAGAAAGATAGACCGGAGGAGAAGAGAAACATAGACCGGAGACGAGAAAGATAGACCGGAGGAGACGAGAAACATAGACCGCAGACGAGAAACATAGACCGGAGGAGACGAGAAACATAGACCGCAGACGAGAAACATAGATTGGAGGAGACAAGAAACATAGACTGGAGACGAGAAACATAGACCGGAGACGAGAAAGATAGACCGGAGACGAGAAAAATAGATTGGAGGAGACGAGAAACATAGATTGGAGGAGAAGAGAAACATAGCCTGGAGACGAGAAACATAGACTGGAGACGAGAAACATAGACCGGAGACGAGAAACATAGACTGGAGACGAGACACAGAGACCGGTGACCCGAAATAGAGACTGGAGACGAGAAACATAGACCGGAGACGAGAAAGATAGACCGGAGGAGACGAGAAACATAGACCGGAGACGAGAAACATAGACCGGAGGAGACGAGAAACATAGACCGCAGACGAGAAACATAGATTGGAGGAGACAAGAAACATAGACTGGAGACGAGAAACATAGACCCTCCGAGAAAGATAGACCGGAGACGAGAAACATAGATTGGAGGAGACGAGAAACATAGATTGGAGGAGAAGAGAAACATAGACCGGAGACGAGAAACATAGATTGGAGGAGACGAGAAACATAGATTGGAGGAGAAGAGAAACATAGACTGGAGACGAGAAACATAAACCGGAGACGAGTAACATAGACTGGAGACGAGACACATAGACTGGAGACCAGAAACATAGACCGGAGACGAGAAACAGCGCCCGGAGACGAGACACATAGACAGGAGACGAGAAACATAGACCGTAGCCGAGAAACATAGACTGGAGGAGACGAGAAAGATAGACCGGAGGAGAAGAGAAACATAGACCGGAGACGAGAAAGATAGACCGGAGGAGACGAGAAACATAGACCGCAGACGAGAAACATAGACCGGAGGAGACGAGAAACATAGACCGCAGACGAGAAACATAGATTGGAGGAGACAAGAAACATAGACTGGAGACGAGAAACATAGACCGGAGACGAGAAAGATAGACCGGAGACGAGAAAAATAGATTGGAGGAGACGAGAAACATAGATTGGAGGAGAAGAGAAACATAGCCTGGAGACGAGAAACATAGACTGGAGACGAGAAACATAGACCGGAGACGAGAAACATAGACTGGAGACGAGACACAGAGACCGGTGACCCGAAATAGAGACTGGAGACGAGAAACATAGACCGGAGACGAGAAAGATAGACCGGAGGAGACGAGAAACATAGACCGGAGACGAGAAACATAGACCGGAGGAGACGAGAAACATAGACCGCAGACGAGAAACATAGATTGGAGGAGACAAGAAACATAGACTGGAGACGAGAAACATAGACCCTCCGAGAAAGATAGACCGGAGACGAGAAACATAGATTGGAGGAGACGAGAAACATAGATTGGAGGAGAAGAGAAACATAGACCGGAGACGAGAAACATAGATTGGAGGAGACGAGAAACATAGATTGGAGGAGAAGAGAAACATAGACTGGAGACGAGAAACATAAACCGGAGACGAGTAACATAGACTGGAGACGAGACACATAGACTGGAGACCAGAAACATAGACCGGAGACGAGAAACAGCGCCCGGAGACGAGACACATAGACAGGAGACGAGAAACATAGACCGGAGACGAGATACAGAGACCGGAGACGAGAAACAGAGACCGGAGACGAGAAACAGAGACCGGAGACGAGAAACATAGACCGGAGGAGACTAGAAACATAGACCGCAGACGAGAAACATAGATTGGAGGAGACAAGAAACATAGACTGGAGACGAGAAACATAGATTGGAGGAGAAGAGAAACATAGACTGGAGACGAGAAACATAGATTGGAGGAGACAAGAAACATAGATTGGAGGAGACGAGAAACATAGACTGGAGACGAGACACATAGACTGGAGACCAGAAACATAGACTGGAGACGAGAAACATAGACCGGAGACGAGACACATAGACAGTAGACGAGAAACATAGACCGGAGACGAGAAACAGAGACCGGAGACGAGAAACAGAGACCGGAGACGAGAATCATAGACCGGAGGAGACGAGAAACATAGACCGCAGATGAGAAACATAGATTGGAGGAGACAAGAAACATAGACTGGAGACGAGAAACATAGACTGGAGACGAGAAACATAGACCAGAGACGAGACACATAGACAGGAGACGAGAAACAGAGACCGGAGACGAGAAACAGAGACCGGAGATGAGAAACATAGACCGGAGGAGACGAGAAACATAGACCGCAGACGAGAAACATAGATTGGAGGAGACGAGAAACATAGACTGGAGACGAGAAACATAGACCGGAGACGAGAAACATAGACCGGAGACGAGAAACAGAGACCGGTGCCGCGAAACTGAGACCGGTGACGCGAAACAGAGACTGGTGACGCGAAACATAGACCGGAGACGAGAAACTGAGACCGGAGACGAGAAACATAGACCGGAGACGAGAAACATAGATTGGAGGAGACGAGAAAAATAGACTGGAGGAGACGAGAAACATAGACTGGAGACGAGAAAAATAGACCGGAGGAGACGAGAAACATAGATTGGAGACGAGAAAAATAGACCAGAGACGAGAAACATAAACCGGAGGAGACAAGAAAGATAGACCGGAGACGAGAAACATAGACCGGAGAAGAGAAACATAGACCGGAGATGAGAAACATAGATTGGAGGAGACGAGAAACATAGATTGGAGGAGACGAGAAACATAGATTGGAGGAGAAGAGAAACATAGCCCCGAGACGAGAAACATAGACTGGAGATGAGAAACATAGACCGGAGACAAGAAACATAGACTGGAGACGAGACACAGAGACCGTTGACCCGAAATAGAGACTGGAGACGAGAAACATAGACCGGAGACGAGAAACATAGATTGGAGGAGACGAGAAACATAGACTGGAGGAGAAGAGAAACATAGACTGGAGACGAGAAACATAGACCGGAGACGAGAAAGATAGACCGGAGGAGAAGAGAAACATAGACCGGAGACGAGAAAGATAGACCGGAGGAGACGAGAAACATAGACCGGAGACGAGAAACATAGACCGGAGGAGACGAGAAACATAGACCGCAGACGAGAAACATAGATTGGAGGAGACAAGAAACATAGACTGGAGACGAGACAGATAGACCGGAGACGAGAAAGATAGACCGGAGACGAGAAACATAGATTGGAGGAGACGAGAAACATAGACTGGAGACGAGAAACATAGACCGGAGACGAGAAACATAGACCGGAGACGAGACACATAGACTGGAGACGAGAAACATAGACCGGAGACGAGACACATAGACAGGAGACGAGAAACATAGACCAGAGACGAGAAACAGAGACCGGAGACGAGAAACAGAGACCGGAGACGAGAAACATAGACCGCAGGAGACGAGAAACATAGACCGCAGACGAGAAACATAGACTGGAGACGAGAAACATAGACCGGAGACAAGAAAGATAGACCGGAGACGAGAAACATAGACTGGAGACGAGAAACATAGACCGGAGACAAGAAAGATAGACTGGAGACGAGAAACATAGACTGGAGGAGACGAGAAACATAGACTGGAGACGAGACACAGAGACTTTTACTGGGGCTCATGAGTTCAAGTCCAACATTATTCAAATATTATTATTATCATTATCTTTATAGATATATATTTCGTATCGCTATAAAGGGGTTAAGTTCAAGACAAAACAATATTACTACATTGCACAGGATAGGGGGCCCGGTCTTAGAGCTAACAATCCAGAGTCCATAGAGCTTTCCCGACATGACAATGAAAACTCCCAAACTTACATCTAAAGGATTGGAATGATTATTAGCTACTGGAATGTGAAAAATAAAACTATTACAAAAGGAAGACAAAGCTTCAAAAGATATTATATTTATAATAAACTTCCAACTGTACATAATGTACCTGGCTTGTGGCGCCATAGTGTTCATGCTACCCCCCCCCCATGGCCACTCCCCCAGATAACTATAGGTTGCAGCCATACATTGGGGCCAGTTGGTACATATGGAGGTTGGCGCGGCACCCTCAGCATGGTCCCAGCACCTACTCTAGGTTCAGTAATCAATGGCGCTCATATTTAAAGAGGGATCAACTGCACCAACCTTAATAGAGGCCATCAGACTCAATGGCCCATCCGCTACACCTTAAAGGGACGTGCGGGAGGTTGTATTTAGGCCGCTACATCTTTATTATCTCAAATGATGTTTAAGGCGATGGAGAACTGATCAGCCAAAGAGTAATAATATAGATGCTAACTTGTCTACCCGTGAGTCCTCCGTCCTTCAGTACGGTCTGTGCACTTCCTTTTAGTTTCAGGGATGGTTTTCACTTAATATTTTTTCATTATATGGTAATATTTATATTTCTACGTTTGTAGCACATGATTACTATGTTCTATGGCCGAGTCTTAGGATGGGTATTAGTGAGGCGAGATAGAGGCCATGGGAGTGGACCACCAAGGAGAGACAACGTCCGCCATTAAGCTCTAATCAGATGAAGATTTTTGATTTCTCTCTTGTAAAAATATAGTTACTTAAGTTGCATTTTTTGTGTGGGCCCCAATATATTCAGTGGTTAGGCCATTGGGTGCCATATTTACTATGGGCTCCTTTGAGTACATAGTTCTATATCCCTTTAAATGATCCTTTAAAACACTATTTTGTAAGGTAAGTTATGGGGTCATGGTGTGCTGATAATAAAGTGATACTGAGTATGTTCCTGCTGCTAAATGTCTAATGGAATATTCCCAGTTGGGTGTCATTTATTATCTTTTATATGCATTTATGCCACTGTGGGGTCTTCCATTTTGGTTTCAGGTAATGAACTTCCTGAGGTGGGGGCAGACCTTGATTGAAAAGGAAATGTTGTATCTACATGTGCCAGTAACAGTAATGAAAAGCTTATTAGTTTACAAAGACACAGTCTCATAAGAAAGACAGCAACAAACTAGCAATGTAAAGACCGTGTTGTGCGTTTTCATATAAATAGATAAATATTTGTGTATATGTAATAAATCCAGGGGTCTGTAAATATATATATATCATTTATTTTCTTTTTTTAAAGAAGGTGAACAACATGTCATTTATTAACTAACATACACGAATTTCTGTTGGCGGCCATGGTGCGCATTGTGGCAGCTAAATGTCAGCTCCTAGTTACTGAAGCAGATAAACAGAAACAAAAATGGCAGCTCCCACAAAACTCAATATAACATAGAAGCGTCTGAGGCCAGTAATGGATTAGTCCAAGAAATATACAAAGAGCAAAATATATGGAACTGTTGTCCCTGGGGGATACATTGTATTATTAGTGTATTATTATAGTAGTATTATTGTATTATTAATGTAAAGTATTTTCCAATGTAGATAAACAACACTCACAGTGATAATAATTAGTTTGTTAAAGAAAAATGAAAAAAGAGCATGAATGTGCTATCCATTTGTTTGTAAAGTGAATCAATACTGGGGAAATCCTTGTTGTTGTTGCTGCTGTATTTATATGCAAATGAGCAGCTCATGCATATTAATTAGATGCTTTGATATGCTCATTAGGATTACAGTCTGCTTGTCTGTCTTTGTCGTGCCAAAAATAAAGACCCCCAATGTTATCTGACAGTTAGACCCCTCCCTTATCTAGATCTCTGAGCAGCAAATTAGCATACTGAGTGGTACATTAGCATACAGAAGCTGCAAATTCAATTCTGAATATTTCTGAAACTATTTACTGTCGAGAAAAACTGCTAGTACAATGTATGGCCAGTTTTAATGCTCTTTAAAATGAAATCAGCCTCCGGATGGGATGACAGAGCCCCTGTAAAGAATAGAGGAACACGTTCACTTTAAGACATATCATTTCACTGTAAAAAACAACAACTCATCTTTAAATATTTATAATATACTCCTTTGAAGATATTATTATTATTATTATTATTATTATTATATTTGGGCAAACGCTTTCTAGAAATGTGAAATAACACAGTCTGTAATTTATTATCTATCATATGCATTTATGCTGCAGTGCAATCTACCATTTTGGTTTCTGACAATCTACTTTTGCTGATGGGAGGAGATTTTCTTAACAAAGAGGACTCTTCTGTATGCCTAATGGGAATGTGGCAGCTAAAACAGACAGAGCCCTTCAAAAGGTGTAAAAGCTGAACCCGTAGAGTCGCCTTGAGGGACAACATTGGCCATTAATCAAACTGATTTGCTTCTGCCCGTGCTTGTTTCTTCCAGACGGTATCCATCCTTGTTTCACCTTTGAGACGGAGGCCGCCTCAGAACTTTTCTCCCAGGAGCCGACCCCGGGGGTCAAGGGTCCGACGTCCCACCCCCAGTCCATGTGCAAGGCTGTGGTGAGGGGTCTGAAGGGCAGCCAGCCGGTGCAGTGGGAGATCGCCTTCAGTATTCAGGGGCTTTTCCGTGAGCGCGAGAACCGCGAGGACGATGAGGGGGATCTGTGGAACGAGACCTTCCACCACCTGGCCGCCAAGTCCATCATACGAGACTTCGAGCAGCTCGCGGAGCGCGAGTGTGAGATCGAGCACGGTAATGTACCCAGAAACGCACACGAAACATACAAATGTATCACAAAACATACAAATGTATCGCACAGAGGTACCACACAAATCATGCGCACAAACATAACACATAGATTCATATTAGACAAGTGTGAAACACAACCCATACACACACGTGTACACACACAACCACGTCACACACACGTGTACATTAATACTCCATAAAACATAAATCATACACAAACAATGTGACATTTATACAATGATATGAAGCACAAAAATACAAATACCCATACTCACGAACATTATGTAGGGTGCCATGTTGTACAGCTGTGACCTAAGGGGGTACTTTGCATAACTAGTGTCTCGTGCTGCTCACAGACATTGCATGTCACTGTCTGCTAATTAGCAACATGAGACACTAGTAGTGCAGCCCCTCTCTCTGTGAGCTTGGCTTTATTTCATGGCTGGCATCCTATCTGAGAGAGAACATATAAATATACAGACTCACAATCATATTTATCAGTCCCCCCCCCCCGCTGATGTTATGAGTTATCCGCAGACCCCGCCCTATAACTAACAATACTTGCAGGACATGGATTCTGACCAAATCCTAAGATATATCCAATATAAGACACGTAGACAAGAACAATGGAGGATCTAGTGAATGGAGGGCCGTGATGTAAAAAAAGTCTTCGGACCCCCGTCCCCAGGTGTCAGCTCACTCAGCGGCGCCTTCTTCCACAGTCCCAGCAACCATTGCAAGAGACCTCTGACCAAGGCAGCTCCCATCCCCCAAAGGTCACTGTTGCTCAGCCACTGACCCATCTTAATACACCCAAGCCCCTTCCCAAAGCACAGCCCTAGTCCCCGGCCCCTTCCCAAAGCACAGCCCTAGTCCCCGGCCCCTTCCCAAAGCACAGCCCTAGTCCCAAGCCCCTTCCCAAAGCACAGCCCTAGTCCCAGGCCCCTTCCCAAAGCACAGCCCTAGTCCCAGGCCCCTTCCCAAAGCACAGCCCTAGTCCCAGGCCCCTTCCCAAAGCACAGCCCAAGTCCCAGGCCCCTTCTCAAAGCACAGCCCTAGTCCCAGGCCCCTTCCCAAAGCACAGCCCTAGTCCCAGGCCCCTTCCCAAAGCACAGCCCAAGTCCCAGGCCCCTTCCCAAAGCACAGCCCTAGTCCCAGGCCCCTTCCCAAAGCACAGCCCTAGTCCCAGGCCCCTTCCCAAAGCACAGCCCAAGTCCCAGGCCCCTTCCCAAAGCACAGCCCTAGTCCCAGGCCCCTTCCCAAGGCACAGCCCTAGTCCCAGGCCCCTTCCCAAAGCACAGCCCTAGTCCCAGGCCCCTTCCCAAAGCACAGCCCTAGTCCCAGGCCCCTTCCCAAAGCACAGCCCTGGTCCCAGGCCCCTTCCCAAAGCACAGCCCTAGTCCCAGGCCCCTTCCCAAGGCACAGCCCTAGTCCCAGGCCCCTTCCCAAAGCACAGCCCTAGTCCCAGGCCCCTTCCCAAAGCACAGCCCTGGTCCCAGGCCCCTTCCCAAAGCACAGCCCTAGTCCCAGGCCCCTTCCCAAAGCACAGCCCTAGTCCCAGGCCCCTTCCCAAAGCACAGCCCTAGTCCCAGGCCCATTCCCAAGGCACAGCCCTAGTCCCAGGCCCCTTCCCAAGGCACAGCCCTAGTCCCAGGCCCCTTCCCAAGGCACAGCCCTAGTCCCAGGCCCCTTCCCAAAGCACAGCCCTAGTCCCCGGCCCCTTCCCAAAGCACAGCCATAGTCCCAGGCCCCTTCCCAAAGCACAGCCCTAGTCCCAGGCCCCTTCCCAAAGCACAGCCCTAGTCCCAGGCCCCTTCCCAAAGCACAGCCCTAGTCCCAGGCCCCTTCCCAAGGAACAGCCCAAGTCCCAGGCCCCTTCCCAAAGCACAGCCCTAGTCCCCGGCCCCTTCCCAAAGCACAGCCATAGTCCCAGGCCCCTTCCCAAGGCACAGCCCTAGTCCCAGGCCCCTTCCAAAAACACAGCCCTAGTCCCAGGCCCCTTCCCAAGGAACAGCCCTAGTCCCAGGCCCATTCCCAAAGCACAGACATAGTCCCAAGCCCCTTCCCAAGGCACAGCCCTAGTCCCAGGCCCCTTCCCAAGGAACAGCCCTAGTCCCAGGCCCCTTCCCAAGGAACAGCCCTAGTCCCAGGCCCCTTCCCAAAGCACAGCCCTAGTTCCAGGCCCATTCCCAAAGCACAGCCATAGTCCCAAGCCCCTTCCCAAGGCACAGCCCTAGTCCCAGGCCCCTTCCCAAGGAACAGCCCTAGTCCCAGGCCCCTTCCCAAGGAACAGCCCTAGTCCCAGGCCCATTCCCAAGGCACAGCCCTAGTTCCAGGCCCATTCCCAAGGCACAGCCCTAGTCCCAGGCCCCTTCCCAAGGCACAGCCCTAGTCCCAGGCCCCTTCCCAAAGCACAGCCCTAGTCCCAGGCCCCTTCCCAAAGCACAGCCCTAGTCCCAGGCCCCTTCCCAAAACACAGCCCTAGTCCAAGGCCCCTTCCCAAGGAACAGCCCTAGTCCCAGGCCCATTCCCAAGGAACAGCCCTAGTTCCAGGCCCATTCCCAAAGCACAGCCATAGTCCCAAGCCCCTTCCCAAGGCACAGCCCTAGTCCCAGGCCCCTTCCCAAGGAACAGCCCTAGTCCCAGGCCCCTTCCCAAGGAACAGCCCTAGTCCCAGGCCCATTCCCAAGGCACAGCCCTAGTCCCAGGCCCCTTCCCAAGGCACAGCCCTAGTCCCAGGCCCCTTCCCAAGGCACAGCCCTAGTCCCAGGCCCCTTCCCAAAGCACAGCCCTGGTCCCAGGCCCCTTCCCAAAGCACAGCCCTAGTCCCAGGCCCCTTCCCAAAGAACAGCCCAAGTCCCAGGCCCCTTCCCAAGGCACAGCCCTAGTCCCAGGCCCCTTCCCAAGGCACAGCCCTAGTCCCAGGCCCCTTCCCACAGCACAGCCCTAGTCCCAGGCCCCTTCCCAAAACACAGCCCTAGTCCCAGGCCCATTCCCAAGGCACAGCCCTAGTTCCAGGCCCATTCCCAAAGCACAGCCCTAGTCCCAGGCCCCTTCCCAAGGCACAGCCCTAGTCCCAGGCCCCTTCCCAAAGCACAACCCTAGTCCCAGGCCCCTTCCCAAAGCACAGCCCTAGTCCCAGGCCCCTTCCCAAAGCACAGCCCTAGTCCCAGGCCCCTTCCCAAGGCACAGCCCTAGTCCCAGGCCCCTTCCCAAAGCACAGCCCTAGTCCCAGGCCCCTTCCCAAAACACAGCCCTAGTCCCAGGCCCCTTCCCAAGGAACAGCCCTAGTCCCAGGCCCATTCCCAAGGCCCATTCCCAAGGCACAGCCCTAGTCCCAGGCCCCTTCCCAAGGAACAACCCTAGTCCCAGGCCCCTTCCCAAGGAAC
The DNA here is from genome assembly GCA_027410445.1 of Discoglossus pictus. Classification (NCBI taxonomy): domain Eukaryota; kingdom Metazoa; phylum Chordata; class Amphibia; order Anura; family Alytidae; genus Discoglossus; species Discoglossus pictus. The sequence goes on along the minus strand of JAPZIH010000662.1, from coordinate 39,037 downwards.
AGCCCTAGTCCCAGGCCCCTTCCCAAGGAACAGCCCTAGTCCCAGGCCCATTCCCAAGGCACAGCCCTAGTTCCAGGCCCATTCCCAAGGCACAGCCCTAGTCCCAGGCCCCTTCCCAAAGCACAGCCCTAGTTCCAGGCCCCTTCCCAAAGCACAGCCCTAGTCCCAGGCCCCTTCCCAAGGCACAGCCCTAGTCCCAGGCCCCTTCCCAAAGCACAGCCCTAGTCCCAGCCCCCTTCCCAAAGCACAGCCCTAGTCCCAGGCCCCTTCCCAAAACACAGCCCTAGTCCCAGGCCCCTTCCCAAGGAACAGCCCTAGTCCCAGGCCCATTCCCAAAGCACAGCCCTAGTCCCAGGCCCCTTCCCAAGGCACAGCCCTAGTCCCAGGCCCCTTCCCAAAGCACAGCCCAAGTCCCAGGCCCCTTCCCAAAGCACAGCCCTAGTCCCAGGCCCCTTCCCAAGGCACAGCCCTAGTCCCAGGCCCCTTCCCAAAGCACAGCCCTGGTCCCAGGCCCCTTCCCAAAGCACAGCCCTAGTCCCAGGCCCCTTCCCAAGGCACAGCCCTAGTCCCAGGCCCCTTCCCAAAGCACAGCCCTAGTCCCAGGCCCCTTCCCAAAGCACAGCCCAAGTCCCAGGCCCCTTCCCAAAGCACAGCCCTGGTCCCAGGCCCCTTCCCAAAGCACAGCCCTAGTCCCAGGCCCCTTCCCAAAGCACAGCCCTAGTCCCAGGCCCCTTCCCAAAGCACAGCCCTAGTCCCAGGCCCCTTCCCAAAGCACAGCCCTAGTCCCAGGCCCCTTCCCAAAGAACAGCCCAAGTCCCAGGCCCCTTCCCAAAGCACAGCCCTAGTCCCAGGCCCCTTCCCAAGGCACAGCCCAAGTCCCAGGCCCCTTCCCAAAGCGCAGCCCTAGTCCCAGGCCCCTTCCCAAAACACAGCCCTAGTCCAAGGCCCCTTCCCAAGGAACAGCCCTAGTCCTAGGCCCATTCCCAAGGAACAGCCCTAGTTCCAGGCCCATTCCCAAAGCACAGCCATAGTCCCACGCCCCTTCCCAAGGCACAGCCCTAGTCCCAGGCCCCTTCCCAAGGAACAGCCCTAGTCCCAGGCCCCTTCCCAAGGAACAGCCCTAGTCCCAGGCCCATTCCCAAGGCACAGCCCTAGTTCCAGGCCCATTCCCAAGGCACAGCCCTAGTCCCAGGCCCCTTCCCAAGGCACAGCCCTAGTCCCAGGCCCCTTCCCAAAGCACAGCCCTGGTCCCAGGCCCCTTCCCAAAGCACAGCCCTAGTCCCAGGCCCCTTCCCAAAGAACAGCCCAAGTCCCAGGCCCCTTCCCAAAGCACAGCCCAAGTCCCAGGCCCCTTCCCAAGGCACAGCCCTAGTCCCAGGCCCCTTCCCACAGCACAGCCCTAGTCCCAGGCCCCTTCCCAAAACACAGCCCTAGTCCCAGGCCCCTTCCCAAGGAACAGCCCTAGTCCCAGGCCCATTCCCAAGGCACAGCCCTAGTTCCAGGCCCATTCCCAAAGCACAGCCCTAGTCCCAGGCCCCTTCCCAAGGCACAGCCCTAGTCCCAGGCCCCTTCCCAAAGCACAACCCTAGTCCCAGGCCCCTTCCCAAAGCACAGCCCTAGTCCCAGGCCCCTTCCCAAAGCACAGCCCTAGTCCCAGGCCCCTTCCCAAGGCACAGCCCTAGTCCCAGGCCCCTTCCCAAAGCACAGCCCTAGTCCCAGGCCCCTTCCCAAAACACAGCCCTAGTCCCAGGCCCCTTCCCAAGGAACAGCCCTAGTCCCAGGCCCATTCCCAACGCACAGCCCTAGTCCCAGGCCCCTTCCCAAGGAACAACCCTAGTCCCAGGCCCCTTCTCAAGGAACAGCCCTAGTCCCAGGCCCCTTCCCAAGGAACAGCCCTAGTTCCAGGCCCATTCCCAAGGCACAGCCCTAGTCCCAGGCCCCTTCCCAAAGCACAGCCCTAGTTCCAGGCCCCTTCCCAAAGCACAGCCCTAGTCCCAGGCCCCTTCCCAAGGCACAGCCCTAGTCCCAGGCCCCTTCCCAAAGCACAGCCCTAGTCCCAGCCCCCTTCCCAAAGCACAGCCCTAGTCCCAGGCCCCTTCCCAAAACACAGCCCTAGTCCCAGGCCCCTTCCCAAGGAACAGCCCTAGTCCCAGGCCCATTCCCAAGGAACAGCCCTAGTCCCAGGCCCATTCCCAAAGCACAGCCCTGGTCCCAGGCCCCTTCCCAAAGCACAGCCCTAGTCCCAGGCCCCTTCCCAAAGCACAGCCCTAGTCCCAGGCCCCTTCCCAAGGCACAGCCCTAGTCCCAGGCCCCTTCCCAAAGCACAGCCCAAGTCCCAGGCCCCTTCCCAAGGAACAGCCCAAGTCCCAGGCCCCTTCCCAAAGCACAGCCCTAGTCCCAGGCCCCTTCCCAAGGCACAGCCCTAGTCCCAGGCCCCTTCCCACAGCACAGCCCTAGTCCCAGGCCCCTTCCCAAAACACAGCCCTAGTCCCAGGCCCCTTCCCAAGGAACAGCCCTAGTCCCAGGCCCATTCCCAAGGCACAGCCCTAGTTCCAGGCCCATTCCCAAAGCACAGCCCTAGTCCCAGGCCCCTTCCCAAGGCACAGCCCTAGTCCCAGGCCCCTTCCCAAAGCACAGCCCTAGTCCCAGGCCCCTTCCCAAAGCACAGCCCTAGTCCCAGGCCCCTTCCCAAAACACAGCCCTAGTCCCAGGCCCCTTCCCAAGGAACAGCCCTAGTCCCAGGCCCATTACCAAGGCACAGCCCTAGTTCCAGGCCCATTCCCAAAGCACAGCCCTAGTCCCAGGCCCCTTCCCAAAGCACAGCCCAAGTCCCAGGCCCCTTCCCAAAGCACAGCCCTAGTCCCAGGCCCCTTCCCAAAGCACAGCCCTAGTCCCAGGCCCCTTCCCAAAGCACAGCCCTAGTCCCAGGCCCCTTCCAAAAACACAGCCCTAGTCCCAGGCCCCTTCCCAAGGAACAGCCCTAGTCCCAGGCCCATTCCCAAAGCACAGACATAGTCCCAAGCCCCTTCCCAAGGCACAGCCCTAGTCCCAGGCCCCTTCCCAAGGAACAGCCCTAGTCCCAGGCCCCTTCCCAAGGAACAGCCCTAGTCCCAGGCCCCTTCCCAAAGCACAGCCCTAGTCCCAGGCCCCTTCCCAAAGCACAGCCCTAGTCCCAGGCCCCTTCCCAAAGCACAGCCCTAGTCCCAGGCCCCTTCCAAAAACACAGCCCTAGTCCCAGGCCCCTTCCCAAGGAACAGCCCTAGTCCCAGGCCCATTCCCAAAGCACAGACATAGTCCCAAGCCCCTTCCCAAGGCACAGCCCTAGTCCCAGGCCCCTTCCCAAGGAACAGCCCTAGTCCCAGGCCCCTTCCCAAGGAACAGCCCTAGTCCCAGGCCCCTTCCCAAAGCACAGCCCTAGTACCAGGCCCATTCCCAAAGCACAGCCATAGTCCCAAGCCCCTTCCCAAGGCACAGCCCTAGTCCCAGGCCCCCTTCCCAAGGAACAGCCCTAGTCCCAGGCCCCTTCCCAAGGAACAGCCCTAGTCCCAGGCCCATTCCCAAGGCACAGCCCTAGTTCCAGGCCCATTCCCAAGGCACAGCCCTAGTCCCAGGCCCCTTCCCAAGGCACAGCCCTAGTCCCAGGCCCATTCCCAAGGCACAGCCCTAGTCCCAGGCCCCTTCCCAAGGCACAGCCCTAGTCCCAGGCCCCTTCCCAAAGCACAGCCCTAGTCCCAGGCCCCTTCCCAAAGCACAGCCCTAGTCCCAGGCCCCTTCCCAAAACACAGCCCTAGTCCAAGGCCCCTTCCCAAGGAACAGCCCTAGTCCCAGGCCCATTCCCAAGGAACAGCCCTAGTTCCAGGCCCATTCCCAAAGCACAGCCATAGTCCCACGCCCCTTCCCAAGGCACAGCCCTAGTCCCAGGCCCCTTCCCAAGGAACAGCCCTAGTCCCAGGCCCATTCCCAAGGCACAGCCCTAGTTCCAGGCCCATTCCCAAGGCACAGCCCTAGTCCCAGGCCCCTTCCCAAGGCACAGCCCTAGTCCCAGGCCCCTTCCCAAAGCACAGCCCTGGTCCCAGGCCCCTTCCCAAAGCACAGCCCTAGTCCCAGGCCCCTTCCCAAAGAACAGCCCAAGTCCCAGGCCCCTTCCCAAAGCACAGCCCTAGTCCCAGGCCCCTTCCCAAGGCACAGCCCTAGTCCCAGGCCCCTTCCCACAGCACAGCCCTAGTCCCAGGCCCCTTCCCAAAGCACAGCCCTAGTCCCAGGCCCATTCCCAAGGCACAGCCCTAGTTCCAGGCCCATTCCCAAAGCACAGCCCTAGTCCCAGGCCCCTTCCCAAGGCACAGCCCTAGTCCCAGGCCCCTTCCCAAAGCACAACCCTAGTCCCAGGCCCCTTCCCAAAGCACAGCCCTAGTCCCAGGCCCCTTCCCAAAGCACAGCCCTAGTCCCAGGCCCCTTCCCAAGGCACAGCCCTAGTCCCAGGCCCCTTCCCAAAGCACAGCCCTAGTCCCAGGCCCCTTCCCAAAACACAGCCCTAGTCCCAGGCCCCTTCCCAAGGAACAGCCCTAGTCCCAGGCCCATTCCCAAGGCCCAGTCCCAAGGCACAGCCCTAGTCCTAGGCCCCTTCCCAAGGAACATCCCTAGTCCCAGGCCCCTTCCCAAGGAACAGCCCTAGTCCCAGGCCCCTTCCCAAGGAACAGCCCTAGTCCCAGGCCCATTCCCAAGGCACAGCCCTAGTTCCAGGCCCATTCCCAAGGCACAGCCCTAGTCCCAGGCCCCTTCCCAAAGCACAGCCCTAGTTCCAGGCCCATTCCCAAAGCACAGCCCTAGTCCCAGGCCCCTTCCCAAGGCACAGCCCTAGTCCCAGGCCCCTTCCCAAAGCACAGCCCTAGTCCCAGCCCCCTTCCCAAAGCACAGCCCTAGTCCCAGGCCCCTTCCCAAAGCACAGCCCTAGTCCCAGGCCCCTTCCCAAGGAACAGCCCTAGTCCCAGGCCCATTCCAAAAGCACAGCCCTAGTCCCAGGCCCCTTCCCAAGGCACAGCCCTAGTCCCAGGCCCCTTCCCAAAGCACAGCCCTAGTCCCAGGCCCCTTCCCAAAGCACAGCCCTAGTCCCAGGCCCCTTCCCAAGGCACAGACCTAGTCCCAGGCCCCTTCCCAAAGCACAGCCCTGGTCCCAGGCCCCTTCCCAAAGCACAGCCCTAGTCCCAGGCCCCTTCCCAAGGCACAGCCCTAGTCCCAGGCCCCTTCCCAAAGCACAGCCCTAGTCCCAGGCCCCTTCCCAAAGCACAGCCCAAGTCCCAGGCCCCTTCCCAAAGCACAGCCCTGGTCCCAGGCCCCTTCCCAAAGCACAGCCCTAGTCCCAGGCCCCTTCCCAAAGCACAGCCCTAGTCCCAGGCCCCTTCCCAAAGCACAGCCCTAGTCCCAGGCCCCTTCCCAAAGCACAGCCCTAGTCCCAGGCCCCTTCCCAAGGAACAGCCCAAGTCCCAGGCCCCTTCCCAAAGCACAGCCCTAGTCCCAGGCCCCTTCCCAAGGCACAGCCCTAGTCCCAGGCCCCTTCCCAAAGCGCAGCCCTAGTCCCAGGCCCCTTCCCAAAACGCAGCCCTAGTCCAAGGCCCCTTCCCAAGGAACAGCCCTAGTCCTAGGCCCATTCCCAAGGAACAGCCCTAGTTCCAGGCCCATTCCCAACGCACAGCCATAGTCCCACGCCCCTTCCCAAGGCACAGCCCTAGTCCCAGGCCCCTTCCCAAGGAACAGCCCTAGTCCCAGGCCCCTTCCCAAGGAACAGCCCTAGTCCCAGGCCCATTCCCAAGGCACAGCCCTAGTTCCAGGCCCATTCCCAAGGCACAGCCCTAGTCCCAGGCCCCTTCCCAAGGCACAGCCCTAGTCCCAGGCCCCTTCCCAAAGCACAGCCCTGGTCCCAGGCCCCTTCCCAAAGCACAGCCCTAGTCCCAGGCCCCTTCCCAAAGAACAGCCCAAGTCCCAGGCCCCTTCCCAAAGCACAGCCCTAGTCCCAGGCCCCTTCCCAAGGCACAGCCCTAGTCCCAGGCCCCTTCCCACAGCACAGCCCTAGTCCCAGGCCCCTTCCCAAAACACAGCCCTAGTCCCAGGCCCCTTCCCAAGGAACAGCCCTAGTCCCAGGCCCATTCCCAAGGCACAGCCCTAGTCCCAGGCCCATTCCCAAAGCACAGCCCTAGTCCCAGGCCCCTTCCCAAGGCACAGCCCTAGTCCCAGGCCCCTTCCCAAAGCACAGCCCTAGTCCCAGGCCCCTTCCCAAAGCACAGCCCTAGTCCCAGGCCCCTTCCCAAAGCACAGCCCTAGTCCCAGGCCCCTTCCCAAGGCACAGCCCTAGTCCCAGGCCCCTTCCCAAAGCACAGCCCTAGTCCCAGGCCCCTTCCCAAAACACAGCCCTAGTCCCAGGCCCCTTCCCAAGGAACAGCCCTAGTCCCAGGCCCATTCCCAAAGCACAGACATAGTCCCAGGCCCCTTCCCAAGGAACAACCCTAGTCCCAGGCCCCTTCTCAAGGAACAGCCCTAGTCCCAGGCCCCTTCCCAAGGAACAGCCCTAGTCCCAGGCCCATTCCCAAGGCACAGCCCTAGTCCCAGGCCCCTTCCCAAGGAACAACCCTAGTCCCAGGCCCCTTCCCAAGGAACAGCCCTAGTCCCAGGCCCCTTCCCAAGGAACAGCCCTAGTCCCAGGCCCATTCCCAAGGCACAGCCCTAGTTCCAGGCCCATTCCCAAGGCACAGCCCTAGTCCCAGGCCCCTTCCCAAAGCACAGCCCTAGTTCCAGGCCCCTTCCCAAAGCACAGCCCTAGTCCCAGGCCCCTTCCCAAGGCACAGCCCTAGTCCCAGGCCCCTTCCCAAAGCACAGCCCTAGTCCCAGCCCCCTTCCCAAAGCACAGCCCTAGTCCCAGGCCCCTTCCCAAAACACAGCCCTAGTCCCAGGCCCCTTCCCAAGGAACAGCCCTAGTCCCAGGCCCATTCCCAAGGAACAGCCCTAGTTCCAGGCCCATTCCCAAGGCACAGCCCTAGTCCCAGGCCCCTTCCCAAGGCACAGCCCTAGTCCCAGGCCCATTCCCAAGGCACAGCCCTAGTCCCAGGCCCCTTCCCAAGGCACAGCCCTAGTCCCAGGCCCCTTCCCAAAGCACAGCCCTAGTCCCAGGCCCCTTCCCAAAGCACAGCCCTAGTCCCAGGCCCCTTCCCAAAACACAGCCCTAGTCCAAGGCCCCTTCCCAAGGAACAGCCCTAGTCCCAGGCCCATTCCCAAGGAACAGCCCTAGTTCCAGGCCCATTCCCAAAGCACAGCCATAGTCCCAAGCCCCTTCCCAAGGCACAGCCCTAGTCCCAGGCCCCTTCCCAAGGAACAGCCCTAGTCCCAGGCCCATTCCCAAGGCACAGCCCTAGTTCCAGGCCCATTCCCAAGGCACAGCCCTAGTCCCAGGCCCCTTCCCAAGGCACAGCCCTAGTCCCAGGCCCCTTCCCAAAGCACAGCCCTGGTCCCAGGCCCCTTCCCAAAGCACAGCCCTAGTCCCAGGCCCCTTCCCAAAGAACAGCCCAAGTCCCAGGCCCCTTCCCAAAGCACAGCCCTAGTCCCAGGCCCCTTCCCAAGGCACAGCCCTAGTCCCAGGCCCCTTCCCACAGCACAGCCCTAGTCCCAGGCCCCTTCCCAAAACACAGCCCTAGTCCCAGGCCCATTCCCAAGGCACAGCCCTAGTTCCAGGCCCATTCCCAAAGCACAGCCCTAGTCCCAGGCCCCTTCCCAAGGCACAGCCCTAGTCCCAGGCCCCTTCCCAAAGCACAACCCTAGTCCCAGGCCCCTTCCCAAAGCACAGCCCTAGTCCCAGGCCCCTTCCCAAAGCACAGCCCTAGTCCCAGGCCCCTTCCCAAGGCACAGCCCTAGTCCCAGGCCCCTTCCCAAAGCACAGCCCTAGTCCCAGGCCCCTTCCCAAAACACAGCCCTAGTCCCAGGCCCCTTCCCAAGGAACAGCCCTAGTCCCAGGCCCATTCCCAAGGCCCATTCCCAAGGCACAGCCCTAGTCCTAGGCCCCTTCCCAAGGAACAACCCTAGTCCCAGGCCCCTTCCCAAGGAACAGCCCAAGTCCCAGGCCCCTTCCCAAGGAACAGCCCTAGTCCCAGGCCCATTCCCAAAGCACAGCCCTAGTCCCAGGCCCCTTCCCAAGGAACAGCCCTAGTCCCAGGCCCATTCCCAAGGCACAGCCCTAGTTCCAGGCCCATTCCCAAGGCACAGCCCTAGTCCCAGGCCCCTTCCCAAAGCACAGCCCTAGTTCCAGGCCCATTCCCAAAGCACAGCCCTAGTCCCAGGCCCCTTCCCAAGGCACAGCCCTAGTCCCAGGCCCCTTCCCAAAGCACAGCCCTAGTCCCAGCCCCCTTCCCAAAGCACAGCCCTAGTCCCAGGCCCCTTCCCAAAACACAGCCCTAGTCCCAGGCCCCTTCCCAAGGAACAGCCCTAGTCCCAGGCCCATTCCCAAAGCACAGCCCTAGTCCCAGGCCCCTTCCCAAGGCACAGCCCTAGTCCCAGGCCCCTTCCCAAAGCACAGCCCAAGTCCCAGGCCCCTTCCCAAAGCACAGCCCTAGTCCCAGGCCCCTTCCCAAGGAACAGCCCTAGTCCCAGGCCCCTTCCCAAAGCACAGCCCTGGTCCCAGGCCCCTTCCCAAAACACAGCCCTAGTCCCAGGCCCCTTCCCAAGGAACAGCCCTAGTCCCAGGCCCATTCCCAAAGCACAGCCCTAGTCCCAGGCCCCTTCCCAAAGCACAGCCCAAGTCCCAGGCCCCTTCCCAAAGCACAGCCCTGGTCCCAGGCCCCTTCCCAAAGCACAGCCCTAGTCCCAGGCCCCTTCCCAAAGCACAGCCCTAGTCCCAGGCCCCTTCCCAAAGCACAGCCCTAGTCCCAGGCCCCTTCCCAATGCACAGCCCTAGTCCCAGGCCCCTTCCCAAGGAACAGCCCAAGTCCCAGGCCCCTTCCCAAAGCACAGCCCTAGTCCCAGGCCCCTTCCCAAGGCACAGCCCTAGTCCCAGGCCCCTTCCCAAAGCGCAGCCCTAGTCCCAGGCCCCTTCCCAAAACGCAGCCCTAGTCCAAGGCCCCTTCCCAAGGAACAGCCCTAGTCCAAGGCCCATTCCCAAGGAACAGCCCTAGTTCCAGGCCCATTCCCAAAGCACAGCCATAGTCCCAAGCCCCTTCCCAAGGCACAGCCCTAGTCCCAGGCCCCTTCCCAAGGAACAGCCCTAGTCCCAGGCCCCTTCCCAAGGAACAGCCCTAGTCCCAGGCCCATTCCCAAGGCACAGCCCAAGTCCCAGGCCCATTCCCAAGGCACAGCCCTAGTCCCAGGCCCCTTCCCAAGGCACAGCCCTAGTCCCAGGCCCCTTCCCAAAGCACAGCCCTGGTCCCAGGCCCCTTCCCAAAGCACAGCCCTAGTCCCAGGCCCCTTCCCAAAGAACAGCCCAAGTCCCAGGCCCCTTCCCAAAGCACAGCCCTAGTCCCAGGCCCCTTCCCAAGGCACAGCCCTAGTCCCAGGCCCCTTCCCACAGCACAGCCCTAGTCCCAGGCCCCTTCCCAAACCACAGCCCTAGTCCCAGGCCCCTTCCCAAGGAACAGCCCTAGTCCCAGGCCCATTCCCAAGGCACAGCCCTAGTTCCAGGCCCATTCCCAAAGCACAGCCCTAGTCCCAGGCCCCTTCCCAAGGCACAGCCCTAGTCCCAGGCCCCTTCCCAAGGCACAGCCCTAGTCCCAGGCCCCTTCCCAAAGCACAGCCCTAGTCCCAGGCCCCTTCCCAAGGCACAGCCCTAGTCCCAGGCCCCTTCCCAAAGCACAGCCCTAGTCCCAGGCCCCTTCCCAAGGCACAGCCCTAGTCCCAGGCCCCTTCCCAAAGCACAGCCCTAGTCCCAGGCCCCTTCCCAAAACACAGCCCTAGTCCCAGGCCCCTTCCCAAGGAACAGCCCTAGTCCCAGGCCCATTCCCAAAGCACAGACATAGTCCCAGGCCCCTTCCCAAGGAACAACCCTAGTCCCAGGCCCCTTCTCAAGGAACAGCCCTAGTCCCAGGCCCCTTCCCAAGGAACAGCCCTAGTCCCAGGCCCATTCCCAAGGCACAGCCCTAGTCCCAGGCCCCTTCCCAAGGAACAACCCTAGTCCCAGGCCCCTTCTCAAGGAACAGCCCTAGTCCCAGGCCCCTTCCCAAGGAACAGCCCTAGTCCCAGGCCCATTCCCAAAGCACAGCCCTAGTTCCAGGCCCATTCCCAAGGCACAGCCCTAGTCCCAGGCCCCTTCCCAAAGCACAGCCCTAGTGCCAGGCCCCTTCCCAAAGCACAGCCCTAGTCCCAGGCCCCTTCCCAAGGCACAGCCCTAGTCCCAGGCCCCTTCCCAAAGCACAGCCCTAGTCCCAGCCCCCTTCCCAAAGCACAGCCCTAGTCCCAGGCCCCTTCCCAAAACACAGCCCTAGTCCCAGGCCCCTTCCCAAGGAACAGCCCTAGTCCCAGGCCCATTCCCAAGGCACAGCCCTAGTCCCAGGCCCATTCCCAAAGCACAGCCCTGGTCCCAGGCCCCTTCCCAAAGCACAGCCCTAGTCCCAGGCCCCTTCCCAAAGCACAGCCCTAGTCCCAGGCCCCTTCCCAAAGCACAGCCCTAGTCCCAGGCCCCTTCCCAAAGCACAGCCCAAGTCCCAGGCCCCTTCCCAAGGAACAGCCCAAGTCCCAGGCCCCTTCCCAAAGCACAGCCCTAGTCCCAGGCCCCTTCCCAAGGCACAGCCCTAGTCCCAGGCCCCTTCCCACAGCACAGCCCTAGTCCCAGGCCCCTTCCCAAAACACAGCCCTAGTCCCAGGCCCCTTCCCAAGGAACAGCCCTAGTCCCAGGCCCATTCCCAAGGCACAGCCCTAGTTCCAGGCCCATTCCCAAAGCACAGCCCTAGTCCCAGGCCCCTTCCCAAGGCACAGCCCTAGTCCCAGGCCCCTTCCCAAAGCACAGCCCTAGTCCCAGGCCCCTTCCCAAAGCACAGCCCAAGTCCCAGGCCCCTTCCCAAGGAACAGCCCTAGTCCCAGGCCCATTCCCAAGGCACAGCCCTAGTTCCAGGCCCATTCCCAAAGCACAGCCCTAGTCCCAGGCCCCTTCCCAAAGCACAGCCCTAGTCCCAGGCCCCTTCCCAAGGCACAGCCCTAGTCCCAGGCCCCTTCCCAAAGCACAGCCCTAGTCCCAGGCCCCTTCCCAAGGCACAGCCCTAGTCCCAGGCCCCTTCCCAAGGCACAGCCCTAGTCCCAGGCCCATTCCCAAAGCACAGCCCTAGTCCCAGGCCCCTTCCCAAAGCACAGCCCTAGTCCCAGGCCCCTTCCCAAGGCACAGCCCTAGTCCCAGGCCCCTTCCCAAAGCACAGCCCTAGTCCCAGGCCCCTTCCCAAGGCACAGCCCTAGTCCCAGGCCCCTTCCCAAGGCACAGCCCTAGTCCCAGGCCCCTTCCCAAGGCACAGCCCTAGTCCCAGGCCCCTTCCCAAAGCACAGCCCAAGTCCCAGGCCCCTTCCCAAAACACAGCCCTAGTCCCAGGCCCCTTCCCAAGGAACAGCCCTAGTCCCAGGCCCATTCCCAAGGCACAGCCCTAGTCCCAGGCCCCTTCCCAAAGCACAGCCCTAGTCCCAGGCCCCTTCACAAGGCACAGCCCCAGTCCCAGGACCCTTCCCAAGGCACAGACCCAGTCCCAGGCCCATTCTTAAGGCACAGCCCTGGTCCCAGGACCCTTCCCAAGGCACAGCCACAGTCCCAGGACCCTTCCCAAGGCACAGGCCCATTCTTAAGGCACAGCCCTGGTCCCAGGACCCTTCCCAAGGCACAGCCCCAGTCCAAGGACCCTTCCCAAGGCACAGACCCAGTCCCAGGCCCATTCTTAAGGCACAGCCCTGGTCCCAGGACCCTTCCCAAGGCACAGCCCCAGTCCCAGGCCCTTTCCCTAAGCAGAGCCCCAGTCCCAGGCCCCATCCCAAGGCACAGCTCCTTCCCAAGGCACAGCCCCAGTCCCAGGCCCCTTCCCAAAGCACAGCCCAAGTCCCAGGCCCCTTCCCAAGGAACAGCCCTAGTCCCAGGCCCATTCCCAAGGCACAGCCCTAGTTCCAGGCCCATTCCCAAAGCACAGCCCTAGTCCCAGGCCCCTTCCCAAAGCACAGCCCTAGTCCCAGGCCCCTTCCCAAGGCACAGCCCTAGTCCCAGGCCCCTTCCCAAAGCACAGCCCTAGTCCCAGGCCCCTTCCCAAGGCACAGCCCTAGTCCCAGGCCCCTTCCCAAGGCACAGCCCTAGTCCCAGGCCCCTTCCCAAAGCACAGCCCAAGTCCCAGGCCCCTTCCCAAAACACAGCCCTAGTCCCAGGCCCCTTCCCAAGGAACAGCCCTAGTCCCAGGCCCATTCCCAAGGCACAGCCCTAGTCCCAGGCCCCTTCCCAAAGCACAGCCCTAGTCCCAGGCCCCTTCCCAAGGCACAGCTTTAGTCCCAGGCCCCTTCCCAAAGCACAGCCCTAGTCCCAGGCCCCTTCCCAAGGCACAGCCCTAGTCCCAGGCCTCTTCCCAAAGCACAGCCCTAGTCCCAGGCCCCTTCCCAAGGCACAGCCCTAGTCCCAGGCCCCTTCCCAAAGCACAGCCCTAGTCCCAGGCCCCTTCCCAAAGCACAGCCCTAGTTCCAGGCCCATTCCCAAGGCACAGTCCCAGGCCCCTTCCCAAAGCACAGCTTAAGTCCCAGGCCCCTTCCCAAAGCACAGCCCAAGTCCCAGGCCCCTTCCCAAAGCACAGCCCTAGTCCCAGGCCCCTTCCCAAAGCACAGCCCTAGTCCCAGGCCCCTTCCCAAGGCACAGCCCCAGTCCCAGGCCCCTTCCCAAAGCACAGCCCTAGTTCCAGGCCCATTCCCAAGGCACAGCCCTAGTCCCAGGCCCCTTCCCAAGGCACAGCCCTAGTCCCAGGCCCATTCCCAAGGCACAGCCCCAGTCCCAGGCCCCTTCACAAGGCACAGCCCCAGTCCCAGGACCCTTCCCAAGGCACAGACCCAGTCCCAGGCCCATTCTTAAGGCACAGCCCTGGGCCCAGGACCCTTCCCAAGGCACAGCCACAGTCCCAGGACCCTTCCCAAGGCACAGGCCCATTCTTAAGGCACAGCCCTGGTCCCAGGACCCTTCCCAAGGCACAGCCCCAGTCCAAGGACCCTTCCCAAGGCACAGACCCAGTCCCAGGCCCATTCTTAAGGCACAGCCCTGGTCCCAGGACCCTTCCCAAGGCACAGCCCCAGTCCCAGGCCCTTTCCCTAAGCAGAGCCCCAGTCCCAGGCCCCATCCCAAGGCACAGCTCCTTCCCAAGGCACAGCCCCAGTCCCAGGCCCCTTACCCTCTACATGAAATGTTGCTTTGCCCAGGAGAAAATATGGACTCAGAGATTAAAGATGACATCAGTCTCAGAGCATAATAAGCAATAAGTCTCCGCTGATAGATTCGACATCTGCTGAGAAAAACACCCAACACATCTCTGTCTTTTGCACTCTCTTCATCTTCCTCTCGTTCTCACCCAACACATCTCTGTCTCTTCCCCTCTCTCATCTTCCTCTCGTTCTCACCCAACACATCTCTGTCTCTTCCTCTCTCATCTTCCTCTCGTTCTCACCCAACACATCTCTGTCTCTTCCCCTCTCTCATCTTCCTCTCGTTCTCACCCAACACATCTCTGTCTCTTCCTCTCTCATCTTCCCCTCGTTCTCACCCAACACATCTCTGTCTCTTCCTCTCTCATCTTCTTCTCGTTCTCACCCAACACATCTCTGTCTCTTCCTCTCTCATCTTCTTCTCGTTCTCACCCAACACATCTCTGTCTCTTCCTCTCTCATCTTTTTGTCATTCTCACCCAACACATCTCTGTCTCTTCCTCTCTCATCTTCCTCTCGTTCTCACCCAACACATCTCTGTCTCTTCCTCTCTCATCTTCCCCTCGTTCTCACCCAACACATCTGTGACGAAGTGCCCTTCGCCACTTTGTCTTGGAGAAGACTGTTTGCCAGCCTCCTGCCCTGCGACTATGGCCCTGGGACATATTGCCCTTTAAACACAGTATTCGGTCATACCAGAGTGTATGTCACTCATTCTGGCCCTTTATATACAGAGGGGTCATTCGGTACTTGCCCTGTGGGAGCGGTGATACCCCAGATAACTATGCCATGGAGCCCATTCATGTAATGAAAGACTATGGAAAAAACTTTAGCTACATGGCAATTGAACTGTGAGTAAATGTGAATTGCAGTAATGCTGATGGGTTGTCAAACTAGAGAATTGACCAACAAATACTTTTGTCCGGACATCCCCAGGCCGATCCGTTGGGATCAGACCGTGTATGCCGGCTTATGGTCACGGGGGAGGTGTGTAACAGAACCCATCACTGTTTTACCCTGTTTTATGATTATTATGGTTAAAATATGATCCTACTATTATACTGCATGTATGTTGGTTTATGCTCTGCAGAATATTGGCCCAGACTTGTGCAGACCTTGGCATGGGAGATAATCCTGTTACAGATAAGGAAGTCTATTGTATAAAGTGTTTTCATTCTCAGATATAAGAACAAAGAAGGCTGATCTAATGCATGTCTGATTATATCAAAGTTGGCAGGTAGCCTCAGGGAGGTGTGACTCACCTATTGTCCCTATAGGTGTATTGTGTGGCCAACTATGGGGGATATGTGCAATGTCTGTGTGTTATGTGTAAAAGATACTTTTACTAACTTTTGAACCCCTGGTCTGATTCATGCCATTTTTTAATATTTTGTTCCCCTGGGTGAGAGCTATTGAACGGTGCTGGACTTAAAGGTGTACCCCCTGTTTTTGGGGTACATCCAGAATGTGGTTAAAATTGTGTCTGTTTTAATTGTGTTACCTGTTATCTGAGGGGAGGAGACATGGGGGTTGAACCATGTATATAATTGGCTGTTGTGATAATTATGTGGGTGTAGCCCTTCAGAGGGCACCATTGCATAAAAGGAGATCCCCTGTCATTAAAGATGACTACTTGACCCTTCAAAACGTAGCCACGTCTCGTTCTTGGAGGGGATTGCTATATCATACTGGGGATTGCTATGCGCTGCATACTCCCTGGGAGCTTTAAGCTACGGCGGTTGTGGAGTCTGTGGTAGTGTGGTGTCCGGTGCGGTGCTTGTAGGCCTCGAGGCAAACTAGGACGCGTCCATCAACGGAGGTACCCGGTCGGGGTGCTAGTAGATCCGTTACAACATCTCTGTCTCTTCCTCTCTCATCTTCCCCTCGTTCTCACCCAACACATCTCTGACTCTTCCTCTCTCATCTTCCTCTTATTCTCATCCAACACATGATGAGAACATATCATATATGTGATGGCTGGTCCCTGGAGGCAGTCATGACACTATGATGAAGGTTGCATGTATGGGAGACTTTTCTGCATTAGCAGGGCTTGCAGTTTATATTGCGAGCTGAATGCTTCTGAGCATGTGCAATGGTGGGGAGATGTCTAATACCAACATGTACAATGATATAACATTCTCTCTCCTTTCTCCCCCATCCCTCCCTCCATGCGTCAGTAGTTAAGTACATGCCTTCTGTCTCCAAGTTATCAGAACATTCTGAATGTAGACAAGATGGAACCTTCCTGGGATTGATAAGACTCTTATGTTATAGGCTTTCACAAGATCTAGTCTTGTTAGTTTCTTATATACGCAAATTAAGAGTGACTTCTCCTAATTGGTAGGAGCCCATCATGTGACCCTCCATGCATTTGCCTTTCTCTGCAGGTGTGGGGCGCAGGTTCCAGTTGAATGCCATCCACGCCAGCAAAGCTTGCAATGTCATCAGCAAATACACAGCATTTGTGCCCGTAGACCTGAGCAGTAATTCCTATTTGCCAAGCATAGTAGAATATGCCAACACAGGTAATGGTCCAGTCCATTACCCACCAATGGTCCTCTTCCATATCTTGTTCCATGTGCCCACCTCCTTATACTCTTCTCCTTACCTTGGTGGCCCCCAGCCTTGTTTTGTCTCCCTATCTGTAATCCCACTGTTTCCTGTCCTTCCGTCTTGTTAACTGTGAGTCTCTGGTCTGGTCCTCTCTCTCCCTGTCTTTGTCTGGAAGCGTCTCCCCCTGACTGAGGAGGATGCCCTCATTCGTTGCCAGGTGCCGCTCTCAAGCAGGGCTCTCAGCGCAGTTTAAGTTCAGGAAGTCGGCGTCTCCGAGGATTCTCCATCGGTCTGGGGCGCTCGCAGTCGTCTTGTGTGTCAGAGTCTTCAGATGAGAGATTTTTCAGTAAGGGGTTATTTTACTTTATACTTCTGCTATAAATAAATGTAATGGGGCGAGTGACGGGGATTAAGTGATTAGAATCAAATATGTAGATATGGACAGAGATGTTATAAACAAGTCATGAAAAGGGTAAAACATTACATGAGGTTACATACTATCCACTTTATGTTTTCTGTTAACAAGGAATGTTAGGTGGTGCCAGGGAATGATTGTTACATCAAGGGCGCAACACGGCTGACGCATCTACTAGAAACAGTAAGAGAGAGAGAAGAAAAAGGGAGAAGACATTATACCAAGATATTTACATTATAGAACCAACCAAGCATGACATTTTATTTTCCTGGAGATTCTTCTGTTCTGCAACCCGGGAATAATGAAGAAGCGCACACAAATGTACTTCAGTATTAAGCATGAATTTTACTGGTTATAGTTTACTTAGTAGTGGAATCCTTTGCATGATTAATCCTGTCCAGGAGAACTGATGTTCTGCGATGTTTTGCAAGTCGTGGGATGAGTGAATACGCGCTACGGAATATGTTGGCGCGTTATAAGTAAACGATAATAATACGCTCTTGTGACTTGTTATCTTGTTGCAGATGTGGATGAGAACCCGGTATCTCCCGGCACTACACCCGTCTCCTCCGGATGGGAACGATGCAATTTCCCACAAAGTAAGTTATATTGTAGAAGCGAGCAGAACATATGGAGGCGTTCAGCTGCTATCGAAGAGGAAACGTGCTGTCTAATGTTTTTAGCAACAACCCCAAGTGCCAGTGTGATAACAGGAAAGGCTCAGGAAATAGCAAAATGGGCGTCATGTGAGGGGGTGTTCCTGGATGTAGACTTTGGATCAAACACTGGTCATCTGAAGAGATAATATGTGAGGAGTAGGCATCTTCAGGGGCAATGATGTATTCCCAAATACAGGGAGAGGGTTGATGATCTGTAAGTATGAGGATCTAAGAGGACACACTGGGACCCTTAGATTGAAAACTCACAAACTTACAATCTTGTGTCAGTGTATGGGAAACAAGCTCTATGTACATTTGATCCTAAGCTCGAAAACAGGGCCCTCCATTCTTTATAAGGTGTTAAGTGTGTTTTTGCCATGTATGCAACCCCTGTACAGCGCTACGGAATATGTTGGCGCGATATAAATAAAGATAATAATAATAATAAGGGGTGATGATCTTAGAGGACACGCATGGAGAGGGTGGATGGTCTGTAAGTATGGTCTTCTAAGAGTATATACTGGTAGAGGGTGGGTGATCGTAGAGGACACACAGGGCGCGGGTGGATGGTCTGTAAGTATGGTGGATGGTCTGTAAGTATGGTGTTCTAAGAGTATACACTGGTAGAGGGTGGGTGATCGTAGAGGACACACAGGGCGCGGGTGGATGGTCTGTAAGGTGTGACGATCCATGACCAGATTCAGGGTTATTGGTCTGTGGGGGGTGACTTATGAGGAGTTCAGGCAGGGTATGTATGATTTGCAGGGGATGATGACCTATTAGAGGTTCAGGACGTTGGTACATTATCTGGATGAGGCATGATCTACTGGGGGTCAGTTAAAGGGATGGTCCCCATGTTTGATGAATACAAGAAGCTAATACAGACTCCTTATTCTTTGTTCTTGCAGCTCCTCAGCGCAGTCCTTCAGTCTCCTCCTCGCACTCCCAGAGGTCCATAGAAAGCCTCTTTGCTGCCAGGTAACTTAATGCCGCGTGTTTATTGCATGTGGCTCAGGTGATATCTCACACAAATCCCTCATTTCTCTTTTTCCTGTAGGTTAAGCCTGAACAAAACCCGGCTCCTAACAAGAGCAGCAAAAGGATTCATGATCAAGTCTCCTGGGAAAGGAAGTGAGGAGAGCGATAGCGAGAATATAGACTATTTACCACTGGTAGGTTGGATTACCTGTATATGTACATCCCTGTAATGGTAGCAGTATCTATACATTGTGTACATGTCTACATGTTACATGACAATTTATGAACAAGTTCATGGAGTGGGCGGATGGTCCATGAGGGATAATTGTCCATGAGAGAATGTAAGGAAAGGATTTGTACATTGCAATTTAGTTAAGAAAAAATCTCTATATATCAGATCTTTATATTTTGTGAATTAACACATGATCCAGAAAACAATAAAACCCACTTCACAAGTTGTCTGATTAAGGAAAAAATCCAACTGATTCCAAAAACAGATCGGATTATACCCTACATCTATATTCCTATATCAACATTCTGGTTAACTGACATCACCATGAATGCCCTTTTTAATCAAGAATACACCCAACAAAATGTTGAAGTTATATATTTAATCTACTGTTACAACCTCCTTTGGCAGTGAGTTCAACAATCAGACCATCCTTAATATGAATAATACTTTTACGTCTTTAAGGGGAAAGTAGTGATGTGTAAGGGGTTGTTGAGGAGTTCTGGGCTAAATTTGATCATTTGTAGTGGTTGATGATTTAAAAGCAATAGCAGGGAGAAGGTGGGAGATCTGTAAGTGGGTGTTGGTTTATGAGAGGGTGTACAAGATGAGTGGGGATGATCTGTAAGGTGCAATTAACAATGGTGGGTACAAGATGAGTGGGGGTGATCTGTAAGGTGCAATTAACAATGGTGGGTACAAAATGAGTGTAGGTGATTGTCACAACCCAGAGACGAGGGGCTCAGTACACCCCTAATTCTCCTACTGTAGCATATAAGAGCAATCTGAAGGTTGTGAGTTTATATTCATCTCAGCACCATTAATTGGGGTTGTATTTCTAGTTAGGATACTTGGGAGTTTATGCAGCCTGGGGTCATGAAGCAGTTCAGATGGCATCATGTCTAACCACATGATTCTGACTTATAATAAGTTCCACTAGAACCGGTAAGGCCCTGATAACATAACTTAGAGCAATAACAGTGCATACATTATAACCAAGAAACCATGACAGCACCTATATGCATACATCAATTCTTTAAACATGACACATAAATGAAAGACACGTTGTCACAGTCCTTAAAACACATCTCATGTCCATTTTGATAGCCTTTGATATTAGCAGTTACTTGTGGGGTTCAGGGGTGTCCCAAAATCATCTGTGATCTGTAAGGATGATCTGTAAAGGTGCTATGAGCTATGACAGGACGGGTGAGGGGTGCAGTATTGATAAATACAATTATGAAACAGATAAGCACACTTTATAATATTGATATGAATGTTATATATGTTTGACATGACCTCGCCTGTATCCATTGTGTAGGTCTCTCTACAGTTGGCCTGTGGGGCTTTCCTGTTGAATCAAGTCTTCTCTGATGCTACCAACATCCCCCTGGACAAGCTGAAGTGGTCATCCCCATTCAGCAGTCACAGAGCAGCTTTAAGTCCAATGTCTCACGGTTCCTCTCCTTCCAAAAAGGATGCCAGCCTCCCGACCAGCACTGGTTTGCTCCTGGCACCAGACTCGGACTCTCACAGCACATTGAATGGTTTTGGGGAAGATGTGTGCCACCAAACCAGAACCCGACACCTATCAACCACTGTAATGGAAAGTCCTTTCCAGTCTTCCAAGACAGAGAATGAACTGTCCCTCCCTGTCTTACCTCTTCGGCGTTACTCATCTCCAGAGAATGTCCAAGACTCTTCCTCCACTCACGCAGATAGTGGGTTGGGGTCAGAGTCAGACAGCACCGAGGTCCAGTCTTGGATAGAGGGCATTGAGGAGCAGCGTCGGGCGCAGCCGGAGAGTATGGTGTGGGCCACAGCGGTGGCTCTGGCCTGGCTCGAGAACAATTCTGCTGCTTATTTCATTGAATGGGAGCTCTTGGCAGCCAAAGCAGATAGGTGGCTGTGCAAGCAGCATATCCCCGAGGGACGGAGCCTTGCATCGGTCAAGTCCGCAGCCCAGCAGCTGTTTGTGTTGCTTCGACACTGGGACGAGAACCTACAGTTTAATGTCTTGTGCTACAACCCCAACAGCATGTAGGGTCATAACGGGAAAGCCTAGAAAAAAGCAAAATGTCTGTGCGGTGGGCATGGGTGTCACGTGAAGAGTTGCTGTACCACTCGTGGTGTGCCTGCATGTGGCCTTTGGATGCAATGTGTTACCTGTGGTCAGGTGCTGTATGTGCGTTCTTCTCTGCTCTGGGCTACATGTTTAGTTTATATGTTCTGGGCACCAAATACTGTTAACCTTTAAAGCTCTGATCTCTGCGTTGTCCCCAAGGAGGACCAGTTTATGGTTTGTACAAGGAGGACGCAGAGATCATGTAGCAGCGCACTAGCTCCTGCCCTCACCGCGTGTGCCGTGGGTAACGCACAGCTTTGTTTCATTTACCACAAGATGGCAAACACAGGATGACATGGCGCTCTCGTGGTCCATCACATAGAAATCTCACAGGACTTTACTTCAGAGCAGCTGCTCTCTCTGCCTCTTTATGTCCCTCCTCTGGGGACTCTGCAATGCCTCTGCCCCCCTTGTACACTCTCTGCTCTCCATGTGTGCCCTCTCTGCTCTCCATGTGTGCACTCTCTGCTCTCCGTGTGTGCACTCTCTGCTCTCCATGTGTGCACTCTCTGCTCTCCATGTGTGCCCTCTCTGCTCTCCATGTGTACACTCTCTGCTCTCCATGTGTACACTCTCTGCTCTCCATGTGTGCACTCTCTGCTCTCCATGTGTGCACTCTCTGCTCTCCGTGTGTGCACTCTCTGCTCTCCATGTGTGTGCACTCTCTGCTCTCCATGTGTGCACTCTGCTCTCCATGTGTGCACTCTCTGCTCTCCATGTGTGTGCACGCTGCTCTGCTCTCCGTGTGTGCACTCTCTGCTCTCCGTGTGTGTGCACTCTCTGCTCTCCATGTGTGCACTCTCTGCTCTCCATGTGTGCACTCTCTGCTCTCCGTGTGTGCACTCTCTGCTCTCCATGTGTGTACTCTGCTCTCCATGTGTGCACTCTCTGCTCTGCTCTCCATGTGTGTGCACGCTGCTCTGCTCTCCATGTGTGCACTCTCTGCTCTCCGTGTGTGCACTCTCTGCTCTCCGTGTGTGCACTCTCTGCTCTCCGTGTGTGCACTCTCTGCTCTCCATGTGTGCACTCTCTGCTCTCCATGTGTGCACTCTCTGCTCTCCATGTGTGCACTCTCTGCTCTCCGTGTGTGCACTCTCTGCTCTCCATGTGTGTGCACTCTCTGCTCTCCATGTGTGCACTCTGCTCTCCATGTGTGCACTCTCTGCTCTCCATGTGTGTGCACGCTGCTCTGCTCTCCGTGTGTGCACTCTCTGCTCTCCGTGTGTGTGCACTCTCTGCTCTCCATGTGTGCACTCTCTGCTCTCCATGTGTGCACTCTCTGCTCTCCGTGTGTGCACTCTCTGCTCTCCATGTGTGTACTCTGCTCTCCATGTGTGCACTCTCTGCTCTGCTCTCCATGTGTGTGCACGCTGCTCTGCTCTCCATGTGTGCACTCTCTGCTCTCCGTGTGTGCACTCTCTGCTCTCCGTGTGTGCACTCTCTGCTCTCCGTGTGTGCACTCTCTGCTCTCCGTGTGTGCACTCTCTGCTCTCCGTGTGTGCACTCTCTGCTCTCCATGTGTGCACTCTCTGCTCTCCATGTGTGCAATCTCCACTACACCTCTGTGCTCTTTTTGGGTTTTGGGCTCTGTACTCTGACTGACTGCACTCTGTTTGCACTCTCTGCTCTTCCTGGGGCACACTCTCTGTTCTGCCTGAATGCACTCTCTTTTTTGCCTCTGATAACTCTCTGCTCTCCCCCTTTGCATCCTCTGATCAATGTGCAGGATCTGCTCTGCCTGCATTCACTCTTCTGAATGTATTCAGTACTCTGCCTTTGTGCACTCTTAGCTTCAGCTTGCACTCTCTCCTCTTCCTATCTCCTTTTCCTCTCTCCTCTTCCTCTGTGCACTCTCTCCTCTTCCTCTGTGCATTCTCTCCTCTTCCTCTCTCCGCTTCCTCTCACCATGCTCTCCACTTCCTCTCGCCTCTTCGTCTGTGCACTCTCTCCTCTTCCTCTCTGCACTGTCTCCTCTTCCTCTCTCCTCTTCCTCTCACCATGCTCTCCGCTTCCTCTCTTCCTCTGTGCACTCTCTCCTCTTCCTATCTCCTCTTCCTCTCTCCATGCGCTCCTCTTTCTCTCTCCTCTTCCTCTCACCTCTTCCTCTGTGCATGCTCTCCACTTCCTCTGTGCACTCTCTCCTCTTCCTCTGTGCATTCTCTCCTCTTCCTCTCTCCGCTTCCTCTCACCATGCTCTCCACTTCCTCTTGCCTCTTCCTCTCTGCACTCTCTCCTCTTCCTCTCACCATGCTCTCCGCTTCCTCTCTTCCTCTGTGCACTCTCTCCTCTTCCTATCTCCTCTTCCTCTCTCCATGCGCTCCTCTTTCTCTCTCCTCTTCCTCTGTGCACTCTCTCCTCTTCCTATCTCCTCTTCCTCTCTCCATGCGCTCCTCTTTCTCTCTCCTCTTCCTCTGTGCACTCGCTCCTCTTCCTCTCTCCTCTTCCTCTCACCTCTTCCTCTGTGCATGCTCTCCACTTCCTCTGTGCACTCTCTCCTCTTCCTCTCTCTCCACTTCCTCTCACCATACTCTCCTTTTCCTCTCTCCTCTTCCTCTGTGTACTCTCTCCTCTTCCTCTGTGCACTCTCTCCGCTTCCTCTCTTCCTCTGTGCACACTCTCCTCTTCCTCTGTGCACTCTCTCCACTTCCTCTCTTCCTCTGTGCACGCTCTCCTCTTCCTCTGTGCACTCTCTCCTCTTCCTGTCTTCCTCTGTGCACTCTCTCCTCTTCCTCTGCGCACTCTCTCCTCTTCCTCTGTGTACTCTCTCCTCTTCCTTTGTGTACTCTCTCCTCTTTTCCTCTCTCCTCTTCCTCTGTGCACTCGCTCCTCTTCCTCTCTCCTCTTCCTCTCACCTCTTCCTCTGTGCATGCTCTCCACTTCCTCTGTGCACTCTCTCCTCTTCCTCTCTCTCCACTTCCTCTCACCATACTCTCCTTTTCCTCTCTCCTCTTCCTCTGTGTACTCTCTCCTCTTCCTCTGTGCACTCTCTCCGCTTCCTCTCTTCCTCTGTGCACACTCTCCTCTTCCTCTGTGCACTCTTTCCACTTCCTCTCTTCCTCTGTGCATGCGCTCCTCTTCCTCTGTGCACTCTCTCCTCTTCCTCTCTCCGCTTCCTCTCACCATGCTCTCCACTTCCTCTCTTCCTCTGTGCACTCTCTCCTCTTCCTCTGTGCACACTCTCCTCTTCCTCTGTGCACTCTCTCCACTTCCTCTCTTCCTCTGTGCACGCTCTCCTCTTCCTCTGTGCACTCTCTCCTCTTCCTGTCTTCCTCTGTGCACTCTCTCCTCTTCCTCTGTGCACTCTCTCCTCTTCCTCTCTTCCTATGTGCACTTTCTCCTCTTCCTCTGTGCACGCTCTCCTCTTCCTCTGTGCACTCTCTCCTCTTCCTCTGTGCACTCTCTCCTCTTCCTCTCTCCGCTTCCTCTCACCATGCTCTCCACTTCCTCTCTTCCTCTGTGCACTCTCTCCTCTTCCTCTGTGCACTCTCTCCTCTTCCTCTGTGCACTCTCTCCTCTTCCTCTGCGCACTCTCTCCTCTTCCTCTGTGCACTCTCTCCTCTTCCTCCATGCACTCTTTTTGCTCCATAGGGTCAGATCTATGCATGGGGATATATAGGGGTCCCGTGTTTGAGGTTTGTTGATGAGTTTTGATCCTTTGCTATAATTTTGGTGCATTGTTGGGTCCGTGGTCTCGGTTGGTGGGTGGTCCGGGTTTGTGTCCGGCACCGTCTGGTTGGGGATCTATGAGCTTATTTTTGATGTTATTTAATATATTTGTATAAATGTCTTCCTGTATATAATGCATTATTTGGGTTTGCTATATATATCTTACGTGTGCTTTTATATATTATATGGATGTGTATATAGTCTGGCCGGGACATTTCTCACCAGCTCAGAACCCAAATGGTTCTGGGACATATTCATTTCATTCACTTGTGCCCCAAAAAAGGCTGAAATATCCTTTATAACCAATGTAATCCCATGGTCAAGTCCAGTCCAGTCATGAAGTAGGTGGGGTCACGACCCAGGACTCGCTCAGATGGATTGACCAGTCCAGCTCACCAGTACAGTCCTTGGGTCACCCAGGTTTGGGGACCCCCACAGTCGGGCAGCTACGTAACATGGCAGACACTTGCCCAATTAGACGCTCTATGGGTATATGTACCCCCCATAGGGCACAACCAGCTATTTCTGATCCCCTTTTTATATATTGGTGACAGAATTATTTACAAATCCATAAACATTGCACAGGTTGGCGCTTTGGTCCATGGTCAGGTTTGGTTTTCCATCCCCTGGGTCTCTTAGTCAATCACAAGTAGGTCTAGTAGGTCCTCTCCTTATTTGTCGGCAACCAGAGGATCCACCAATTAGTCACAGGCTTAATCCCAAGCTAGGGCCTGTGAAGGTGCTCAATGGGGGACTATGTGCCAGGTAGTTTGGCTAGTGACTTGATACATGACTAGTCTATAGTCTGGCTAATGTTCAAAGAAGCCCCAGAAACCCTGTCCCTAGAGTAACTACAGGGGGCAGTCTACATCGATAGACCGGCGAGGGCAGTAATGGAAATGTTGTGTGAATGGATCAAAGGGGTATCAGTTACAACACATAACCCTCCTTAATCTCCGAGGTTTGCCTCAACAATTCCTTAATTGGCTAACAAGACATGTTGTTAATTTCTTCCCATGCCAATCCAGTCTGTACTGTGCGCACACGGGTACCGAGGCTCCAGCGGCAGCGGTAACCTGACAAGGTGCCCGAGACTGGGGGTCTGCTACCTTAAATGGCCAGTCACATTAAGGTGGGTGACCCTGGACTGTAAAGCATTTGCATGTACTAACAATCTCTGTGCCAGTAACTAATATGGCCGCCACACACTCGGCAACAAACACGCCAGAAACAAATATGGCCGAATTATACCCAAATAGAAAAGCAGGTCCTGCCTGCTCCATATAGAGAAATAACAAATCGCATAAAACTGGCGCAGCAGCAAGATTTATTCTTGATAAAAAATATTTAGTGGCAAATATTCAAAAGAAAAAAAATATATAATATGGGAAACATTTATTAAGTAGGGAATTCCTTTACTTGGGAGTTTTCCTTTAAGTACAAAGTTATGGCGCCTCTAAGAGTATAAAGTGACCAGATCTTAAGTGGCCAACACATATATCATATCTACTTCTGCATGCATAGACTTGCCTGGCATTGTAAAGCTGGACTGTCCAGATACATTTAGATCCTGTATGGGTCTGCCCTCTACAGCTCATGAAGACACAGACTCTGTTGTACTTGTTGTGCAGTATCATCCTTACCAATCAGTGATGATCTCTCTGCACCATGCTGCTGAGACTTTTCTCAGATAGGCTAGGACACTACACTGCACATCCAGCCCTACAGAGTCTGTGTCTACATACACTACAGTGGGCAGACCTATACAGGGACTATTTGTTTTATTTTAGGCAGTAACTACAGAGCTTATAAGCACTTTCTGCATAAAATAGTAATGTTTAAAGGGATTCAAAATCAAGTTGTTATTTAAGTTAATCATAAAGAGAATTAAAAACGGTCTCCATGTTGTGTTATCCATTTGTTTCTAAAGTACATCAATCCTGTTAAAATCCATGTTGTTGTTGCTGCATTTATATGCAAATGAGTGGGTCAGGCTTATTAAGTGGCTGCTTTGATGTGCTAATTAGGATTACATTAACATCCAGGAGCCGCAAGATCAATGCTAAATGTTTCAGAAATGATTTACTGTAGAGATACACGGCTACAACTATTTATATTTATACACACACACACATGTATTGGTCAGCGTCTCCGTGTTGGTTCTTGAGACCTCCGTGCCTTCCTTGGCTCCGCCCCCATGTTGTCTCGGGTGGTATATGATATTATTTGTATTTCTGCATCTTTTGTGTATTTGCAACTTTGTGTTCAGTAAAGTGACATTAACCCCTAATGTGTCAGTGTGTTTTTATACATTACATATATGGCAGATGGGACCATTACTTATTTAGTGTACCAGCCAGGTAGTTGTGCCCATGATGTGATGCCAGCCCAGGGGTTATTACAGTATGTGCCGGGCACTGCCAGTGTGTTGTTCATGAAGTTCATTTATAAAACAGATTTCAAGGAAAAATAAAATATATGTTACGGGCAATGTGTACGCCCCCGGGCAATGTGCTGAATGCGGGCAGTGTGTACGCCCCCGGGCAATGTGCTGAATGCGGGCAGTGTGTACGCCCCCGGGCAATGTGCTGAATGCGGGCAGTGTGTACGCCCCCGGGCAATGTGCTAAATGCGGGCAGTGTGTACGCCCCCGGGCAATGTGCTGAATGCGGGCAGTGTGTACGCCCCCGGGCAATGTGCTGAATGCGGGCAGTGTGTACGCCCCCGGGCAATGTGCTGAATGCGGGCAGTGTGTACGCCCCGGGCAATGTGCTGAATGCGGGCAGTGTGTACGCCCCCGGGCAATGTGCTGAATGCGGGCAGTGTGTACGCCCCCGGGCAATGTGCTGAATGCGGGCAGTGTGTACGCCCCCGGGCAATGTGCTGAATGCGGGCAGTGTGTACGCCCCCGGGCAATGTGCTGAATGCGGGCAGTGTGTACGCCCCCGGGCAATGTGCTAAATGCGGGCAGTGTGTACGCCCCCGGGCAATGTGCTGAATGCGGGCAGTGTGTACGCCCCCGGGCAATGTGCTGAATGCGGGCAGTGTGTACGCCCCCGGGCAATGTGCTGAATGCGGGCAGTGTGTACGCCCCGGGCAATGTGCTGAATGCGGGCAGTGTGTACGCCCCCGGGCAATGTGCTGAATGCGGGCAGTGTGTACGCCCCCGGGCAATGTGCTGAATGCGGGCAGTGTGTACGCCCCCGGGCAATGTGCTGAATGCGGGCAGTGTGTACGCCCCCGGGCAATGTGCTGAATGCGGGCAGTGTGTACGCCCCCGGGCAATGTGCTGAATGCGGGCAGTGTGTACGCCCCCGGGCAATGTGCTGAATGCGGGCAGTGTGTACGCCCCCGGGCAATGTGCTGAATGCGGGCAGTGTGTACGCCCCCGGGCAATGTGCTGAATGCGGGCAGTGTGTACGCCCCCGGGCAATGTGCTGAATGCGGGCAGTGTGTACGCCCCCGGGCAATGTGCTGAATGCGGGCAGTGTGTACGCCCCGGGCAATGTGCTGAATGCGGGCAGTGTGTACGCCCCCGGGCAATGTGCTGAATGCGGGCAGTGTGTACGCCCCCGGGCAATGTGCTGAATGCGGGCAGTGTGTACGCCCCCGGGCAATGTGCTGAATGCGGGCAGTGTGTACGCCCCCGGGCAATGTGCTGAATGCGGGCAGTGTGTACGCCCCCGGGCAATGTGCTGAATGCGGGCAGTGTGTACGCCCCCGGGCAATGTGCTGAATGCGGGCAGTGTGTACGCCCCCGGGCAATGTGCTGAATGCGGGCAGTGTGTACGCCCCCGTGCAATGTGCTGAATGCGGGCAGTGTGTACGCCCCCGGGCAATGTGCTGAATGCGGGCAGTGTGTACGCCCCGGGCAATGTGCTGAATGCGGGCAGTGTGTACGCCCCCGGGCAATGTGCTGAATGCGGGCAGTGTGTACGCCCCCGGGCAATGTGCTGAATGCGGGCAGTGTGTACGCCCCCGGGCAATGTGCTGAATGCGGGCAGTGTGTACGCCCCCGGGCAATGTGCTGAATGCGGGCAGTGTGTACGCCCCCGGGCAATGTGCTGAATGCGGGCAGTGTGTACGCCCCCGGGCAATGTGCTGAATGCGGGCAGTGTGTACGCCCCCGGGCAATGTGCTGAATGCGGGCAGTGTGTACGCCCCGGGCAATGTGCTGAATGCGGGCAGTGTGTACGCCCCGGGCAATGTGCTGAATGCGGGCAATGTGTACGCCCCCGGGCAATGTGTTGAATGCGGGCAGTGTGTACGCCCCCGGGCAATGTGCTGAATGCGGGCAGTGTGTACGCCCCCGGGCAATGTGCTGAATGCGGGCAGTGTGTACGCCCCCGGGCAATGTGTTGAATGCGGGCAGTGTGTACGCCCCCGGGCAGTGTGTTGAATGCGGGCAGTGTGTACGCCCCCGGGCAATGTGTTGAATGCGGGCAGTGTGTATGCCCCCGCGCAATGTGTTGAATGCGGCAGTGTGTACGCCCCCGGGCAGTGTGTTGAATGCGGGCAGTGTGTACGCCCCCGGGCAGTGTGTTGAATGCGGGCAGTGTGTACGCCCCCGGGCAGTGTGTTGAATGCGGGCAGTGTGTACGCCCCCGGGCAATGTGTTGAATGCGGGCAGTGTGTACGCCCCGGGCAATGTGCTGAATGCGGGCAGTGTGTACGCCCCCGGGCAATGTGCTGAATGCGGCAGTGTGTACGCCCCCGGGCAATGTGCTGAATGCGGCAGTGTGTACGCCCCCGGGCAGTGTGTTGAATGCGGGCAGTGTGTACGCCCCCGGGCAATGTGCTGAATGCGGGCAGTGTGTACGCCCCCGGGCAATGTGCTGAATGCGGGCAGTGTGTACGCCCCCGGGCAATGTGCTGAATGCGGGCAGTGTGTACGCCCCCGGGCAATGTGCTGAATGCGGGCAGTGTGTACGCCCCCGTGCAATGTGCTGAATGCGGGCAGTGTGTACGCCCCCGGGCAATGTGCTGAATGCGGGCAGTGTGTACGCCCCGGGCAATGTGCTGAATGCGGGCAGTGTGTACGCCCCCGGGCAATGTGCTGAATGCGGGCAGTGTGTACGCCCCCGGGCAATGTGCTGAATGCGGGCAGTGTGTACGCCCCCGGGCAATGTGCTGAATGCGGGCAGTGTGTACGCCCCCGGGCAATGTGCTGAATGCGGGCAGTGTGTACGCCCCCGGGCAATGTGCTGAATGCGGGCAGTGTGTACGCCCCCGGGCAATCTGCTGAATGCGGGCAGTGTGTACGCCCCGGGCAATGTGCTGAATGCGGGCAGTGTGTACGCCCCGGGCAATGTGCTGAATGCGGGCAATGTGTACGCCCCCGGGCAATGTGTTGAATGCGGGCAGTGTGTACGCCCCCGGGCAATGTGCTGAATGCGGTCAGTGTGTACGCCCCCGGGCAATGTGCTGAATGCGGGCAGTGTGTACGCCCCCGGGCAATGTGTTGAATGCGGGCAGTGTGTACGCCCCCGGGCAGTGTGTTGAATGCGGGCAGTGTGTACGCCCCCGGGCAATGTGTTGAATGCGGGCAGTGTGTATGCCCCCGCGCAATGTGTTGAATGCGGCAGTGTGTACGCCCCCGGGCAGTGTGTTGAATGCGGGCAGTGTGTACGCCCCCGGGCAGTGTGTTGAATGCGGGCAGTGTGTACGCCCCCGGGCAATGTGTTGAATGCGGGCAGTGTGTACGCCCCGGGCAATGTGCTGAATGCGGGCAGTGTGTACGCCCCCGGGCAATGTGCTGAATGCGGCAGTGTGTACGCCCCCGGGCAATGTGCTGAATGCGGCAGTGTGTACGCCCCCGGGCAGTGTGTTGAATGCGCGCAGTGTTTCCTTCCCTCATTTTAAAAACATTTTATTTACAGCAGGTTGTATTGTTAGTTTTATAAACACACATTTAAGGAATAATTGCATATAATAGTTATTAATTAAGGCAATATTATTTCTAAAAAGATATCTTCCTGGCCCATCATGCTGTGCAGTTCTTCATTAGAGCATACTGTGAGCATGTCGCGTCCAGGGGTCCTCTGCATTACCCCCATCACAGCCCCTGATTCCTGAAGCTTGTTTTCTGGATTAGGATTTAATACTCACTGGAAATCTCTTCAGCTGGATTATGGCCGGGCGGCTCGCTCGCTTATTACGTCTTATTTGGCCTTTTGGATTATCTTCTCGTGAATAAAATGAGATTTCAGGAGAGAAGCGTTTTGTACATTTATATCACGTATAATCGTTGTCAAATTGCGAATCGTTGTCACGCTCTGTGAGCTCTGGACGTAAATGTGGACCGTCACGAAGTGAGGATGCGAATTTGCAAATTTGCGAGGATGCGAATAAGTCCCAGAAAAGCCTGACACTCGTAAAGAGGAAATACGGACTTACACAAAAGAAAATACGAGCCGCGGGCTTAGAAAATGAAAAGGAATACGAGGTCACAAAAATACGAATTTAACGGTTGAAACGCGTACAGCAATAAACAATGAAAATAAAATATATATATATATAGAAAAACATCACACACAGCGCGGGGGGCCGCCAGGACCTCGGGGGTGAGGTTGCTCACGAATTAAACTCAATTTTAGGCAGTTTCGCCACTTCAAAATTGTCTAAGCGAGAAAAAAATGGCGACGGAAAAAAATGAAAATGAGGCTCAACGACCCCGAAATCCGCAAAACACCGCCAGACACGTACGACTTTTGCCAGGGACAAACGATGTAATAAAATACACACTTAGCCAGCACGGAAAGTGGTCGAGACCCGCGTAGCACGTACACAAACGACGCCATTTTACACCACTAACACTGCGAATCTAAAATGGAGATTTACACAACTAAACGGTTTGCCCTTGTGCACGCAGCGCGCACAGCTGGGACATTGAGATCTCCTCAGGCCGCAGTCCCACTGGACATTATGCTGCAGGACAATAACAAGAGAGTGTTAGCTCTTCAGGCTACTCATTGCTGGATATATCAATTACAAATAGGTAAAGTATATTATTTTATGAAGTAAATAATTAATTAATAATTAGGCAAAATAAATTGACATATATATCTGGGTTTGTCGAAACAAAAGTACACAAGAGAGGCTCGCAATGAGCGCCGAAGGACCTCAGAGTAGAATAAGCCTCACATTGTGTGTCAGACAGCACGGCCATGGCTACCAACGTTATTGCCGGGCGAGCCGCTCGTGTATTTATATCTCGTACAGGAACCAGTGACACTGAGCTTATTAGGTAGATCTAATGGGAATCTGGATGAGCAGAACCGTTTATATCGGCTTTCACAACTATGCAACATATTCACTGGCAAAGCGAGAAAATCCCAAACTTAAGGTCGGAGAAACTCCAGCGACGAGGCCGAAGGAAGATGATAAGAAACGCAATTTAAAGGGCCACTGCGTTATTTTAGAACTGAACCTTTAAATAACTCCATGTGGTCTGAAATTATCATAAAGCAATTATTTTACTTATTATATCTGTCTATAACAGAAACAGCCAATCACTGAGCTCTGGTAACAATATAAGGCAGAGCAGTTGTCTGAAGAGCTAGCACTCGGTTCTCTCCTTCTTGCTAGGCCTGGCTCTACTAAGGTTCCTGATAATCTTCTGGCCGGTGGTGCCGAGGACAACTGGTGACATCTGTGGCCCTTTAAGCAATTTATCATAATAGAAATCATGGGGCAAATATAATATAAATCATAAGAATCGAGAAATATTATAATAGAAACTAATCAACGTATTAGTAAATATTCAATGAATTCTCATCTTCCTGATATTCGCAGCAACTTCTAATAAACCAATCAGCGGGAACTTGTGTCACATCCTGATTTCTATTATAATATAAATCTTATAGCGGCTAACCCCCCTGTAACTTGCGGGCGCTCATTGCTCACTGCTCCCTGCCTCTCCCCCTGTCCATATAACCTCACTCTCCGGCTCCCTGCCTCTCTCCCTGTCCATATAACCTCACTCACAGGCTCCCTGCCTCTCCCCCTGTCCATATAACCTCACTCTCCGGCTCCCTGCCTCTCCCCCTGTCCATATAACCTCACTCACCTGCTCCCTGCCTCTCCCTGTCCATATAACCTCACTCTCCGGCTCCCTGCCTCTCCCCCTGTCCATATAACCTCACTCACCGGCTCCCTGCCTCTCCCCCTGTCCATATAACCTCACTCACCGGCTCCCTGCCTCTCCCCCTGTCCATATAACCTCACTCACCGGCTCCCTGCCTCTCTCCCTGTCCATATAACCTCACTCCCCGGCTCCCTGCCTCTCCCCCTGTCCATATAACCTCACTCACCGGCTCCCTGCCTCTCTCCCTGTCCATATAACCTCACTCTCCGGCTCCCTGCCTCTCTCCCTGTCCATATAACCTCACTCCCCGGCTCCCTGCCTCTCCCCCTGTCCATATAACCTCACTCACCGGCTCCCTGCCTCTCTCCCTGTCCATATAACCTCACTCACCGGCTCCCTGCCTCTCCCCCTGTCCATATAACCTCACTCACCGGCTCCCTGCCTCTCTCCCTGTCCATATAACCTCACTCACCGGCTCCCTGCCTCTCTCCCTGTCCATATAACCTCACTCTCCGGCTCCCTGCCTCTCTCCCTGTCCATATAACCTCACTCCCCGGCTCCCTGCCTCTCCCCCTGTCCATATAACCTCACTCTCCGGCTCCCTGCCTCTCCCCCTGTCCATATAACCTCACTCTCCGGCTCCCTGCCTCTCCCCCTGTCCATATAACCTCACTCACCGGCTCCCTGCCTCTCTCCCTGTCCATATAACCTCACTCTCCGGCTCCCTGCCTCTCCCCCTGTCCATATAACCTCACTCACCGGCTCCCTGCCTCTCTCCCTGTCCATATAACCTCACTCTCCGGCTCCCTGCCTCTCTCCCTGTCCATATAACCTCACTCACCGGCTCCCTGCCTCTCCCCCTGTCCATATAACCTCACTCACCTGCTCCCTGCCTCTCCCCCTGTCCATATAACCTCACTGCCCGGGCTCCCTGCCTCTCCTCCTGTCCATATAACCTCACTCACCGGCTCCCTGCCTCTCCCCCTGTCCATATAACCTCACTCCCCGGCTCCCTGCCTCTCCCCCTGTCCATATAACCTCACTCACCGGCTCCCTGCCTCTCCCTCTGTCCATATAACCTCACTCCCCGGCTCCCTGCCTCTCCCTCTGTCCATATAACCTCACTCACAGGCTCCCTGCCTCTCCTCCTGT
Organism: Discoglossus pictus; assembly: GCA_027410445.1. Lineage (NCBI taxonomy): Eukaryota > Metazoa > Chordata > Amphibia > Anura > Alytidae > Discoglossus > Discoglossus pictus. The sequence goes on along the minus strand of JAPZIH010000662.1, from coordinate 5,788 downwards.
CCATATAACCTCACTCACCTGCTCCCTGCCTCTCCCCCTGTCCATATAACCTCACTCCCCGGCTCCCTGCCTCTCCCCCTGTCCATATAACCTCACTCTCCGGCTCCCTGCCTCTCTCCCTGTCCATATAACCTCACTCACCGGCTCCCTGCCTCTCCCCCTGTCCATATAACCTCACTCACCTGCTCCCTGCCTCTCCCCTGTCCATATAACCTCACTCTCCGGCTCCCTGCCTCTCCCCCTGTCCATATAACCTCACTCACAGGCTCCCTGCCTCTCCCCCTATCCATAAAACCTCACTCCCCGGCTCCCTGCCTCTCCCCCTGTCCATATAACCTCACTCACCGGCTCCCTGCCTCTCCCCCTGTCCATATAACCTCACTCTCCGGCTCCCTGCCTCTCCCTGTCCATATAACCTCACTCACCAGCTCCCTGCCTCTCTCCCCGTCCATATAACCTCACTCCCCGGCTCCCTGCCTCTCTCCCTGTCCATATAACCTCACTCACCGGCTCCCTGCCTCTCCCCTGTCCATATAACCTCACTCACAGGCTCCCTGCCTCTCCCCCTGTCCATAAAACCTCACTCCCCGGCTCCCTGCCTCTCCCCCTGTCCATATAACCTCACTCACCGGCTCCCTGCCTCTCCCCCTGTCCATATAACCTCACTTTCCGGCTCCCTGCCTCTCCCCCTGTCCATATAACCTCACTCCCCGGCTCCCTGCCTCTCCCCCTGTCCATATAACCTCACTCTCCGGCTCCCTGCCTCTCCCCCTGTCCATATAACCTCACTCCCCGGCTCCCTGCCTCTCCCCCTGTCCATATAACCTCACTCACCGGCTCCCTGCCTCTCCCCCTGTCCATATAACCTCACTCACCGGCTCCCTGCCTCTCCCCCTGTCCATATAACCTCACTCTCCGGCTCCCTGCCTCTCCCCCTGTCCATATAACCTCACTCCCCGGCTCCCTGCCTCTCTCCCTGTCCATATAACCTCACTCCCCGGCTCCCTGCCTCTCACCCTGTCCATATAACCTCACTCACCTGCTCCCTGCCTCTCTCCCTGTCCATATAACCTCACTCTCCGGCTCCCTGCCTCTCTCCCTGTCCATATAACCTCACTCACAGGCTCCCTGCCTCTCTCCTGTCCATATAACCTCACTCACAGGCTCCCTGCCTCTCCCCCTGTCCATATAACCTCACTCACCTGCTCCCTGCCTCTCTCCTGTCCATATAACCTCACTCACCTGCTCCTTGCCTCTCCCCCTGTCCATATAACCTCACTCACCTGCTCCTTGCCTCTCTCCCTGTCCATATAACCTCACTCCCCGGCTCCCTGCCTCTCCCCTGTCCATATAACCTCACTCCCCGGCTCCCTGTCTCTCCCCCTGTCCATAAAACCTCACTCACCTGCTCCCTGCCTCTCTCCCTGTCCATATAACCCCACTCCCCGGCTCTCTGCCTCTCCCCCTGTCCATATAACCTCACTCACCTGCTCCCTGCCTCTCCCTGTCCATATAACCTCACTCCCCGGCTCTCTGCCTCTCCCCCTGTCCATATAACCTCACTCACCGGCTCCCTGCCTCTCCCCCTGTCCATATAACCTCACTCACCTGCTCCCTGCCTCTCCCTGTCCATATAACCTCACTCCCCGGCTCCCTGCCTCTCTCCCTGTCCATATAACCTCACTCACAGGCTCCCTGCCTCTCTCTCTGTCCATATAACCTCACTCACAGGCTCCCTGCCTCTCCCCCTGTCCATATAACCTCACTCACAGGCTCCCTGCCTCTCCCCCTGTCCATATAACCTCACTCCCCGGCTCCCTGCCTCTCCCCCTGTCCATATAACCTCACTCACCTGCTCCTTGCCTCTCCCCCTGTCCATATAACCTCACTCACCTGCTCCCTGCCTCTCTCCTGTCCATATAACCTCACTCACCTGCTCCCTGCCTCTCCCCCTGTCCATATAACCTCACTCCCCGGCTCCCTGCCTCTCCCCTGTCCATATAACCTCACTCACCTGCTCCTTGCCTCTCTCCCTGTCCATATAACCTCACTCCCCGGCTCCTTGCCTCTCCCCCTGTCCATATAACCTCACTCCCCGGCTCCCTGTCTCTCCCCCTGTCCAAATAACCTCACTCTCCGGCTCCTGGCCTCTCTCCCTGTCCATATAACCTCACTCCCCGGCTCCCTGCCTCTCCCCTGTCCATATAACCTCACTCCCCGGCTCCCTGTCTCTCCCCCTGTCCATATAACCTCACTCACCTGCTCCCTGCCTCTCTCCCTGTCCATATAACCTCACTCACCTGCTCCCTGCCTCTCCCTGTCCATATAACCTCACTCCCCGGCTCCCTGCCTCTCCCCCTGTCCATATAACCTCACTCACCTGCTCCCTGCCTCTCTCCCTGTCCATATAACCTCACTCACCTGCTCCCTGCCTCTCCCTGTCCATATAACCTCACTCCCCGGCTCCCTGCCTCACCCCCTGTCCATATAACCTCACTCACCGGCTCCCTGCCTCTCTCCCTGTCCATATAACCTCACTCACCGGCTCCCTGCCTCTCCCCCTGTCCATATAACCTCACTCCCCGGCTCCCTGCCTCTCTCCCTGTCCATATAACCTCACTCTCCGGCTCCCTGCCTCTCCCCCTGTCCATATAACCTCACTCCCCGGCTCCCTGCCTCTCCCCCTGTCCATATAACCTCACTCACCTGCTCCTTGCCTCTCCCCCTGTCCATATAACCTCACTCACCTGCTCCTTGCCTCTCCCCCTGTCCATATAACCTCACTCACCTGCTCCTTGCCTCTCCCCCTGTCCATATAACCTCACTCACCGGCTCCTTGCCTCTCTCCTGTCCATATAACCTCACTCACCGGCTCCCTGCCTCTCTCCTGTCCATATAACCTCACTCCCCGGCTCCCTGCCTCTCTCCTGTCCATATAACCTCACTCACCGGCTCCCTGCCTCTCTCCTGTCCATATAACCTCACTCACCGGCTCCCTGCCTCTCTCCTGTCCATATAACCTCACTCCCCGGCTCCCTGCCTCTCTCCCTGTCCATATAACCTCACTCCCCGGCTCCCTGCCTCTCTCCTGTCCATATAACCTCACTCCCCGCCTCCCTGCCTCTCTCCCTGTCCATATAACCTCACTCCCCGGCTCCCTGCCTCTCTCCCTGTCCATATAACCTCACTCCCCGGCTCCCTGCCTCTCTCCCTGTCCGTATAACCTCACTCACCTGCTCCCTGCCTCTCTCCTGTCCATATAACCTCACTCCCCGGCTCCCTGCCTCTCCCCCTGTCCATATAACCTCACTCACCGGCTCCCTGCCTCTCCCCCTGTCCATATAACCTCACTCCCCGGCTCCCTGCTTCTCCTCCTGTCCATATAACCTCACTCCCCGGCTCCCTGCCTCTCTCCCTGTCCATATAACCTCACTCACAGGCTCCCTGCCTCTCCCCCTGTCCATATAACCTCACTCACCGGCTCCCTGCCTCTCCTCCTGTCCATATAACCTCACTCACAGGCTCCCTGCCTCTCTCCTGTCCATATAACCTCACTCACCGCCTCCCTGCCTCTCCCCCTGTCCATATAACCTCACTCTCCGGCTCCCTGCCTCTCCCCCTGTCCATATAACCTCACTCCCCGGCTCCCTGCCTCTCCCCCTGTCCATATAACCTCACTCCCCGGCTCCCTGCCTCTCTCCCTGTCCATATAACCTCACTCCCCTGCTCCCTGCCTCTCTCCCTGTCCATATAACCTCACTCACCGGCTCCTTGCCTCTCCCCCTGTCCATATAACCTCACTCACCTGCTCCTTGCCTCTCCCCCGTCCATATAACCTCACTCACCTGCTCCTTGCCTCTCCCCCGTCCATATAACCTCACTCCCCGGCTCCCTGCCTCTCTCCCTGTCCATATAACCTTACTCCCCGGCTCCCTGCCTCTCCCCCTGTCCATATAACCTCACTCACCTGCTCCTTGCCTCTCCCCCTGTCCATATAACCTCACTCACCTGCTCCTTGCCTCTCCCCCTGTCCATATAACCTCACTCACCTGCTCCCTGCCTCTCTCCTGTCCATATAACCTCACTCCCCGGCTCCCTGCCTCTCTCCCTGTCCATATAACCTCACTCCCCGGCTCCCTGCCTCTCTCCTGTCCATATAACCTCACTCCCCGGCTCCCTGCCTCTCTCCTGTCCATATAACCTCACTCCCCGGCTCCTTGCCTCTCTCCCTGTCCATATAACCTCACTCCCCGGCTCCCTGCCTCTTTCCCCGTCCATATAACCTCACTCACCTGCTCCCTGCCTCTCCCCCCGTCCATATAACCTCACTCACCTGCTCCCTGCCTCTCTCCTGTCCATATAACCTCACTCACCTGCTCCCTGCCTCTCCTCCTGTCCATATAACCTCACTCACCTGCTCCCTGCCTCTCTCCCTGTCCATATAACCTCACTCACCGGCTCCCTGCCTCTCCCCCTGTCCATATAACCTCACTCCCCGGCTCCCTGCCTCTCTCCCTGTCCATATAACCTCACTCCCCGGCTCCCTGCCTCTCCCCCTGTCCATATAACCTCAGTCACCGGCTCCCTGCCTCTCTCCTGTCCATATAACCTCACTCCCCGGCTCCCTGCCTCTCCCCCTGTCCATATAACCTCACTCACCGGCTCCCTGCCTCTCCCCCTGTCCATATAACCTCACTCCCCGGCTCCCTGCCTCTCTCCCTGTCCATATAACCTCACTCCCCGGCTCCCTGCCTCTCCCCCTGTCCATATAACCTCAGTCACCGGCTCCCTGCCTCTCTCCCTGTCCATATAACCTCACTCCCCGGCTCCCTGCCTCTCCCCCTGTCCATATAACCTCAGTCACCGGCTCCCTGCCTCTCTCCCTGTCCATATAACCTCAGTCACCGGCTCCCTGCCTCTCTCCTGTCCATATAACCTCACTCTCCGGCTCCCTGCCTCTCTCCCTGTCCATATAACCTCACTCTCCGGCTCCCTGCCTCTCTCCCTGTCCATATAACCTCACTCTCCGGCTCCCTGCCTCTCTCCCTGTCCATATAACCTCACTCACCGGCTCCCTGCCTCTCCCCCTGTCCATATAACCTCACTCCCCGGCTCCCTGCCTCTCCCCCTGTCCATATAACCTCACTCACCGGCTCCCTGCCTCTCTCCCTGTCCATATAACCTCACTCACCTGCTCCCTGCCTCTCTCTCTGTCCATATAACCTCACTCACCGGCTCCCTGCCTCTCTCCTGTCCATATAACCTCACTCCCCGGCTCCCTGCCTCTCTCCCTGTCCATATAACCTCACTCCCCGGCTCCCTGCCTCTCTCCCTGTCCATATAACCTCTCTCCCCGGCTCCCTGCCTCTCTCCTGTCCATATAACCTCACTCACCGGCTCCCTGCCTCTCTCCTGTCCATATAACCTCACTCCCCGGCTCCCTGCCTCTCTCCTGTCCATATAACCTCACTCCCCGGCTCCCTGCCTCTCTCCCTCTGTCCATATAACCTCACTCACCTGCTCCCTGCCTCTCTCCTGTCCATATAACCTCACTCACCGGCTCCCTGCCTCTCTCCTGTCCATATAACCTCACTCACCGGCTCCCTGCCTCTCTCCCTGTCCATATAACCTCACTCACCTGCTCCTTGCCTCTCTCCCTGTCCATATAACCTCACTCTCCGGCTCCCTGCCTCTCCCCCTGTCCATATAACCTCACTCACCTGCTCCCTGCCTCTCTCCTGTCCATATAACCTCACTCACCGGCTCCCTGCCTCTCCCCCTGTCCATT
>JAPZIH010000660.1:1138922-1338223 GCA_027410445.1 Discoglossus pictus | reverse complement strand
GTAAATTGCACAAATATCATACAGGGGACTTAAGGAAGTTATTTTCCTACCTACCCAATGAGTCTCTTGTACACAGATAATATCTGCCATCTCTACTTGAAAAAAAATTTGAAATGATTTTCCTCTTATAGGGTGTATTGAGCCCTCTTACATTATAAGTAATACATTTAAGGGGATCTGTCATAGTTTATCAGAGTATCTATCGAGAAACAGCAATAATACTTCCAATAAGGTTATATACCTTTGGGTAGCCTTAGATATTAAAAAAGTACACCTACAATACTTTGAAATCTTGGAACAGTTGGAACATAAAAAGTACAACAATACATACCAAAAAAAAACATACATAATAACAACAGTCATACATATTCTTTCTTGACGGAAAAATACTTTTCCAATCCGTCATTGTTGGCTTAGGTAGTGGGTCACAAGAGGGCTACTGGCAACACCCACTGGAGCTACACCTTCTCCATCATGCAATACTGCTTTTACTTTTATAATAGTTCAAATATTCAGCAGGACCTTATAAAAGACCATCATAGATATATAATATATTAATAGATGAAAAAATATGACTAATCTTTTATTTGTCCCACCTATCTGTCCTTAATCATATTTTAGAAACTTCGACTATCTTTCGTCTCTCTGACTTTTGCCACTCTTCCTTTGATTTCTCTCATATTATCTATGAAAAGGCCTCATCATGTTGAATATTTTGCTGAAACAGAAATCTCTTAGCCTCCATTAGGGATTTGATAATAAAATTCTGGTCTCCTCTAGTTATAAATATTTTTACAAGATAACCCAATTTATATTAAATTTTTTCTTCCCTCAAGATCTTAGTAAAATCCCTTAATTCTCTCATTTTTTGCAAAGTTTCAAAGGGTAGATCTAAGAGAATTTGGATTTTATCATACGGTGCTGACAGCTTTTTTAATTGTCTACTTTGAATTGATATTTTTTGTTTGTAAGAATAAGACTACAGTCTAACTAAAGTATCCCTCGGGACTTACCTCGATAGATTGGGTGATAATGGTAATGTATACAACATTTCTATTCTATTTTCCCCCTCCTCTGGGCTTATGTCCATAGACTCAAATATTTTTAATACATATTCTTTTATAGCTTTGGGGCCAATAGATTCAGAGATGCCTCTTACTCTTAGATTATTCCTTCGTGACACTTCTTCAATTCTATTTTGGCTAGATTTTACCTTTTTCAACTCAACTTCCAGTTTTTTAACTTGCACTTTTTATTTTTTATTTTCTTCCCAAATCTCCTCATGTCTTTTCTCGACAAGTGTACATCTCTCTACGATAGCCGCCATTGTTTTGGCATTATTAGTTAACTCTATAGCAATTTGATTTTGAAGAGAACTCTGAAAGTCACTTAATATATTTTTTAATAAAGGTACTGTGAAAATTTCCTTGTCTAATTGTTTAGGGGAATTTGACTCTTCTACCAAAGATGAGTTGTCTGAATTTGAGGAATTATAGGTAGATAAATCCTCTGCAAGGGATAGTTGCAGGAGCGGATTAACCTTATCAATTTTCCCTCCTTTACCTCTATGTAAAGGAGTCACAGAAGTTCTTGTAGACATTTTTTTTCACTTTCTCTTTTCTTTCCTTTTAAAGTAGTTTGATACATTTCTTCTCAGTTAACCACCAGCACAATTCTTTTTTTGATTTCAAAAATACTTTTTCCCCCAGCTACTCGTAATAAATATCTTCACATTTACCTAATTTTCAGGATGCAACCTGGCCCCACATAATACCGGATATCCTTTATCTCTTTTTACATCAATATCAAATATCAACCTTATATTATGGAAAAGGTGAAAAAGAGATTATGTAAATGTCATACCATTACATCAATATAGCTGGTCTCTTTTAATATTTCCACTTAGATTTCCAGAACCAATATTTTTTAAATACCTGAGTATAAATCATCTCCCTTTTAGATTTCCAGAACCAACATTCACCAGCAACATCAATATCCAAAAATTATTTTTGTTCAAAGACCAAAGTGAGCAAAGCAGTTAGACAAATATAGCTGAAAGATATCAGTGTTGAACTCCCATAAGCTTGTAGTTATTTATACTTAGCTCCTGGACATTTAAAACAAGGAAAAGCTTTTTATATATTGAAGACCAATTAGTTGATGAATATAGTCTTCCAATTGACATTTTATACATGGATATTCTTGATATTTAAGATGTTTCTTTACCTCAGCATCTGCGATGTCAATTCAGTATATATTATCTGTGATATCCACCTCAATGTATAATCTCTGGAGTGTCCAACTCTGCGTATCTGGTATCCGCCTTAGCGTATTATCTCGGCGGTATCTGCTTTAGCTTGTAAACTCTGTGATATCTATCTCATCATATAATCTCTGTGGTATCTCACCTCAATGTGAAATCTCTGAAATGACCACCCCAGAATATCTAAGATCCGCCTCAGCATATAATGTCAGCGGTATCTGCCTCAGTTTATAATCTCTGTGATGTCTGTCTCAGCATGTAATCTCTGTGGTATCTTGGCTCAATATGAGGTCTCTGGAATGACCACCCCAGTATATCTTGTATCCGCCTCAGCATATAATGTCAGCGGTATCCACCTCAGTTTATAATTTCTGTGATGTCTGTCTCAGCATGTAATCTCTATGGAATCATGCCATCCCCATCTTCCCCCATCCCTTCCCCATTTATGGCTGCCATAATTACCTCAAATCTCCTCCCCATTCCTCACATACCTTCATTCTAATGTCTCTCTCCCATTTCTTTCTTACTCTCCTATCTTCCTGAACAGTCTGACCCCGATCCATTCTCTCTTTCTTTCAGTGCAAACTCACTCTGGTTTAAAGCCTACTTCATCTGTGAGACACTCAGAACTAGATGGGCTAACCTAGTTTGAAACGCCTCTATATCTTCCTTCTCAACCCCTAGATGTACTAGTTCCCTCTCCTGTTTAAGTTTGTAAAATGTATGTAAGACCAACTTCCTTGCAAAGAGATTTAGATCTTTTATATGCAGAAAGGTGTCAGGCCTTGATGTAGGGACAAATGATAGACATTTTTGTAACACAGAGACATGATTTTCTTTTAGCTGAAAATTAGATAAATTCACTACCAATTTATCTTGATTTAAGGGAAATTGTAAATTCTTTTTTGGGGATCTCTGTTGTTCACATTTCTGCATTTCTTTTCTGGGCCTTTTTTGACAGCCCTGCCTTTCTCTAAAAAATTATCATTATTGTTAAATCTCCTCCCTGTTCTAGTTTGGGAGTAAGATCTGGGTTCATCTTTATTTAGCCAAGCGTTTGAATGTCCATTCCTGAAGTTTGATGGAGTGCTATCACCTAGGTCTGAGTTATCATAATCAGAACTCATATCAGATTGGCTATGTAGAGGTGAACCTGTTGGAAATCTCCTGAAAATTTTACCTGACTTGAAGTCATCTTGATCTCTAAGGAACTTTCTATTTTTTTTTAGCTTACTCTTATTACCCTTGGTTTTAACTTTTTAAATCGTCGTTGTTAGGTATAAGTACCTAATAAATTATAAACACACATGTATTTTTTTCCCATACTTTGCTATATAACAATATTTTATATAATATAGTATAATTTAATAATTATGCTGTTTTCAATCCCACCACGTTCTAAAGATTTATGTTTTTTTGATCAAAGGAAACAGTTATTATACTTTTATATAAAGAGCAGTAACACAGAAACAAGCACAATATTTCTTATATAGACAATAAAAGTGCCCAAAGTATGGCAAACAGACAAAAACCCTTACAACTGTGCATTAAATGGAAGAATCCAAACAACAAGACTGAAAATCTGTAAAAACATAGTATAACAACAAGAAATGTTCTGGTGTGGCAGGACAAGAAATGTTAAATTTTCAAAGACCAATAAGAGAAAGACAAGAAGAATCAAGGAGCTGTAATAGCATAGTAAATATCAAGACTCCCACTCATACCTTTATTTGAAGAGCTCTACATGAACACTTTAGTACATACTGTGCAATGCTATCTGATGGACAAATTCATACAATCCAAATCAACAATGATTCTCAGAGCTTCAGATCACCAATGTAGAAATAAGAAGTTGGTCTCCTTATCTCCAGAGGATGAAGTGATAATAATACTGAATAATACAGAACCAATCTCTGAAACATCAACCAAATTGCCCAGCAAACAGAAGAAGTTCTTGGACATAGCTGGCACAAATACAAGTAAAAAAAAAACAAAATAAACAATTAATACTATTTGTCAATGTAGTCACAACTTTAACCAAGAAGATTAAATATATCCTTGAAACAAATAAGTTAAAAGTAAATGACTTTGAAAATCTTGATTGCTGAATAGTACGTTGGTAGAAAATACAGCAGTGAAATCCTCTCAGTAAAATTGTGTTTTTAAAAAGTATATTTTGTATAATGTAATATAATTGAATAATTATGCTGGTTTCAAGCCGACCACGTTCTAAAGATTTATGTTTTTTTGATCAAGGGAAACAGTTATTATAATTTTATATACAGAGCAGTAAGACAGAAACAAACACAATATTTCTTATATAGACAATAAAAGTGCCCAAAGTATGGGAAACCGAGAAAAACCTTTACAAATGTGCATTAAATGGAAAAATCCAAATAACAAGACTGAAAATCTGTAAAAACATAGTATAACAACAAGAAATGTTCTGGTGTGGCAGGAAAAGAAATGTTAAATTTTCAAAGACCAATAAGAGAAAGACGAGAAGAATCAAGGAGCTGTAATAGCATAGTAAATATCAAGACTCCCCCTCACAACTTTATTTGAAGAGCTCTACATGAACACTTTAGTACATACTGTGCAATGCTATCTGATGGACAAATTCATACAATCCAAATCAACAATGATTCTCAGAGCTTCAGATCACCAATGTAGAAATAAGAAGTTGGTCTCCTTATCTCCAGAGGATGAAGTGATAATAATACTGAATAATACAGAACCAATCTCTGAAACATCAACCAAATTGCCCAGCAAACAGAAGAAGTTCTTGGGACATAGCTGGCACAAATACAAGTAAAAATAAATCAAAATAATCAATTAATACAATTTGTCAATGAAGTCACAACTTTAACCAAGAAGATGAAATATATTCTTAAAACAAATAAGTTAAAAAAAAGTAAATGACGTTGAAAATCTTGATTGCTGAAATAGTACGTTTGTAGAAAATACAGCAGTGAAATCCTCTCAGTAAAATTGTGTTTTTAAAAAGTATATTTTATATAATATAATTGAATAATTATGCTGGTTTCAAGCCGACCACGTTCTAAAGATTTATGTTTTTTTGATCAAGGGAAACAGTTATTATAATTTTATATACAGAGCAGTAAGACAGAAACAAGCACAATATTTCTTATATAGACAATAAAAGTGCCTAAAGTATGGGAAACAGAGAAAAACCCTTACAAATGTGCATTAAATGGAAAAATCCAAATAACAAGACTAAAAATCTGTAAAAACATAGTATAACAACAAGAAATTTTCTGGTGTGGCAGGAAAAGAAATGTTAAATCTTCAAAGACCAATAGGAAAAAGATGAGAAGAAGCAAGGAGCTGTAATAGCATAGTAAATATCAAGACTCCCCCTCATACCTTTATTTGAAGAGCTCTACATGAACACTTTAGTACATACTGTGCAATGCTATCTGATGGACAAATTTATAAAATCCAAATCAACAATGATTCTCAGAGCTTCAGATCACCAATGTAGAAATAAGAAGTTGGTCTCCTTATCTCCAGAGGATGAAGTAATAATAATACTAAATCATACAGAACCAATCTCTGAAACATCAACCAAATTGCCCAGCAAACAGAAGAAGTTCTTGGGACATAGCTGGCACAAATACAAGTAAAAATAAATCAAAATAATCAATTAATACAATTTGTCAATGAAGTCACAACTTTAACCAAGAAGATGAAATATATTCTTAAAACAAATAAGTTAAAAGTAAATGACGTTGAAAATCTTGATTGCTGAAATAGTACGTTTGTAGAAAATACAGCAGTGAAATCCTCTCAGTAAAATTGTGTTTTTAAAAAGTATATTTTATATAATATAATTGAATAATTATGCTGGTTTCAAGCCGACCACGTTCTAAAGATTTATGTTTTTTTGATCAAGGGAAACAGTTATTATAATTTTATATACAGAGCAGTAAGACAGAAACAAGCACAATATTTCTTATATAGACAATAAAACTGCCCAAAGTATGGGAAACAGAGAAAAACCCTTACAAATGTGCATTAAATGGAAAAATCCAAATAACAAGACTAAAAATCTGTAAAAACATAGTATAACAACAAGAAATTTTCTGGTGTGGCAGGAAAAGAAATGTTAAATTTTCAAAGACCAATAGGAAAAAGATGAGAAGAAGCAAGGAGCTGTAATAGCATAGTAAATATCAAGACTCCCCCTCATACCTTTATTTGAAGAGCTCTACATGAACACTTTAGTACATACTGTGCAATGCTATCTGATGGACAAATTTATAAAATCCAAATCAACAATGATTCTCAGAGCTTCAGATCACCAATGTAGAAATAAGAAGTTGGTCTCCTTATCTCCAGAGGATGAAGTAATAATAATACTAAATCATACAGAACCAATCTCTGAAACATCAACCAAATTGCCCAGCAAACAGAAGAAGTTCTTGGGACATAGCTGGCACAAATACAAGTAAAAATAAATCAAAATAATCAATTAATACAATTTGTCAATGAAGTCACAACTTTAACCAAGAAGATGAAATATATTCTTAAAACAAATAAGTTAAAAGTAAATGACTTCGAAAATCTTGATTGCTGAAATAGTACGTTTGTAGAAAATACAGCAGTGAAATCCTCTCAGTAAAATTGTGTTTTTAAAAAGTATATTTTATATAATATAATTGAATAATTATGCTGGTTTCAAGCCGACCACGTTCTAAAGATTTATGTTTTTTTGATCAAGGGAAACAGTTATTATAATTTTATATACAGAGCAGTAAGACAGAAACAAACACAATATTTCTTATATAGACAATAAAAGTGCCCAAAGTATGGGAAACAGAGAAAAACCTTTACAAATGTGCATTAAATGGAAAAATCCAAATAACAAGACTGAAAATCTGTAAAAACATAGTATAACAACAAGAAATGTTCTGGTGTGGCAGGAAAAGAAATGTTAAATTTTCAAAGACCAATAAGAGAAAGACGAGAAGAATCAAGGAGCTGTAATAGCATAGTAAATATCAAGACTCCCCCTCACAACTTTATTTGAAGAGCTCTACATGAACACTTTAGTACATACTGTGCAATGCTATCTGATGGACAAATTTATAAAATCCAAATCAACAATGATTCTCAGAGCTTCAGATCACCAATGTAGAAATAAGAAGTTGGTCTCCTTATCTCCAGAGGATGAAGTGATAATAATACTAAATCATACAGAACCAATCTCTGAAACATCAACCAAATTGCCCAGCAAACAGAAGAAGTTCTTGGGACATAGCTGGCACAAATACAAGTAAAAATAAATCAAAATAATCAATTAATACAATTTGTCAATGAAGTCGCAACTTTAACCAAGAAGATAAAATATATTCTTAAAACAAATAAGTTAAAAAAAAGTAAATGACGTTGAAAATCTTGATTGCTGAAATAGTACGTTTGTAGAAAATACAGCAGTGAAATCCTCTCAGTAAAATTGTGTTTTTAAAAAGTATATTTTATATAATATAATTGAATAATTATGCTGGTTTCAAGCCGACCACGTTCTAAAGATTTATGTTTTTTTGATCAAGGGAAACAGTTATTATAATTTTATATACAGAGCTGTAAGACAGAAACAAACACAATATTTCTTATATAGACAATAAAAGTGCGCAAAGTATGGGAAACAGAGAAAAACCCTTACAAATGTGCATTAAATGGAAAAATCCAAATAACAAGACTGAAAATCTGTAAAAACATAGTATAACAACAAGAAATGTTCTGGTGTGGCAGGAAAAGAAATGTTAAATTTTCAAAGACCAATAAGAGAAAGATGAGAAGAATCAAGGAGCTGTAATAGCATAGTAAATATCAAGACTCCCCCTCACAACTTTATTTGAAGAGCTCTACATGAACACTTTAGTACATACTGTGCAATGCTATCTGAAGGACAAATTCATACAATCCAAATCAACAATGATTCTCAGAGCTTCAGATCACCAATGTAGAAATAAGAAGTTGGTCTCCTTATCTCCAGAGGATGAAGTGATAATAATACTGAATAATACAGAACCAATCTCTGAAACATCAACCAAATTGCCCAGCAAACAGAAGAAGTTCTTGGGACATAGCTGGCACAAATACAAGTAAAAATAAATCAAAATAAACAATTAATACAATTTGTCAATGAAGTCACAACTTTAACCAAGAAGATGCAATATATCCTTAAAACAAATAAGTTAAAAGTAAATGACTTCGAAAATCTTGATTGCTGAAATAGTACGTTTGTAGAAAATACAGCAGTGAAATCCTCTCAGTAAAATTGTGTTTTTAAAAAGTATATTTTATATAATATAATTGAATAATTATGCTGGTTTCAAGCCGACCACGTTCTAAAGATTTATGTTTTTTTGATCAAGGGAAACAGTTATTATAATTTTATATACAGAGCAGTAAGACAGAAACAAGCACAATATTTCTTATATAGACAATAAAAGTGCACAATGTTTGGGATCTTCAAAGACCAATCAAAGACCAATAGGAGAAATATGAGAAGCAATTAACTTTTCCAGGATCTCAGAATGCATGCTTCAATCATCCACATGACAGAGAGAAAACATTAAAACAAGACAGAGCAAAATATAAATGGTGCAGTATCAATAAACCATTTATAACACAATGAAGAAATAATACTTACAAAGAGGAATAATTAAATTATTTCACATGGGAAAACATTCCTAGACATTACATTTTCAAGATGGCAATATATATGCATACCACTGGATATATTAAGAAAAAAGAAGAGAGATGCCCTCAAGAAAAGACAGTATAAAAAATGAAGACAAAAAGGTAAAATATCAGATATGTTGTCTCAATATCAGGGTTAAGTCATATAAGGCCTAAGTAGGGGGATAGAGCTAAGTAATTAAGGTTACTCAGTCTGAACTAATATGGTAATTGTGGTTACTGAGGGTTCGGTGTAAGGTCCAATCCTTTTTAACATTTATTCATTATTTAGCAATAATACTAAAAAGTAATGGCTCCATTTTTGCCCAAGGTAGTTAAATTAGAATGGGCAGCTAAATGGCAGTAGAGATTCAACTTAGATAATTGTAAAGTTATGCATTTGAGATGGATAAATAAGCGTGCATTTTAAAATCTTAATGGAAAAAATATATACAGGTTTTAGAGATAGAAAGAGATTTAGGAGTGCTTGTAGACAAGCACCTACGTAACAGTGCTCAATGCCAACTAGCATCTTTAAAGGCAAGTAAAATAATAGAAAGGTGAAGTACTCATTAAGTCTTTCCAAAGACAGAGACACAAAAGGAGTTGTTATAGAGATACATATGGAAAGAAGGGCAGTGTTGCAGAGATAAAGTGAGGCAAACATTTGTCAAAAGCTGTAATAAGTAGGGAAAATGTCCTTTTTGTTTTGGCCATAAGAAGATTGTTTGCTACTTTACTGAGGGTGGTTTCAGTAGTGTTGAGCACCGTACCATCAGCCCTATTAAATTAGAAGCCCTTAAGTGCAACTTGAGACCCTCAAGGGCTGTGGGCTTGAAATTAGGTTGCATGACATAGATATTAAATTAGAACAGGCCGCAAGCTGCGGGCTTGAGACGCAAACCCGCAAACCATTTTTTGAACGTTGGATGCGCGGTCGTTTACATGATCAATACCTAACATCACTTTTCCTTTTAATATAAGTACAGTAGTGTGTGTATATTTGCATTACAAGTGCTACGGATTGGACTTTACCCCTCTGGCGGTTTCTCTCTAGTACCCGTTGGCTTCTTGGCTCCATTTGCGGGTTACGGGGTTGAACGCAAGTAAATTTGTTGCAATTTAATTGCATGATTGGAAACGTAACAGTTACGGGCTTGACACATCAGAGGATTTGCAGGCGCCGTTCACATTTCCATGTTCCTTAGCCCTTTCCCGTCCCTACCCCACAAATCATTGACAGGTTTGCTTTATGGGTCTAATTCAATAGCTGTAAGTCTTGCGGGTTACCAGCCTTATTTAATTGTGATTCAGTAAATTTAAAAGGACTCTATTTAAGCACACAGCATATTTTATTTACAGAAGTTTTTATTTAGGGAAGACCTTGCATTTGGATAGAAGTTCACTAACTAAAAACTTCTGTAAAAAAAAAAATATGCTGAGTGTTTAAATAGAGCCCTTTTAAATTTACTGAATCCCAATTTAATAAGGCTGTTAGTTACAGGCTACGGTTTTACACGTTGAGCTAATTTAATAGGGCTGCATGAGTGCAAAGTATCAAATAAGGATTTAAGTGAATTAAACAAAACAATCTGTTCTAATAGTTTGGAGGCAAATAGAAGAGAATGAAGAGGTGGTTTAGGGTCGTAGAGAGGAATTTAGTTTGCAGTGTGGTGTAAGGAAATGTCTTGTTTGTAATGAGTTTTGCTCTTAAAATGGTGAGCAATGTCTTAAGCTGAAAACTTGGTCATTTGAGGTGGTGGATGAGGGAGAAAGAAAGAATCTCATGTAATAAGGAGACATTTGTGGTTGGATGATACAGTGATGATACAGGGATGAGTGGTAAATTTGTTTAAAATTGTCTTGGCAGCATTATGAAACTGAGAAACCATGAACATAAGATTCTCCCTACAAAGGACATTTTCCAAAGGGTGGAGGAAGCTTCTAAACACAACTTCCCTGTAAGGCAGTTATGGTAAGATAACATTTTATGTGTTTTGTTTTCCTTTAAAAAGAATACTTTTTTTATGTTAAATAATTTTATTCATGGAGAAAAGTTTTTTTTATTCCTAAGTAGGAAGCAGGGATGTTATATAGACTTAAAAATTAGCTAACACCAGAAACTATTTCAAGGATTCAAGGATCTTTGTTTTCAA
Organism: Discoglossus pictus; assembly: GCA_027410445.1. Taxonomy (NCBI): domain Eukaryota; kingdom Metazoa; phylum Chordata; class Amphibia; order Anura; family Alytidae; genus Discoglossus; species Discoglossus pictus. The sequence goes on along the minus strand of JAPZIH010000660.1, from coordinate 1,327,093 downwards.
CTAGCCACAATAGGAAGCATGGATGTTACATAGACTAAATTCTTAATCAGTACCAATTGTTAACCAGTACAAAATAGAATAATACATTTCAATATTATAAAAAAGGTAAGGCCAATAGAAACATAGCAGCAGATTGACTTCAATAAATATTACATGCATGATATTGAATCCATTAGAGCCAAGTAGGACATGGACTATATACATTTATTTCTATAGAAATAATTTAAACAATTTACTTAATAAGATATATTCTCACAATATTTAACACCACCACATCAAATAGATCTGTATAATAATTTTTTGGTAATAACTGACTTAATTTAGATTTAAAGGAAGGGATTTTTTTCCGTAGGATCTTCGTTATCAAATAAATCTATCAATATTCTTCTTTTAAAACCAATTTTAAGTTTGTCTAGCAATCCATTTCCTAATAATCACTTTTTATTTGCTGGAATACTTAAGATTTCTAAAAATCTCCAATCAGAAATGTTAGCTTTATCGAAACTACCAAACAAGATCAATTACCAGTATAACATTATTTTTTATATTCATTCTTGTCATTACCTAATTCTCAACTGTATACCAGAATGTATGAATTAAAGCACATGACCAGAAATAATGAGCATAAGAAGAATCCACATCTTGCATTTCGGACAAACATTTAATCAATTCTGTTTAAATCTGCAAATAATATTAGGAAGATAATAGGCCTGATGAATGATCTTCATTTGTTGTTCAAAATAAATCACAGGAGCAACAAACTTTTTTTTTATTATTATTTTTATTGAAACACAATATAAACACAATATAAATACAGATATACAATAATGAAGTTACTTCAATACAACAATCTTCTCTTTTGATTATAATTCCTTATAAGTATATATATATATATATATATATATATATATATATATATATATATATTTATATATAGATTTGTATAAATATATATATATATATATATATATATATATATAGATACTGTATATGTGTATATATATATATATATATATATATATATATATATATGTACACACACATACACATATACATAGAGTACATACATATATACACATACATAGATTTCCTGTTTTTCTTTTTTTCTTTCTTTTTGTTCTTTACATTCTAATATTAGGGATTCCGAAGAAAGAATATATACATTATGTGTAAAAAATAAATAGCACATTTTCACAAACATACCTATTCTTTTCTACAGACTTTTCTTTAGGTCAGTTAAGTGACTCAAGGAAAGTAATTGCATATATTATTATTATTATTATTATTATTATTATCTTTATTTATATCGCGCCAACATATTCCGTAGCGCTGTACAGGGGGTTAGTACATGGCAAAAAACAAACTTAACACCTTAAAGAATGGAGGGCCCTGTTTTTGAGCATATAATCAAATGTACATAGTGCTTGTTTCCAAGACACGGACACACAAATGAAACTCGCAAACTTACAATCTAAGGGTTTAGGTGTGATACAAGAGGGTGACAAATACAAAATGGCAACGTGAATGCAATTTGTTTAATCAATTGGAGGGGTCTGTGAGCTGTACTGTAGATTGTGGGTGGGAGTGTTTTTAAGCTGTGGAGTGTGCAGTTGTAGTTATAAAGGCTGAAGGTGATATGATTTTTTAAATAGGTGTGTTTTTAGTAATTTTTTAAAGGTTTTGAGGCAGGAAGTTAATCTAATGGAGCGAGGCAAGGAGTTCCAGATAGTAGGGGCTGCACAAGAAAAGTCCTGAAGACGGGAGTGAGAGGAGGTGATGAGAGAGGAGGAAAGAAGAAGGTCGTTAGCAGAACGAAGGGGGCGGTTGGGAGAGTATTTTGAAACAAGAGCAGAGATATAAGGGGGTGCACTGTTGTTGAGGGCTTTATGTGTTAGGGTCATGATTTTAAATTTGATTGGGGAAGCTATGGGAAGCAAGTGGAGTGATTGACAGAGAGGAGCTGCAGACACTGATCGTGTGGTATTGAAGATGAGTCTAGCGGAGGCGTTCATTATGGATTGGAGGGGAGACAGACGAGAGATGGGGAGGCCAGCAAGAAGGGAATTGCAGTAGTCGAGTCGAGATATGATGAGAGAGTGTATTAGAATTTTAGCTGTGTCTTGTGTAAGATAATGACGAATTTTGGAGATGTTTTTTAGGTGAAACTGACAAGATTTAGTTATCGATTGGATGTGAGGAATAAAAGAGAGGGCGGGATCCAGTAGAACCCCAAGACAACGGGCCTGGGAGGTGGGAGTGATGATGGTGTTGTCAACAGTGAGAGATATTTGAGGAGTGGAAGCTATAGTAGAGGGTGGAAAGATTAGGAGTTCAGTCTTAGACATGTTTAGTTTGAGTTGACGGGTAGACATCCAGGAGGATATGCTAGAGAGGCAGTTGGAAACTTGAGCTAAAAGAGAGGGGGATAGATCGGGTGCAGAGAGGTAGATTTGAGTATCATCTGCATAGAGATGATACTGAAATCCAAAGGATTTTATGAGGATGCCAAGGGAGGAGGTGTAGATAGAGAAGAGGAGGGGGCCTAGGACAGAACCTTGGGGAACGCCAACAGACAGAGGGAGAGGTGAAGAAGAGGTGCCAGAGAAGGAGACGCTAAATGTACGATCTTTTAGATAGGATGTGAACCATAAAAGAGCTGTGCCCTGGATGCCAAATGAACGAAGAGTTTGGATTAGAAGAGGGTGGTCAACTGTGTCGAAGGCAGCAGAGAGGTCCAGGAGAATTAGCATGGAGAAGTTACCCTTTGATTTGGCAGTTAGCAAGTCATTGGTGACTTTTGTGAGGGCTGTTTCTGTTGAGTGTTGGGCACGGAAACCAGATTGGAAGGGGTCAAGAAGGGAATTGGAAGAAATAAATTGAGTGAGGCGATTGTAAACAAGCCGCTCAAGCAGTTTAGAAGCCATGGGAAGTAGTGAGATAGGGTGTTAGTTGGAGGCAGAAGCTGGGTCAGATGAGGGCTTCTTGAGAATGGGTGTAATTACGGCATGTTTTAAGGAGGATGGAAACCTTCCAGTGTTTAGGGAGAGGTTGAATAGATGTGTGAGAGCTGGGATAAGTGCGGTGGATAGGGGAGGAATTAGCTGTGAAGGAATAGGATCATGTGGGCATGTGGTAAGGTGAGAGGTTGATAGTAAAGTAGATACTTCATCCTCTGTAACAGGGTCAAAGGAATCCATAGTGGAGGAGGGATTGGGGAAGGGTAAATGTTGGGTGTTGTCGGCTTGTGGAAAGGATGGTGGGATAGGGCCAAGCTGAGAGGAGAGCTCATTTCGGATAGTTTCAATTTTAGTTTTAAAGTGGCTGGCAAAGTCATCAGCAGTTAGACAGGAAGGGGCAGGAGGTGGGGGTGGGCAGAGGACGGTGTTAAATGTAGCAAATAAACGTTTAGGGTTGGAGGACAGGTTTGATATTAGTGATGAGAAGTAGTGTTGTTTGGCAAGATTGAGGGCAGACAAGTAGGAGCGCAAGGTAAACTTGTAGTGGAGAAAGTCTGCTGAGGTTCGAGATTTCCTCCATAGTCGTTCTGCAGTGCGTGAGCATCTCTGTAGATAGCGTGTTTGTGTAGTGTGCCATGGTTGTGGGTGAGAGCGAGGGCATTTGCTTGTGATTATGGGGGCAAGAGAGTCAAGGGTGGAAGTTAGAGTAGTGTTGTACTGTGAAGTGGCGATGTCAGGGCAGGCAAGGGTGGTGAGGGGGCTGAGAAGGGGTTTTAGTACATTTGACAATTGTTGTGGGTTGAGTGCTTGCAGGTTTCTGCGTGTTCTGATGGCAGGATTTGAAGAAGGGCGGTGAGCGGAAGATGATGTGAGGTTGCAAGTTAGCAGGTGGTGGTCAGATAGGGGAAGTGAGGAGATGTCAAGGCTGGAGATAGTGCAGAGATTAGTAAAAATAAGGTCAATGGAGTGTCCACCACTGTGAGTTGCAGAATCTGTCCATTGTGAGAGGCCAAGGGAAGAGGTAAGTGCAAGTAATTTTGCAGTTGTTGGGGAGGTGGGGGTGTCAGTGGCTATGTTGAAATCGGCAAGAATGAGTGAAGGTATATTGGAGGAGAAAAAGTGAGGGAGCCAGGCGGCAAAGTTGTCCAGAAATTGAGAGGGTGATCCAGGTGGGCGATAGATCACAGCTACTCGCAGAGGGATGGGAGAGAAGATGCGGATAGTGTGGACTTCAAAAGATGAGAATTGGAGGGAGGGAACAGGGGGTATGCAGTGAAAAGTGCAGCGAGAGGATAGTAGTATGCCCACACCTCCACCTTGTTTGTTCCCAGGTCTAGGAGTGTGGCTGAAGTGCAGACCACCATAAGAGAGTGCGGCAGGGGAGGCAGAGTCAGATGGAGTGAGCCAGGTTTCTGTGATAGCCAGTAAATTGATGGAGTTGGAAATGAAGAGGTCATGAATGAAGGTAAGTTTATTGCAAACAGACCTTGCATTCCAGAGGGCACATGAGAAGGGCAAAGTAGATGGTTTGTGACAAGTGATGGGTATTAGATTATGGGTGTTTTGGGCATTTGCTGCCCTGGGGACTCTGCGTGGCTGACAGCAGGTGGGAATGAGTGAGGGACCTGGGTTAGGGGATATATCTCCACAAGCCATCAGAAGAAGGAGAGAGAGTAAAAGGAGATGGGAATATGACTTGCAGGAGCATTTCTGCTTTTCAGCTTTAAGGGAGGGATGAGATAGTGACTGGAGGAAGGAGAGGAGCTCATGGGAGCAGAGAAGAGGAGAGGAGAGCAGGGAAGGTGAGATAGTTATATTATTGGAGACATGATGTGTAGAGACAGTATAAGAGAGTCTGAGAAAGAGGCAGGAGGTTATAATAAGGAAGGTGGTAATAGGCAACATAATGGCACTGTGTAAGCAAGTATTCTTGAAGGGGGTGGTTAGAGGTGATAATCAGATGTCACTGATTGAACATGTGCAGGTAATTAGTATGCCTCAATATATTAAGTGTAAACAAGGGTGGGAGGGGACTGCTTTCAGGTGGACTTCTGATGGGAGATGTTTCTTTGCAGTATGCTTTTAAAAGTGTCTATAAGACAGAACAAGGAGATATTTCAGGGGGAGGGTACATTGCAGCAGTAAAATGGATCAGTGAACACAGAGCATTTCTGGTTTACAGATAAGAAACATTATTTTATGACAATAGTAGAACAATCTGACAGTAAAAAGTCTATCTCAGCAATTATCATAACACAGATATTAATTATAATAAATAGTCCTTTGTAAACGTTGATATGGATCTGGTGAGCATCTGTTCTTCTGAAATTACCTTAGACTGCTTTCAGGTGGACTTCTGATGGGAGATGTTTCTTTGCAGTATGCTTTTAAAAGTGTCTTAGACTGCTTTCAGGTGGACTTCTGATGGGAGATGTTTCTTTGCAGTGTGCTTTTAAAAGTGTCTTAGACTGCTTTCAGGTGGACTTCTGATGGGAGATGTTTCTTTGCAGTATGCTTTTAAAAGTGTCTTAGACTGCTTTCAGGTGGACTTCTGATGGGAGATGTTTCTTTGCAGTATGCTTTTAAAAGTGTCTTAGACTGCTTTCAGGTGGACTTCTGATGGGAGATGTTTCTTTGCAGTATGCTTTTAAAAGTGTCTTAGACTGCTTTCAGGTGGACTTCTAAAGGGAGATGTTTCTTTGCAGTATGCTTTTAAAAGTGTCTTAGACTGCTTTCAGGTGGACTTCTGATGGAGATGTTTCTTTCCAGAGACCAAACAGAAACAAATTATATATGTAATAAAAAATAAAAAATAAATAAAAAGAACTTAAACACAATGGGCCTCATTCAATTGCCACTTACTGCAAAAAGTATCAGTAAGTGGAGATCGCAAGTTACTTCCCTATTCAATTACCTGCTACTGGCAGGCTCCGATCGGGTTACTTACTGTGAGCTACTTTTCCCCTTACTTTCCTCTCAAGAGCAAGTTAATTGCCTCAAAGCCTTTGATTGAGCTGCAAGAGTCCCGAGAGCAAAATTGGCCACTTCGCAGCATGGGATTGATGTGGGGACACTGCGGTGGTCCCGATCAGGACCCCTGCATCATGAGGTAATGTGTTGACCCTTTGGGGGTTCTGATCAGGACCCCTGCAGTAAGCGGTTAATGTGGGGACACTGCGGGGGTCCTGATCGCGACCCCTGCCTCATGGGGGTTATGTGTTGATCCTGCGAGGGCCCAATTGGGACCCCTGCAGCAAGGGGTTAATGTGGGGACACTGCGGGGGTCCCAATCGATACACCCGCAACATGGTGGTCATGTGTAGACACTGTGGATGTCCATATCAGGACCCCTGTATCATGGGTATAATGCAAATCGCAAAGTTACTTGCAAGTAGCAGACCCGAATTGAATGAGGCCCCATAAACACAAAGACACAAAAAAGAAAAACCCCATTTTCAAAGTCAAACTGTTCCATTTTTCAGCTGAAATCTTACACATCGTATGAATGTAATACATTTTTATCTTCACTTCTTCTAGTGTAAGTATATCTGATTTCCCATTTTTAGCTAAAGTGCATCTGGTTGCTAAGAAAATTTGATTTATTAATAGTTGAAATCTTTTGATATATTTGATAGTGGTAAACTCAGTAGTGCCTCTTCCGGTTTTCTGGGAATCGGAGAACCTAAAATCTCTTCAATTAATGAATATGTTTCAGCCCATATATGAGAAACTTTTGGGCATTCCCATGAAGCGTGTTTCAAAGTATTATCCAACCCACATTCTCTAAATCATTGATGTGTTTTAGATTTTTAATCTCATGGGTGTGAGGACAATCGTATTAGTGTCTTATACTGTAAGTGTTTTCTCTTAAAGATATGTTAAGAGAGGAGGCTGCCCCTTTTTAAAAAAATGTTTCCCATTGCTTTTTGTCTAGAGTTACATTAAGCTCTTTTTCCCATCATATCTTATAAGGTAGTTTAGCTATTGTCATTTGATCTATCAAGTAATTATATATAACAGAAATGCTTTTCTTTCCCTTGGGATTATAAATACAGCATTGCTCGAACAGTGTTTTAATAGCTAATTTATTGTGTTTCAGAGTACAAGCCATGTTTTTACTTATTATAGCTAGATTAAACCATTCTTTTTGTGGTAACTGACACTTTTCTTTAAACACTTCAGGGGACTATTTAGAAGTTTTCGTTAAGATGTCTGCTACTATGGTTAATTGTTGTTGAGACCACCATTTCAGTTGGAAATGTCTTCCTTTCAAAGGCACCTTATGAGCCATAAGGGAGTGAGCCATGATCCCTCCGTTAGCATATGTGATATTTTATGTATTTGTTTCCATAGGTTGAGATACTTTTTTTGGGGGGGGGGGGGGAGATTTTTTATATTCATTTTATATTTTAGGCTATTCCACAGAAGTTGATCTATGAGTGTAGATTTTTTGATTTTTACCCAACAAAGACATTATTCCTTGACAAACCACTTTGCTAGTTTCACAAATATTGTAGCTTTATAGTATGTTAAAAGTTCTAGGGTTGCCAGCCACCCTCTATTTTAGAGGCTATCATTGTTGCTTTGTTCACTCTTGGCTTTTTATGATTCCAGATAAAGCGAAGGATTGCTCTTTGTAACTTTAATACATCATCTGTATTAATTGCTATCGTGATAGTTAGGATTAGATATACTGAATCAATTTGGGGAGTGTATTCATCTTCACTGCATGTATTCTACCTAGCCAGGAGACTTCATAAGAGGACCAGTTATTTAGATTTTTGAAGAGATTTTTTAAGAATACTTGTGTAATTTGCTTTGTAAATTAATTTACAGTATTCACCCCCCTTGATGTTTTTACCTATTTTGTTACATTACTGCCTTAAAACTCATTGTTTTGTTAATCTGAATTCTATGCAATGGATAAGAACACAATAGTCTAAGTTGGTGAAGTGGAATGAGAGAAATATATATTCATAAAACTATTTTTTAGAAACAGAAAAAAGAAAATTGGCATGTGCGTATGTATTCACCCCCTTTGTTATGAAGTCCATAAAAAGCTCTGGTGCAACCAATTACCTTTAGAAGTCACATAATTTGTGAAATGATGTGTGCAATCTAAGTGTCACATGATCTGTTCATACATATATACACACCTTTTTTGAAAGGCCCCAGAGGCTGCAACACCTAAGCAAGAGGCATCACTGACCAAACACTGCCATGAAGACCAAGGAACTCTCCAAACAAGTAAGGGACATTGTTGTTAAGAAGTACAAGTCAGGGTTAGGTTTAAAAAAATATCCAAATCTTTGATGATCCACATGAGCACCATCAAATCTATCATACCCAAATGGAAAGAATATGGCACAACAGCAAATCTGCCAAGAGACGGCCGCCCACCAAGACTCATGGACAGGGCAAGAAGGGCATTAATCAGAGAGGCAGCACAGATACCTAAGGTAACCCTGGAGGAGCTGCAGAGGTCCACAGCAGAGACTGGAGTGTCTGTCCATAGGACGACAATAAGCCATACACTCCATAGAGTTGGTCTTTATGGCAGAGTGGCCAGAAGAAAGCCATTACTTTCAGCAAAAAACTAAATGGCACAGTTTGAGTTTGGGAAAAGGCATGAGGGAGACTCCCAAAATGTATGGAGGAAGGTGCTCTGGTCTTATGAGACTAAAATTTAACTTTTCGGCCATCATAGAAAACTCTATGTCTGGCGCAAACCCAACACATCACATCACCCAAAGAACACCATCCCCACAGTGAAACATGGTGATGGCAGCATCATGCTGTAGGGATGTTTTTCAGCACCCGGGACGGGGAAACTGGTCAGAGTTGAGGGAAAGATGGATGGTGCTAAATACAGGCATATTCTTGAGCAATACCTGTACCAATCTGTGCGTGATTTGAGGCTAGGATGCATGTTCACCTTCCAGCAATGACCCCAAACACACTGCTAAAGCAACACTTCAGTGGTTTAAGGGGAAACATGTAAATGTGTTGGAAAGGCCTAGTCAAAGCCCAGACCTCAATCCAATAGAAAAGCTTTGGTCAGACTTAAAGATTGCTGTTCACAAAACCATCCAACTTGAACTAGCTAGAGCAGTTTTGCAAGGAGGAATGGGCAAAAATCTACTGTTGTTGCCCCAGCTGTTGTGGCAGCTGTTGATGTTGCAGATGTGAGACTTTTTATCCAAAGTGACTTGGAGCTGTGATTGCCGCAAAAGGTGGCTCTACAAAGTATTGACTTTAGGGGGATGAATAGTTATGCACATTGACTTTTTCTGTTATTTTGTCCTATTTGTTGTTTGCTTCACAATAAAAAAAAACATCTTCAAAGTTGTGGGCATGTTCTGTAAATTAAATGATGCAAATCCTCAAACAATCCATGTTAATTCCAGGTTGTGAGCCAAGAAACATGAAAAATTCTAACGCGGGTGAATACTTTTGCAAGACACTGTACTTTCCTTTGGAATATGAATGCTTAAGTAGTTTAATTGAGTTTGAGCACATTTAAAAGAAAAGTTCAGTGCTATTAAAGTTTCTATACGTTTAGGAAGTGAGATATTTAACGCTTCACTTTTATTTGTATTCACTTTAAATCCAGAGATATTTCCCAATTTTACAAATAAATCTGTAAGATTGGGAAGAATAGTTAGTGGGTTTGTAATTGTTAAAAGAATATCATAAGACTCAATTTACATTTTTTTGTCATTAACTTTTATCCCTGAAACACTCTGAAAAATTCTTGTAGCCATAGCAAAAACATTATTTACAGTGCAGAAATTAGAGAGCAAAGGTGGCATCCTTGTCTAGTTCCTCTTGTGATATTGAATAATTTTGATTGAAATCCCTGATAACAGATATAGGCTTTTGGGATTATTACATAGGCCAAATTTGCATAAAGTTTCACTCATATAAACCCAATCTATTTTATCACAAGTCTTTTCAGCATCCAGGGATAATAACATTAAAGGAATATTTTTACGAGAAGCTATTAGCCGCATTCAATTCCAAGCCCCCAACTCGATCGCAGACAGCCGAATGTCTGCATGCGTGTTGCGCTCTCCGTTCATCTCCTATTGCTATTCAATTGAGCAAGTGCGTGAGTTACGAGCTGAAGCCCCAAGCCTGTAAAGCCTGTTTCCACCAAAAATGCTACCGGGTATCGGATCTGATGAATCGCGGCAAAATCAGTCAAGGCCGAAAGTTTGCATGCTGGCACAGGTTAATTAACCAACAGAGAGCGGAGGACGCCATAAACATCGCGGGAACCAGTTTAAAAGACTGCAAAAATAGTAGATCATTTACTATGCTGTAGCTGAGAAAGCCAACACACAGGTCTAGGCATTTGTGGGGTTTTGAGCAATTTAAAGAGAGAGAAAGAGAGAGAGACAGAGAGAGAGACAGAGTGTTAGATAGAGATAGAGAGTGTTAGAGAGAGAAAGAAAGAGAGTGTTAGAGAGAGATAGAGAATGTTAGAGAGAGCGAGTGAGAGTGCCAGAGAGAGTGAGTGAGAGTGCCAGAGAGAGAAATAGAGAGTGTTAGCAAAAGCGTGTGAGAGTGCCAGAGAGAGAGATAGTGTTAGAGAGAGACAGAGGGTGCTAGAGAGAGAGAGATAGAGGGTGAGGAGAGGAGGAGAGTGAGGAGAGGAGGAGAGTGAGGACAGGAGGAGAGATAGAGGTATGGAGAGAGGGAGAGGAGGCAGCAGGTCAGGGAAGGGAGGAACAGGTGGAGGAGAGCAAAAGAAGGGGGTTGTGCTCTCAGATGTAGGCACATAAGGTGTAGGAGCAGAGGGTCCTGATCCCAGGCGGGGAGGTTGTGGGGATGAGAGGCAAGGAACCCCAGGCACAGCTGGCAAGGCAACAGGTTGCGTAAAAGCCGAGGGCCCACAATTATAGTGAAGAGAAGACAGAAATCCTCCTCAGGGAAGACCAAGCACTCTGTAGCATCACCCATGGTGGTAGGGATGTGAGGCCTGACAGTAAGGCACGTGCCTGGAGTGAGGTGATTGCAGCTGTGGCTTCAGACTGCATGTATGTGTCATGCACTGGCCTTAGCTGGACCATGTCACATAAGCATGTTAACACCCATTGCTGAGCAGTGGTCATGGATTGGTCAGCCTCACACAGTGCACTGCAGATTCAGATGAGCACGTGTCCTAATGAACTGCAGATGGCACACCACACCTGCTATATATATATATATATATATATATATATATATATATATATATATATATATATATATACTGTATATATATATATATATATATGGTTATGTACAGTATATATATATATATATATATATATATATATATATATATATATATATAAAAGGATACAGCTCAATGTTTATCTGCAGGTAACAATCACCACAGCCAATTACAAGTGACCATGATGTCAGGGATATGGAAACACACAACAAAGAATGGCTTAGAGAATCAATACTCAAATACTATTGTCCTATCATTTCAGGACCCAGGAGGTGTGCCCCGTCCGCAGAGACACAGGCAGTGGCTCCACGAGAGCCACCACTATCACCAATGCAGGTGGTGGAAGCCGAGGGCTCAGGCCCATCACAGGAGGCCTGACTATCAGCAGCAGGGCCATTGTTGGAATCACCCCCTAGGCCCTCACACGCATCACAGGCATGTTCCCAGCCCTTCCAAATTATTGGATGTTCAATGAGTCACCAACCACCTGCAGGGATGTCGAGCTCATGGGGACCATTCTTAACAGACCCACTACCGCCACCTGGGACATCCACGCAATACATGTGCTGGACCCCAATCCTCTCTCACTCCTGACCGGACCACCACAGTTTTCCCAGCAGTGGTTGGTCCAGCAGTTGGCCCAGCAGTTGTCCCAGCCATTGGTGCCCCTGCAGATGTTGCAAACATTGGTGCCACAGCAGATGTCGCAGTCATTGTTGCCCCAGCTGTTGTGGCAGCTGTTGATGTTGCAGCAACACCATGGGCAACAGCATCTCCATTGCGGTATCAACTCTATTGCCAGTACCACCTCCAGTGCCAACAGCACCATCTCCAGTGCCAGTACATTCTCAATTGTCAACAAATTCCATACTGGCAACACAATCCCTATCCCTATGGAGTACACCAACACAACGGGCAAAACCTCTGGCCTCACCACAGCACATCCAGAGTACACCATCATCCATAGATGGAACTCACGTCCCCGCACCAGGCAACTTGGGGAACATATATAATCAAATCCGCTTGGCTGATGAGCACGCGATCGGAGCAGTCCAACAGCTGACAGCTCAGCTGGCATGACAGAATGAAATTGCTACCGGCCAGGCGGAAAGCATCGGAGCAATATATAGTGAGGTGAGGAGGCATAGTCTTCAGATGGAGAGGTACAGGCAAATGGCTCATAGGGACAGACAAGCCCACGTGCTGACACCCAGCCTTCAGTTCCACATGCTCCACCACAGCCAGAGCCTACAGCCTCCTCATCTCACCCCTTAAATGCAACCACAGCTGCTACACAGCCACCATAGTTGGATGCACCCCTCAATCCAACGCCTCCTGGCCGTGGTAGATGGAGGAAGTGCGTGGTTCCAGAAGATGTGGGCCCAGTGCTCAGAAAGAGGAAGTAGGTGTGAACGTCCCCTCAGGTCAATGGTTGTCAGACCTTTCCCCAGGACACACCACACAGACCATTATTTGGGTGAAACACTGTGTGAATACACATGTGAAGCAATTTGAGGCTCCACCACCTGTTGAATACAATTTGCCTCATTTATTGTTTTCCATAAATCATGGCCTGTCTGATGGCTCCTGAGGAGAGAATTGAGAAGCATGCCCTAAGTCTTCCTCATCCACACTTGACAATGAATATCATCTTGTATTAATGTTGACATACTTATGGCTGGCTACAGAGTGTGTACAAGTATGTTTATGTTGAATATTTATGCAATTGATATTCAATGTGGATTGACGTTGAGATGAGATGTTGAAGTCAATCCAAATATTGTTCTGATTGATATCTTCTTCTTGCCTTAATAGCCCAATATCACGACCATGAAGGCATGTTCCTCTACATCCTCTTTCTGTGTCACATACAGTATTCTGCTAATCAATTTTAGATTATTGCTTAATATCTGACAACACACTGTGTGTGGATTAGTTCTGTGTGACATTATCCATGATTATGTTCATCTGTTTCATTGAGCAAATCTAGACAAGTTGTAGGTGCTATGCACAATAATGGTTTCCTCAATTAAATGAAGTGATTTCTCATGATCCTTTTATTCATCAAATTTGGGTTGCAGTGGTGACCACATGTGACCCTGGTAGGTGCTATGCATCATGCTTAGTCTAGACTATGGCATTACCCCCTTTAGGTATTCCCTTGTTCACAAGCACAACCTGTTGCCCCCCCAGTATCCGTCCACAACACACCCATGATATTAATGCACAGTCTTGTCCATTCCTGATTGTGCTCCGTGTATGAAATAAAGGTTTGTTATACCGTTCTAACCGTGTCAGTGTGTTGTCAATGGTTGGGGTTTTGAACATCCACATACATCCCATTTGTGTCACATTCCTATATCTGTACACTAATGATCCTGAGTTACTATGCAAAAGATTAATACATGACATAACAATAATAATTACAATAGTAATAATTGCATTAGATATCATATCATAACATATATCAGATATACTAATAATAAAGTGTTAATATACATGGGAAGTCCAATTAGTAAAACTGTGGAGTATCAACATTCCACTAAAGGCCTGATAGCAATGTGACAGGTGATGATGTGAATTGATGAGTAGCAAAACATAATGGGAGGTCACCAAATGGGAATGGGTATATATCATGGCACATGGCCACCAGCAATGGCTTGGGAATTTCCATGATGGGCTTAGCGGAGTTTACCTCTGATGGAGGTAATTTGGCTGCTTATCAACATCCCTCTGCACAGCCTCCATGTGTTTTTGCGGCCCTTCCTGATCAGTTAGAGTAGATTAGTGTGGTGTTTGTTCCCCTGGTCCCCTTGTGGTTTGCAAAGTGGTGGGGGTGAAGGGGCTTGTTTACCTGAACAAAGCTGTAAGCTATACCATGTAGGGTGATTGTAGGTGGGCAGGTGATAGCAGAGAGGTCAGACAAATCCCAGTCCACTAGAGAGGCAACTGGCAACCCACTCCAGTATCTTTGTCATGCAAACTTTGTGGATACACATAGACAGAAACATTAGTAGGTGTGCTGCAGTCCATAGGGTCACAGGGAGACGGACACAATTGAGGGACTGAACAACTATATGTGAAATGTTCCCCTGGTACTCGATATATGCCATATGGCAGTGTAATTTGGCCACTATTTGTTGTCCCAATGTAGATGTGATGAGAGATATGTATATAAGATGATCTTTGTATTCCACATTAGAGCATCTGTGAGTGTGAAAGGGTTAATATGTCAGCCATTTGCATGTATTTGTGTTACAATTTAATGAGGTAGTGTGTCTTTAATACCTTTGGTTTTTCGTATTGGCATATGCATGACCAATAAAATGATGTGGAATTATTTAATTATTTTGCAATATTTGATATTTGGGTCTTGTTGTACATGTAATTGTAATGCCTTCCATTGCTTTCTCCATGTTTTAAAGTGTATTGGTGTCTTTATATTGGGATTTGCATTGTTACCAACTAGTCTGTAAAACCTTTGCAGGTCGTATTTGGAATCCGTAAGCTTTGGGCTTTGCGAGCTTGATTGACGCTGCGTTGTTGAGCGATTATTGCAATTGAATAGCGATTAGCGATTTTAGTGATCGGAAGTCTTGCGGCCTTGAGAGATCAAAGGCTTCAGGAGACTGTAAGTTACGAGTTTAACCATCGCCAGTTTTTCAAGGCCATAACTCGTAAACAGTTTGAAGCCCGCAAAAAGACGCCAATTGAATAACAAAATAACTTGCGACCTCTCTTACAGACTACCGGATCTCCCAAAACCTCAATTGTATTTGGCCCTATGTCCATAAGATCAAAGATTCTTCTGGTATTATCTGGGGCCTCACTACCTGGTATGAATCCAACTTAATCAGGATGAATCATGAGGGGTAACAACTCTGCAAGTCTGTTAGCTAAAATCTTCAAGTATATTGATTAGCGAAATTGGTCTATAGCTCTGACACTGGGTAGGGTCCTTTCCTTCTTTGTGAATAACTAAAATTTTAGCTTCTAATAGTTCCCCTCTTATAGGTGCACCTGACATAATATCATTGAATACAGTTTTGATTTGGGGTAGGAGAGTATTTTAAATTGTTTATAATAATTTGTAAATCATCTGGTCCAAGAGCTTTATGTTATTTAATCAACTTTATTGCTTCTTTAATTTCATTGATTGTAAATGCAGCGTTAAGAGAGCCCGAAGTTTATTTATTTATATGCGGGAAGTTTAAGTCTGCAAGAAATGTGTTTATTTGGGTATGGTGTTTAGATGAGCCTGATTGTTGATTTGCCAAATACAGGTCTGTGTAAAATTTTGCGAATGCCTCTGTAATTTTCGTCAGCTGGTAAATAAATGATTCCTCTTTTGTTGGAAGCTAACATTGAATCAGGATTATTGGAGAATATGAAACATATTGTTATAATCATTTTCCATAGTATAATGTTTAGTTTATGCTTTAAGTTGAGAATTTCCTCATCAGTTTTTGGTGATTTTTGAGACATAAATGATTTTTATTAATTTCCATTGAGGTCATTAATTTGTTTCATTTCTAGTTTTTTTAGTGACTGACCCCAATTGGATGCAGATACCTCTCAAAACTGCTTTATGAGTTACCCATACTCCCATCTGATCTATTTCTCCCCTACCAATTAATTGGAAATAATCTTCTAGAGTTTTTTGCATCTTGTATTTTGTGGACTTATCTTTCAGTAATTCTGGATTCAGAGACTAATTGGGGGTGCGGCCCGTAGGTGATATATTACTCAGGGTTAAACTAAGTCTTGATTTGACCATGAGAATAGGTAAATCTGGGCATTAGTTAAGTTTGGAACTATGCTTTGTTGAGGTAAGATATAGTCTATATACAGCAATGTGACTTACAGTTGTGCTCAAAAGTTTGCATACCCTGGCAGAAATTGTGAAATTTTAGCAGTTGTTTTGAAAATATGACTGATCATGCAAAATATATATATATTTTATTGAAGGAAAATTCCTTGATAACTGAGATAATTTTAGCATAATGTATAACTGGATAATTTACAAATGACAATAAATCAAATGAAAGAACCTAATATACATTTTAACACCTTCAAATTAATTTCAAAGTTTAAAAGCTAATTGTTCTTTATCAAAAAGAAGAGGAGAGAGTGGGCATCCTTGCCATGTTCCTCTCTGTAACTATATTGGTTAATAATAAGAGAGGCTGAGTGATGCATGTATATATTGTCTTTATAATTTCCCACATATTAGCATGGATTCCAAAAAATTAGATCAAAGACTTTTTCAACATCTAAGCTGATTACAAAGGCAAGATTTATTCTCACTTTTACCATTTTGTTGAAATTATTGTACATTTGCTATAACTTTCCTAATCTTTGTTGTTATAGTTCTTCCTTGCATAAAACCTGTTTGATCATGATGAATAATTTCTTTCATGACAGCTTGTAGACAATTAGCTAACAATTTAGTAAAGATCTTATAATGTGTATTTAAATGGGAGATCAGTCTATAATCTTCTACTCTATCTCCTTTTATATCTTTCTTACGAAATATCACACTTTTTGCTTCTGTGAAATATCTAGAAATAGAAGTATGTTCTATGAGATGTTATATGAAATACTCATTCAACAGTAATAGTACAGGTCCAACACATTCAAACATATTCTGGTAAAACTA
This sequence comes from Discoglossus pictus, assembly GCA_027410445.1. NCBI lineage: Eukaryota > Metazoa > Chordata > Amphibia > Anura > Alytidae > Discoglossus > Discoglossus pictus. Next base: position 1,310,256 of record JAPZIH010000660.1, on the reverse strand, counting down.
AAAATGTAATAAAGCCTTATGGTCCATGCAATTTACTTTAACAAAGTTGTTTAATAACTTTAAATTTTTTCTCCTGCAAAAAAAAAAAATTAAACTTTCAAATTAATTTTTCTTTAACTTCGGGAGATCAATACTCTGCCAAAATGTTTTATTCTCTTGGTTTATATTTTACCGAGAATATAATTGAATATAGTCATTCAATCAAGTTTCCAGAATACCCTGTTTTCATATTATTACAACCCCCTTGTTGTTGTATACACATTATTTTGTTATAAATTTGGTGTAATTAATAAATTACTATATTATTATTCATAATATTAATTATGATCATAATAATAAATACTCTAATCTCATGCTCTGAGATTCTATGAGGCTAAGTATCAAAATACAATAATTAATACATATACATAAATATGATAATACTATAAAACAACATCTCTTAAATTAGCAGAAAAATAATTCTAAAGTTACCAAGTCTAATATACTGTTTGTGATGCTTTGCCCATGTGTGTCTGTATAATAGTTACCAGTCATTTACATTGTCCATCCAGCAACAGAGGTAGTATTAAAGAGAGGAAATAGGGAGAGAAAGAGAGCTTCTGTTTTTTTATGCCTGTAGTCCAATCCCACCCCCATACTCATCATACTTCTACCTCATTGGTCAGACCAGGTCAGATGTCCAGCACAAAATCACCTCACTGGCCAGACTGATGACTGGTCACAGATGACCAGCACAAAGAGATTCTTCCAACACATGGTAGACTGGCATGAACCAGTTTGGAGTAGTCCAAGAGCATCCCATGCGTACCCTTCATGCAGAAGAATGCAAATTGTATGCCAGTATTTTCTGATAATGTGCTGCATCCATCTTGCCATCAATTTTCACAAGATTCACTGTGCCTTTAGAACTCACTCCCCCCAAAAAAACATTAGTGAGCTACCACCATGCTTCACAGTGGGGATGGTATTCTTTTCACTATAGGCCTTGTTGACCCCTCTCCAAACATATTGCTTATGGTTGTGACCATTGGTGAAGTAAAGGCTTTTTCTGGCAACTCGACCATGCAGCTCATTTTTGGTCTAGTATTGTTGTATTGCGCTCCTTGAAACAACCACACCTTGTTTTTCCAGAGCAGCCTGTATTTCTCCTGAGGTTACCCGTGGAGTTTTCTTTGTATTCTGAACAATTAATCTGGCAGTTGTGGCTGAAAGCTTTCTTGGTCTACCTGACCTTGGCTTGGTATCAAGAGATCTTAGAATTTCCTACTTCTTGATAAGTGATTGAACAGTACTGACTGGATTCTCTAACCAAGTGTTTTATGTGTTTTATGATTGTATTCATGTATTGTTGATTTTTGTATTGTCTGAAAACTTTTGAAATAAAAATTATTTAAAAAGGAAGAAAACAAAAGGAAAGAAAAGGGGGAGAAAAGGAAGAAAGAAAAAGATATAAAAAAAATAGAAGAAAAAGGGAAAAAAAGAGAAAAAAAGGAAAAAAGAGAGGAAGGAAAAAAAAAGGGATAAGTGATTGAACAGTACTGACTGACATTTTCAAGGCTATGGATATCTTCTAATATCATTTTCCATCTTTATGAAGTTTCATTACCTTCTTACGGAGGTATTTTGATAGTTCTTTTCTTCTCCCCATGGCTCAGTATCTAGTCTGCTCAATGCATCCACGGGAGAGCTAACAAACTCCTTGATTATTTATACACAGACACTAATTGCATTTTAAAAAGCCACAGGTGTGGGAAATTAACCTTTAATTCCCATTTTAATCTGTGTGTATCAACTTGTGTGTCTATAACAAGGTCAAACCTTCAAGGGCATGAAATCTTTTGATCAGAGCCATTTGGGTGATTTCTGTTATTATGATTTAAACAGGAGCCAAACAACTATGTGATAATAAATGGCTTCATATGATTGTTATCATTCAATTTCTGCCAGGGTATGCAAACTTTTGAGCACAACTGTATATGCATCTGAAAGATTTGGATTTAAACCAAACCTTTCTTTCCTTACTTTCTTCCTCTTTAAAATACAATAAGTGATTATCCCTCTAGCTACAACCTTATATGTTTCCAAAAATAACTGTTTTATTTTTATGTTGAACATTATTTGCACAATAGGTCTTCCAATTTATTTTTTAATTAATTAAATTCTACATCATTTATCAACTTACTTGCAGCTCTATTAAATTAGAAGCCAGTAAGTGCAACGTGTGAACCGCAATGGCTGCGAACTTGAAATTTGGCCAAATTACATAGCCATTAAATTAGAACAGGCTGCGAGTCACGGGCTTGAGACGCCAACCCGTAAACCATTTGTCGAATGTTCGGCCTTGAATGTGCGGCCTTGAATGTGATCAATTAGTCAAACCCGTAGTTCCAAGTTTAGATGGAGCCAATGGAAACGGAGATCGTCATCATTACGTCACAGAAAAAATGGAGGTTGGCTTTCAAAGTCTTTTGTGGTTCAATTATGAGTTACGATCAGACCCATATTCCAGATAGAATGCAATATTAATAAAGCCACAAATATTTTATTCTATTACATGCCAGTTCCATGGCATGTATTAACACATTGATTGCTGGGATCGATATAACCCAGAAATTAAAAATGAAATCAAGTGTTTTGGGGGCCTATTTGAGAGCTTGAGAATGTTGTGCTGTGGCAAAATCCAGCCACCTAGTTTTATTACAAAGACAATGTGTGATGTTATGTGCTTAAACTCTATATTACATTTTAGTTGTACCAGTTCATTAGGAGTTAACTGCATTTGAAATGTCATGATGTAATCTGTCATGCTGTGATCAGTTATTAAAGTTTGCTCTGATAGTTGATACATTAAAAAAAGGTATACCTGTCATTTTAGAAAAAGATAGAAATAAAAGCATTTATTATTTTGCCAAGCTTGCTTTTTGCCTCCTGTGTTCCTAATGATGTATCTCTCTTCTTTCTAGATTGTGTTTGAAGAATGCTAGATGGATCACCATAATAAGTTGGGACAATATGGAGTGGCATAATAACCTTAGCTAAGGTACACTCTCCCCGCCATACTCCTGACATTCTGACTCTCAGCTTCATGTCCCCACATATCCAATATATATCTCCCAAGGATTGTATGTGATTAATCAATAATGTGGATGATCCATCTCTGTATGTCTGACAAAAAACACTTGGGAACCTCTGTAAGTTAGTTCCATAAGAAACATTCCTACGATAACATGTATAATTTCCTGGATATATAGTTATACCCTCACCTGGATGCGGGTTATTAGTTATCATAGGATATGTCTTTTTCCATTTTTTACATCTACTTACATCATTGAGTGTGTTTTTAAACAGGCTCAGGAAACATTTTTCTTCTAATAAAGGTATAGTGAGTGGAACTGTACCCAAATGGGGCCTAGCATGACCACAAACATAACAATTAGTTTTGTTATTTTCTTGGACATTATATTTCATCCATTCTAACAATACATTGAGATCTGAATACCCTGTTTCAGTAGCTAAAGTATCTTCATATGTTGGATCACCATTAGCAGTCATTGTTCCAATGATCTTGGGACCTGGTTGTAATATCTGTAATACAAGTGGTAAGTTAGGATAATTGTATAAGTCTGCTAACTTAAATTTGCCTGAGAACTTTGTAGTCTCCCCCCTACTCCATGCTCCCATCAAATATGTGTCAGCATCTATGGGACTAGGATTTTGTATAGTCAGAGTTAGCTGCATGCTAGAACTAGTCTTGCCACTATTTAAACATCTACCAGTCTTTAGTAGAGTCATACGATCTAGTAGAGATCTACCTAGGTTATCTTTCCTGACTACAGCGTTCTGAGGTCTATACTCCAAGGGTGTTCCAGTAGTCCATCCTACCATATCCCATGTAGGATAATCTTTCCCATAAGCATTCCCATAAATCTTTCCATCAACACATATGTATATAGCCTTATTAGGGGAAGATTTATACAAGTCACACTGTTTCCATGGACAGTAGGACATCTAACAATATCACAGAAGTCAAAGGTGTATGTAGCAACATGTGTAGAAAGTGAATTATACCAAAATGTGACTCCATCTTCACATTTTGTAATAGTTACATGTTGTGCACTGTTCAAGAATACTGTAAGAAACAAGATAAAACACTGAGTTATACTCATTGTGTTGGTTCCTGTTCATCAGGGGGAGCAACCTTTTTGCAATGTGACGCGTGGACCCAAGTAGGTTTCCCTTCCAACTTAACCGAAGTGGTTGTGATCAGTAGGACTTGGAAAGGACCTTCGTATCTGGGTTCCAGTGGGGTTTTCCTCACAAACCTCTTGACCAGAACCCAATCTCCAGGAAGTAGTTGGTGTGTTCCAGTATCTACCTCCGGATCTGGAATAGAAGAGAACACTTGTGCATGGATTTTATTCAGTGCTGTGGACAAGGCTATTACATAGTAAATGAGTAACTGACTGCCCACTCCCAGACATGCAGTTTAATCTCCCTGTAGTGAGCAAAATAAAAAATCAGTTAACCCTCAACAAATCAATCTGTACAGATCATGGAATACTGGAAACACCTAAACAGGTCAGTCATGTGTTAATTTTTCTGTGCACTCCTGAGTGCAGGGAAAAACTCCTATCAATCAGTGTTCTCACCGCAAGGCTCTGCTGTCTGTTATTAATCATGAAATAGTCAGTAGGCTGGAGAGACTGTCAGCCCTATAAAATTCCCTCAACGTGTAAAACCATAGCCCCTAACATGGCCCGCAAGACTTACGGCTACTAAATTGTCCCCGTAAAGCAACCCCCTAATGACATGCGGGTTAAGTGTGAAAAAACCCTACGGGAACTCAAAATGTTAACTCCTAATCTGTCAAGCCAGTAACTGTTACAATTCAAAATCGCTATTAAATTGCTACGAATCCACTGGCGTTCAACTCCCTAACCTGCAAATGGAGCCAAAAAGCCAACGGGTGCTAGAGAGGACCCCCAAGGGGGTTAAAGTCCTATCTGTAACACTGTAAATGCAAATATACACACACTACTGTACTTATAATTAAAGGGAAAAATATGTTAGGTATCAAAATTAATAGCACAACGTTCTCTAGCTCGCAAAATCTGCAATATAAAATACATTATTTTATGTTGAATTTCTGTGTTATATCGATCCCGGCAATCAATGTGTTAATACATATAATAGAAATCGCATGGACTTGAATATCATATTTACTGATTTATTAATATTGCATTATTTCTGAAATGCGGGTCCGATTGAAACTCGTAGTTGAAACAGTAAGGCTTTGAAATGTATTTCTCAACACTTTCCGCCACTCTTCTGCCCTCAGATGTCCTCCCACAATATTTGTGAATCCACACACTTTGAACATCCTTTTAGATTTATTTACCACCGCCTCTCCCCCTCTTTTCTTTACCACATCCTGAGCCAACATGCCCTCAATATTCAATTTAGTCTGCTTCTGTCCCATTTTCCTGTCCTAAGTATAGCACAAGCTAGTGTTAGAAGGCAGACAAGATGAGGTAGAGAGGTGAGAGAAAAGAGGAACAAGCAGATCTTTTTGTCTGATATGCTCGACTGCTATAAGATGAGAATCACTTCATACGTCTTCCCTAAACTCAGACAATAGTTACCGCCCTCCAGGGGACCACTAGATTGTAGTGTGTAACCACGCGCTACTGGCAAAGGGATAGCAGAGAATGCAGTGTATAATGACAAGTGATTTAGATAGACACAAGATTACGGAAGAGAATAACATCACATTTCATTATTAAACATACATCTTAGTCGGCAATATCACAACTTAGCAGTATATGATACAGAAATTGTCTGTAATTGAGTAACTTTCTAAAAGAAAAAAATATCCTAAAGCAACGTTGCGTTTACTTTTTCTTTTATAGTAAAGCTTAATGAAACACTGAATGTCTCTTATATCTTCCTGTTTAATAAGGATGAATATTGCCAAGAAGTAGTGGATACAGGGCACTGACTCCAGCAGAGGTGGTATAGTAGATGTTGTTTGCCTTTAAGATAGGTATTCCGTGGGACACTGTCACTTTAAGATAACCCCTTGTGTGTATATATACATTAACTGCTGTGTATCCGTATCCATTGAAGCTTTCCCTGCATCGCTGTGTGATCATATTACACTACACTAGTAACCTTTAGACTCTATGAATGAGTCATGACCGGTAATGCATTCCGCCCACCAACCACAATGACGCTATGCATGGGCAGTGATAATGTATCCATTTCAATGACTGACAGTCTTCCATCATTGACCAATCCTGTTAATCCAAACTCTACCTTTATTTCAAAATGACTTAAGAAGCACAATAAGTTGCTACTGAGAGTTTACAAGGGCATTGGACAGTCATTGGCATAGAGGCCCAAAATATTTGTGGGGGGGGGGGTAATGTTTAAAGAGACCAAAAAAACTGTGGCCCTGAGTGTTTCAGTTCAGCTCTACTACCAGGATAGGCAGCGTCCAAGGGAAAAGGGACGGCCAACCAACAATTATAAAGAAAACATACAACAGAACATTACGCAATATAAAGAAATCAAATTAGAATATGAAAGGACTGGTACTTATCCACCACCAATGGAAGTAGTTATCTGAGACTATTCAAATTCTCCTTCAATTCAAATGGTAACCTCCTAGTCCAAGTCTAGATGAAGGATGAGCTGCTATCCTGAAGACTTGCAGACCTCCCTGCAGAGGAAGTCACTTTGATGAAAACGTTTTTGGAGAAGAGGAAAACAAAGGGAAAAAATAGAAATAAAAATATGGTGAAGTTTGGGTAATTTGAATACATGCCTAAATATTGTTCTTACAAAACATGAAAGACTGGTTATCTACTTAATATTAAAACCTTCAGTTATTTAGCATAAAATGTATGTAAAACATATTTTAATGTATGTATTATGGCAGATTATTTACACTTTTGTGAGCTTTAAATTAATTATTATTATTTATCTCAACAAGACTTTTAATAGTTTCGCTAACAGAAGATGACCTGTTAATCCAAATTCTACCTTTATTTCAAAATGACTTAAGAAGCACAGTAAATTTCTACTGAGAATTTATTTACTAACCCATATCCCTAAAGATTATTTTGTGTAATATCCCACAGCTCATAATGCGTACTCATTCTGTATGATGAAGAGCAGTTTATCGTAGTTAGTCCTAATTATTATTATAATTAATAGTGTCAACATATTCTCTAGAGCTAAGTAAAGAGCACACAGAGAATGCATAAAAAAACATGACAATTGTATACATACTTGCACTAAAGTTGCTGTGGGCGCTGTATGTATTATGGCAGATTATTTACACTTCTGTCTATTTATCTCAACAAAGCTTTTGTGTGTACTGTCACAGATTGTGTTTTGTAAGTACAATTTTCATGTGTATTAAACCCAAACTTACATCACCATATATTTTTGCTGTTTTTTACCTTTTTGCACTCTTAATAAGATAATGTGTTGAGAATCTGTACAGAGCAGAGATAACATAAGGAAGGAAGAAAGATTTGGACAGTAGAGAGAAAGGCAGAAATTGAGAGAGAAAAAGAAAAGAAAGTGCTACTTTACAGAAAGAGTAAAAGATAACTGGAATGGCCTTACAGTGGTATTGGTAGAGTTAATCACAGTTAAGGAAGTGAAGCATACCTGGGATAAGCAAAAGGCCACCTTTAGGTATAATTAGCAAATCTTTTGGGTTGATAGCAAGGGCAAGCTAGTTATTTTCCAATCATTGTTTTTATATTTAAGGAAGGCAAGAAAAAAAAGGAGAAAGAAATATTTGAAAGAATTTTCTTTTTTTATTTGAAAGGTTTGGACATACAAATTTTTAAAAGACACATAAACAAAGAGCGTCTTGCAAATTCTTAAACATCAATTCCAAAAATGACGTTCATAGAGAAATAAGACATACTTCATTCATATCACACTCATCCAATTAAATAAGCTCTACTTATGGGTGAAATACGGTTTACAAGCCTAATAGTAATAAACATTTCCAGTTACTTTTTCTTAGCATCTAGTCTAAAGTATCCCAGATAGCCCACTTAAGTTTATCATGCGATGTAAGTCCAGTTTCCGAGAAGTGTCTCTCTAGTTTCCTATAGTGTTCCACATTATATCCCTCCAAACATGGGGATCCCTTTGTTTTCATCTTGCTACAAATAAAAGTTTAACAATTGTATAAACTTGAATCATAAAAGCTTCTTTCTTGAAAATGTGGAATAGACCACTGTAAGGAGTAGGAGAAACAACCTTCTCCAACACTGTAGAAACAAAATCAAAACATTCAATCCAAAGTGTATTAATGTAAGGACAATCCTACCAAACATGAAGATAGCTGCCAATTAGTCCACATCCTCTTCAACATAATATATTGTAAATCTTGTGGGAGACCTGATATACTCTAACTGGTACAATATACCATTTATTGGATAGCTTGAAATATATTTCCCCCATAGCAGCGTTTTTGATAAATCTGTTAGTATTTTTAAGGGCTTTAATCCAGCTTTCATATGTTAAGATTTTGCCTGTGTCAACTTCCCAAGTTTCCATACCCTTAGTTTTTATTTTTTCTAGTTCTAATGGAATTATATTAAGACATATTGATATCATATGGGAAGAGTCACAGCTTTTAATAATTGATTCTAACCCATTAAGTTTCTTATTTAGTTTCTTATTTATGCTGCAATCTCTTAAGGCGTGCACTAACTTTTCACATACTAACCATTTTTGTGGATGCATTCCTAGCTTGTCTATCATTTGGTTGAAAGTTGCTAACTCACCTTCTATATACAAATCATTGAGAAATTGAACACCCTTACTAGTCCAATCTCTTGTCTAGGATATTTTATTAAATTTTTCTATTGTATTAATTGAAGTGGTCATACTCAAGTTGGTAACAGTTTATATTTTTTATTTATTCTTCTCCATGTATTTAAAATGTTTAAAATGTATATTAAAGTTAGAGTTATTTTATCCATAATTTATTTGAAAGATCAAAGTAATGGCCTTATCAGCGGCAATTAATTAAGATTAGCAGCAGGGGGTAATAAAGAAGAGCATGCACGGATGAAACAAATTTTAATGTTAAGAGACATTTAACAATTATATTACATTTTTCCACTTCTAAACGTGCCTGTCTCTATTACCATGTTTGCAATAGGGCAGCTTGTCTTAATTACCGTTCCCCCTCACCACTGCAATCTTAATTATTTACTGTTGATAATGCCATTACCTTAGACTGTGGATCTTTCAGTTAATTTATACATAATATTATATTCCAGTTTTAAGGCTTATTAGTTATCAGTTTATTTTAAGACAGAGAGACCCAAGATCGCATAACATGGTTTAGAGACTACTGCTGTTGTTGAGAATTACATTTAAAATGAAGATGACATTTCTGTTGGGGAAAATCATTTGCAACTTGAATAGTGCAACACTTTCATCCACATTGATATGGGTTCTCTGAGACTGCAAACTGGTTTCCTGTGGCTGCTATGGCTGTTTTCTTTGGATCTTCAGATAAACTTAGTAAAACTGTCCATTTAAGATTTTTAACCATTTGCAATGATACTGAAATATTTATATCTATTTATATCTATTCTCTAAATGTTACCATATATTTTAAAGGGATACTTTTCAAAATTTTATAATACATGCATTTTTCACTGAGAATTCAATAAAGTAAAATGTGTGTTTACATGAGTAACTGACTGCCCACTCCCAGACATGCAGTTTAATCTCCCTGTAGTGAGCAAAATAAAAAATCAGTTAACCCTCAACAAATCAATCTGTACAGATCATGGAAACACCTAAACAGGGCAGTCGTGTGTTAATTTTCCTGTGCACTCCTGAGTGCAGGGAAAAACTCCTATCAATCAGTGTCCTCACCGCAAGGCTCTGCAGTTATTAATCATGAAATAGTCAGTAGGCTGGAGAGACTGTCAGCCCTATAAAATTCCCTCAACATGTAAAACCATAGCCCTTAACGTAGCCCGCAAGACTTACGGCTACTAAATTGGCCCCGTAAAGCAACCCCCTAATGACATGCGGGTTAAGTGTGAAAAAACCCTACGGGAAGTCAAAATTGTATCTCCTAATCTGTCACGCCAGTAACTGTTAATATTGAAAATCGCTATTAAATTGCTACGAATCCACTGGCGTTCAACTCCCTAACCTGCAAAGGGAGCCAAAAAGCCAACGGGTACTAGAGAGGACCCCCAAGGGGGTTAAAGTCCTATCTGTAGAACTGTAAATGCAAATATACACACACTACTGTACTTATAATTAAAGGGAAAAATATTAATAGCACAACGTTCTGAAGCTCGCAATATCTGCAAAATAAAATATATTATTTTATGTTGAATTTTTGTGTTATATCGATCCCGGCAATCAATGTGTTAATACATATAATGGAAATCACATGGACTTGAATATCATATTTACTGATTTATTAATATTGCATTATTTCTGAAATGCGGGTCTGTTTGAAACTCGTAGTTGAAACAGTATGGCTTTGAAATGTAACCTCCATTTTTCAGTGAGACCAGTAAAGTACAGGGGGAGAGGCTCCCATTGTGTGGCAAACAGCATTGCCAGGCTTCAAATTTGATTGCCGTCATGTTTGATGGGCAAGTCGCTAGTAGAAAATAATGGTTAAAATAATTTTGAGTGTTAAAAAAACACATTTCCCTTCAATAGTATAAGGATGGAATTTAGAAATAAAATTTTAAATTTGTTTTGTTTTTCTTACAGAAAGGAAAATCGTATGGATTTTTCCCCAAAGATACTGTCAGCATTGAAGAGGTTTATCTTACTAAATAAACAGAAGTTCCAGCTCAGGTAATTTATTTTAATGATTATAATAATTGCTGTTGTCCCTGTCAGGTGCACATCCACTGTTGGTGTAAGATAGAAGAGCTCTCTTTCGTTTTCTCTATGGAATGGCTCAATCAAAGATAGAGCAATCAAGCATTACAGCACTGCTTTGAGGCAGCCATTAGGTACATTTATTGCATATGATTTCTAAGCAAACTTTAAGTTCACTCAGAGGAGGACACACAAGATAAGTACTATATCATTTTGGATGCACTCTTATGTAAAATTTTATGGAGGTATCAGAATCTATTTAATGGTAAATTGTGGTCTAATTGAAGTCTATATTATGATTTGGCTAGCGAGGAAAAGTATTGTGCAAAAGATGCACAAGCTCCCCCACTAAAAGACTGTATTAAAATATAGCTTTTATTAGAATCAACTTTAAATATATATATAGTTATAGAAACTAAAGGATAAATCAATACTAGTTACAATAAAGCCGGTTTGGTCCCAATGGTGTGACTTCCTAAGTGTAAACAGCCTCCAAATAGACTATATTAGTGCCTACTAGTCAATGGAGCACAATGCCCTAAAGTGAATGCGGTATTGGCTATGAAGGGGGTTGCAGTATATGGCCCGACTATAACCACAAACTTGAAATTTAATCACAGTTAGTCAACAAATAGGTAAAATCAGTTGGGCAAAGACGAGGGACTGACAATTACTTTTACCTCTGAAATCATAACAATGTGGGTGATATAGTCAAATAAGCACCATTAGTGACAATGTAATACAGCACACAGAGGAGGGTATCTGGAATTGATGGTGGTTATCCTTCTAATTTGCACTGTCTCAAAATATATAGTATAGATCTGATGTTGTAACTGTCCTTAATTTAGTGCAGTATTTGATTACCAATGTGTAAGTAGCATTAATCTCTGAGTAAGAGACTTAAGCTGACAACAGTCAGCTGATTATCAATACAATAGTCACTTATTTAATTTTTTCAATGTAAATGCTTGTGACACTTGATCAAATAGATAGTGATGTCGTGAACATCAAATTTTCGTCTCGCGAACAGCGGACACGTACTTCCATCAAATGTTTGCGAACGGGCGAACCCGGCGAACCGCCATAGACTTAAATGGGCAGGCAAATTTCAAAATCCACAGGGACTCTTTCTGGCCACAATAGTGATGGGAAAGTTGTTTCAAGGGGACTAACACCTGGACTGTGGCATGCCGGAGGGGGATCCATGGCAAAACTCCCACGGAAAATTACATTGTTGATGCAGAGTCTGGTTTTAAGCCATAAAGGGCATAAATCACCTAACATTCCTAAATTGTTTGGAATAACATGCTTTAAAACATCAGGTATGATGTTGTATCGATCAGGTAGTGTAAGGGTTACACCCGCTTCACAGTAACAGACCAATCTCCCCGTTTAATGCACTGCAAACAACCGCAAACAGTCCCTTTGCACAACCGCAAACTCCCCATTTGCACAAGGTTGGATACCAAGCTAGCCATGTCCCGTTCCTTGTCCTCATTGATGTCATTGAAGGTCTCTTCCTCCACCCAGCCACCAAGGGTCCCCGAAAGGTTACAGCAAGCCCCCTGGGACGGCTGCTGTGTTTGGTCTTCCACCTCCTCAAAGCCACCTTCCTCCTCTGACTCCTCTTCTTCAGACTACTCTCTCTGTGTTGCCTCTGTCTGCATTGTTATAGGGTGTGTACGGTTAAGTAGTACTATTCCTATCGGTTTAATCCCTGTTACGTCCACAATTAGGGGACGTGTAGATGGCATGGATTTTTGGAAGCGGGAGATGGAAAAAGATGCTTGGTCGGTCCTCCCACTTCAAATTTGGGGCACTGCGCGTGCAATCTAAGGTGCCACCAGATAGGAGTGGTGTATTAAGTTGTACTATTTATTCCTATGAGTTTAATCCCTGTTACGTCCACTATTAGGGGACGTGTATATGGCATTGATTTTTGGAAGCGGGTGATGGAAAAAGATGCTTGGTCGGTCCTCCCACTTCAAATTTGGGGCAGTGCGCGTGCAATCTAAGGTGCCACCAGATATGAGTTTCACTGTGCACTGGCAAAAGTTGGCAGAGTAGGCGCTGTAGGCTTCACACACACGTCTGTAGGGAGGCAACTGATATTCAATCGATTACAGTCAAAAAAGTGTTGTTTATGTCACTGTACACTACGGTTGCACCAGATATGACGTATCACTGTGCACTGGCAAAAGTTGGCGGAGTAGATGCAATAGGCTTCACACACACGCCTGTAGGCAGGCAATTGCTATTCAATCTATTACAGTCAAAAAAGTGTTGTTTTATTTCACTAAGCACAATATAAGCTGTTAGGTGTTAGCCTGTCACACACACATGCTGGCAGGCAGGCATATGCAATTAGATTACACAGAAAAAAATTATAAAATAAAATAAATGATGTTCTAGCCCTAAAAAGGGCTTTTTGGGTTGCTGTCCTTGCAGCAGATATCAGATGAGTCCTTCAGGTCTGTAGTGGAAACTAAATACACAGCCTGGCTATCTATTTCCCTATTAAATCTCCAGCAGCTACACTATCTGTCCTCTCACAACGAATGCAGCTTCAGAATGATTCTAAAATGAATGCTGTCCTTCAGATGGAAGGCCCTGGAAGGGAGTGTATGCTGCTGATTGGCTGGAATGTGTCTGCTGACTGTGAGGTGCAGGGTCAAAGTTTCCTCAATGATAAAGTATAGGGAACGAACCGAAAAGCGCACGTGTTCGCCGTCCGCTGCGAACGCGAACATGCCAAAATCGCTGCGAATAGACGGTTAAGGTGTGAAGCACATGAGTTTGGCGCTGATTCACAATTCCCCTAGGAGAAATCCGTATTTTAGACGGAGAAACGCCCGTAGGGAATTTCATAGCAGTGTGGACAGTGAGTCCTTAAGGTGTTGTACAGCCTCCATGATTACAACCTTTTTTTAGGGACAGAAAGAGAGGGTCATAAATCGGGTGCCCACACACGCCAGTCCCGCAGTGACTGGCAGGCAGGCTGACGCTCCATTGAAGGCCACGGCTGTGATTTTCTCGGCAGTTCAGCAGAGCACAAAGTGCCTCCAGCGTCTGTGTTTAACTGCATCTTCTCGAGGTACTGTTTGTTTGGTCAGTCTATTTGGCAGTGCTAGAGATTAGGAAAGTATTGTATTTAATATACAGTCTTCCACATTTAGGGGTTATGCAAATGAGTGTTTATTTTCACATTAGACACTCAGCATTGGAGACTTAGAGCTGCATATGTGTAACTCGGATCTGTCAGCAACATTAAGAACAGCAGCACTTGCTTGTCTCTTGCAATTTAGCAGATCGCAATGGTATGGAATTACTTTAATCTCAGGCAATTTGAAGATCCTCAGACTTATTAAATTACGATTCTGCAAATTGAAAAGGGTTCTTTATATGCACAGAGCAAATCTTATTGACAAAAGTTATTAGTTAGTGAACTTCTATCCAAAATCAAGGTCTTCACTAACTGAAAACTTTCCTTAAAAAAAATATGCTGTGTGCTTATATCGAGCCCTTTAGAATTTGCGAATTGCAATTTAATGAGGCTGTATATCTCACATCAATAGATTTACCAGCTGATTTCTAGTGTTCACTTTTTTATGGGTAGCAGCATTGTGAGTAGGTTCTAACAGGCAAGAGGTTGAGCACCCCCTTTGCTTATTTTGTCAGAATGAGAAGCTCCCTGTAGATAGTTCTATGATTCTGCACTAAATAAAGGACAGTTACAACATCAGATCTGTACAATACTTCTTTGGACCTCTTCGGCATTGCCCTCATCCTCCTCCTCCTCTTTTTTAGAGGTAAGACAAATACATTTCCCACAAAGACAATTACAAGAGAACCGAGGGGGCGCCTTTATGAGGCGAATGTTCCAATAGCAGAAAATTGTAAAATACAGATAATAAATCTCCCAACTTTTAAATTGGATTAAAGGCATACTAGTTTACTGCAAAAGGGGCTTTCCTTTTCACCCACTACTGCTTATAAAGCTTTCCACACCATAAATTGAGTTTACATAAGTTTTTCAAGAAACAAGCTATGAAACAATCTAATGATCAGAATTTAAAATCTGAGGAGATAAGATTTTTAAATTAATTCTTTGCCACTTTGGGGCATGATTGAAGTGATAAGAGGGATGGAACAGGGCCCTTCACTAATCTTAAAAGTAGGAGTAGCTTTACGCCTTCATTCAGAATAAGTCCATATTTAGAAGTCTTTGTTGAACTGGTCACAAGGGACCTTATGAAGATCAATGAACGCAAGTTACTTATGGACAATCTGGATAGATCTGAAAGAAAGGCATTAAAGGAACCGAGGGACAACAATGAGATTATAGTAAAACCCTCAGACAAAGGGGTCAATACAGTAATCTTAAATAAAGATGACTATCTTGCTGAGAACTCAAGATTGCTAAGTGGCAGTTCTTACTACCAAAAGTTAACTTCTGATCCTACTAAAAGTTATCTGTTGGAGTTATATGAAATTTTGGAAAGGGCCTTCAACAGATCATTGATATAAAAAAAGTATGATTACCTTAGGATCAAACATCCAACTATCGTGACATTTTACACATTAACTTTACAGATTAACAAAACATTGAATTTAAGGCTGTAATGTAACAAAATAGATAAAAAGTCAAAAGGGTGAAGGCCTGGTAGGTTATTTTCTTCGGTATATACAAAAGTGGTTAGGACACTGCAACATAATGGGGCTACATAACCATCACTAAATAATTGGTTAACGCAGGAAGAAATCCAAAAGAGGTTGTAAAAAATAAATGTTAATAAAGCTCCAGGTCCTGATGGAATACATCCACGGATACTGAGGGAACTGGGTTCTGTAATAGCCAAACCATTATATTTAATTTTTCAAGATTCGCTCAACACAGGGTCTCTACCAGATGACTGGAGAAAAGCAGATGTGATACCTATATTTAAAAAGGGATAGATTGTGTCAGACCAATCTAATTAGTTTCTATGAGGAGGTTAGTAGGAACTTGGATCAGGGCAACTCAGTGAATGTAGTCTTTTTAGATGTTTCAAAGGCATTTGATACAGTGCCACATGGAAGACTAGTGAGCAAACTAAGGGATACAGGAATTGCAGTAAATATCTGCTCATGGATCGAGAGCTGGCTAAAAGACAGGAAGCAAATGGTTGTTGTAAATGGAACATACTCCGATTGGTGTAATGTGATAAGTGGGGTTCCTCAAGGTTCAGTTTTAGTTCCTCTCCTTTTTAACATATTTATTAATGACATTGAAGTAGGACTCGAAAGTAGTGTCTCCATTTTTGCTGATGACACTAAGTTTTAAAATCAGATAATGATGTACTTTCCCTACAAAGGGATTTGCATAAATTATAGAAATGGGCGGCTAAATGGCAGATGAGATTCAATACAAATAAATGCAAGGTTATGCAATTGGAAAGGAAAAATAGCCATGCAATTTATAATCTTAATGGAGCAAATCTAGGGGTATCAGATATTGAAAGGGAATTGGAAGTACTAGTGGACAACCACCTAGGTAGCAATGCCAAGAAGCAGCTGCAAAGGCAAGTAAAATATTAGCATGTATTAAGAAGGGTATAGAAGCAAGGGGAGCAAATATAATTCTACCACTATACAAATCTCTAGTACGCTCTCATTTGGAATATGGAGTACAATTTTGTGCACCACTACATAAAAAGGACATTTTAGACCTGAAAAAAGTATAGGAAGGGCTAACAAAACTAATAAGGGGAACATAGGGGCTAAGTTATGAAGAAACTAACCAAACTAAACTTATTTTCGCTAGAAAAAAGGCATCTACGAGGGGATATGATTACCTTATATAAATACATCCAGGGTCAGTATAAGGCTTTGCCAAGTGAACTTTTTGTTGCAAGAGATTTTCAACTGACAAGAGGACACCCTTTGAGGTGAGAGGAAAAAGATTTCACCTTAAACAAAGAAAAGGGTTCTTCACAGTTAGGCTGGTTAAAGAGGAGATCTTAACAGGTTGAACTTGATGGACTGAAAGTCTTTTTTCAACCTTAATTACTATGTAACTATGTAACTTTACAAACAGGTTAAAGGGGTGGCCATGGGAATGCCATGTCCCCCATCCTTTGCAAACCTGTTTCTTGTCCGGTGGCAAGGAACTATGATTTTTCAGGAGGATTTATGTACACTTACTGATAACATTATTTTCAGGATGAGGTATATAAATGACATATTACTCATCTGGAGGGGGACCATTCAAGATTTTGAGTCTTTTGTTAAGATCCTTAACAATCATGAAACTGGTTTAAAATTAACTTATGTCATTGACCCACACGGCTTAGAATTTCTTGATTTAGAAATTACGATAGATGAGAATTACAAAATACTGACCAAAACCTTTTGCAAAATCCCTGCAACAAACAGTATGCTGTTCCAAAGTAGCCATCACACTGACAACTTGACAAACAGCATACCATATGGTCAATACCTCTGTATCAGGGGAAATTGTACCAAAGAGGAGGACTTCCAGAACCAAGCCAGGGATCTATATGCCAGATTTAAAGATAGACGATATAGTCACAACTGTCTCACAAATCATACCAGAAATACATTTTAAAATCGAGAGCAGAGCTATTAAACAATAATACTGAATCTAAAGAGAATACTAGCATTATTAGGGTCATTGAGACTTATAACAATCAGTGGCAAAACATTAAACATATTTTAATCCGACATTGGCAGTTACTGCTTATGGACCCACATTTATTGGACGTTATTTACACAAAGCCAGCGATC
The DNA here is from genome assembly GCA_027410445.1 of Discoglossus pictus. Classification (NCBI taxonomy): domain Eukaryota; kingdom Metazoa; phylum Chordata; class Amphibia; order Anura; family Alytidae; genus Discoglossus; species Discoglossus pictus. The sequence continues at coordinate 1,292,568 of JAPZIH010000660.1, read as the reverse complement.
ACCGGTAGACGAGCCCCAAATTTAAAAGATATGATGGTTCATAGCGATTATTCAGAGAATCAATCATCTCAGAATTGGTTGACTAAACTCCAAAAAGGCTCTTTTCCGTGTAAAAAAATGTAAGGCTTGTCCCTCCATTGAAAAATCCCAGACATTTATTGATCCTGTTTCTAAAAAATGCTATTCTATCAGAATAAACATTAATTGTGCATCAACTGCAGTTTTATATTTAATACAATGTAGGTGTGGTAAAATTTATTTTGGCAAAACTACTCGCCAATTAAGAAGAAGAGTCCTGGAACATGTCCATTCTGTTCTGGATCATGATGATGTTCCGGTGGCTCGCCTCATGAACAGTAAACAAAATGGCAATCCTTTAGCTCTCAAATTTATGGGCATCGATAGAATCATCCCAACTGAGCGCAGGAACGATATAGATAATCGTCCACTACAGCAAGAAGTCACGTGGATTTTTAAGCTTAATGCTCTTTCACCTAATGGGCTCAATGAAGGGTTTACATTCACTTCATTCATTTAAAAATGTGAGTCTCATTTTGAAATGACAGCCCAGCTACCCTTTTACCATAACTATTGATATTCATATTAGTAAGAGACAACACTATCATTGTGTCATTCTGTAGCATTTTAATTAAGTAGCTCCAACAGTATTATCCAAGAATAAACGTACAGTAGAGGAGACCATCGGGTTGTAGGTCTAGTAACAATAATAATATTGCTTGTTAAGTTATTAGCAAGGAGGGTTTCAGATTTACCTACTCCATCTGTCAATTGTAGCTTTCTTTCCATCTCTGGTATCTTATTAAGCTTGATAGTTCAGTTACAATCTTCTGCATTTTATAAGCATGCTAGAGAAATAACTTTCATTCAGTCATTACACACAATTCTCTATTTAGTCAAGAACACATTTTTATATATACTAGCGACTTGCCCGTCAAAAATTACGGCATGATATACTGTCACTGTGTTTTCTGTCTGTTTATCTATTATCACTCTGTGTACCCTGCATGTCTCTTTCTTTCCCCCCTCTCCCTCCCCTGTGTCTCTCCCCCTTCTCCTGTGTCTCATTCCCACGCTGTGTCTGTTCCCCCCACTGTCTCTTCCCCATCTCCCTTCCCCTGTGTCTCTTCCCCCTGTCTCCCTCCCCTGTGTCTCTCCCCCTCCCTTGTGTCTCTCCCCCCTCCCTCTCCTGTGTCTCTCTCCCCTCTCCTCTGTGTCCCTTCCCCCTCTCCTTTGCCTGTGTCTCTCCCCCTCTCCCTCCCCATCATCTCTTCCCCCTCCCTCCCCTGTGTCTCTTCTCCCTCTCCCGCCCCTATGTTTCTCCCCCTTCCCTCCCTTCTCTTTCCATCCACTTCTCCCTTGTGTCTTTTCCCCCCTCACCTTCCCCAGTGTCTCCTTCCCCCCTCTTCCTCTCTTGTGCCTCATTTCCCTCTCTCTCTCCCTCTCTTTTTCCCCTCTACTTCTCCTGTGTCTCTTGCCACCTCTCATTCCCCTGTGCCTCTTCCCCCTCCCTCCCCTGTGTCTCTTTACCCCTCTCCCTCCTCTGTGTCTCTTTCCCCCTCTCATTCCCCTATGCCTCTTCCTCCCTCCCTCCCCTGTGTTTGTTCCCCCTTCTCCCTCCCTTGTGTCTCTTCCCCCTCCCTCTCCTGTGCCTTCTTTCCCCCTCTCCCTCTCCTTTCCCCATCCTCTCCCTCACCCTCCCCTGTGTCTCTTTCCCCCTCTCCCTCCCCTGTGTCTCTTTCCCCTCCTTCCCCTGTGCCTCTGCCCCCCCTCCCTCCCCTGTGCCTCTTCCCCCTCACCTCGTGTCTGTTCCCTCCTCTCCGTCACCTGTGTCTCTCCCCCCTCTCCCTCCCCTGTGTCTTTCCCCCCACCCTCCCCCTGTGTCTCCTCCTCCACTCCCTCCCATGTATCTCTTCTCCCTCCCCTTTGTCTTTTCCCCAACTTTCTCCCCTGTGTCTCCGCCTCTTTTCCTTCTCCTTTGTCTCTCCCCCCTCCCTCCCCTGTGTCTCTTCCCACTCTCTATCCCCTTTGTCTCCTCCCCCCTTCTTCCAACCCTGTGTCTCCTTTCCCCCTCTCCCTCTGCTATTCCTCCTTTCCCCTCTCCCTCTCCTTTTCCCCCCTCTCCCTTCCCTGTGTCTCTTACCCCCCTCTCCCTCCCTTGTGCCGCTTCCCACTCTCGATCCCCTGTTTCTCTTCCTCCCTTCACCCTCCCATGTGTCTTCCCCCTCTTTCTCCTGTGTCTCTTCCTCCCTCTCCCCCCCTGTGTCCCCCCTTTCCCTCCCATGTGTCTCTCCCTCACCACTCACCCTGTTTCTCTTTTCCCCTCTCCCTCCCATGTGTCTCTCTCCCCTTCCCTCCCATGTTTCTGTTCCCCCTCTACCTCCCCTGTATCTCTCCCCCCTCTCCCTCACCTGTGTCTCTTCCCTCTTTCCCTCCCCTGTGTCTCTCCCCCCTGTGTCTTTCCCCCCCTCTCTCCCTGTGTCCCCCACTTTCTCTCCCCTCTGTCTCTCCCCCTCCTCTCCCTCCTCTGTGACTATCCTCCCTCTGCCTCCCCTTCTCCTTCCCGTGTGTCTCTTTTCCCCTCTCCCTCCCCTGTTTTTCTCTTCCCCACTCCCTCCCCTGTTTCTGCCACCCCTCTACCTCCCCGTGCCTCCTTTCCTCCCTCTCCTTTTTCCCTCTCTCCCTCCCTTTGTCTCCTTTGCCCCTCAGCACAATGTGCATCAGCGACTCACACCACGCCATGCGCATGCGCAACCCGAACCGCGTAATGCCCATGCAAGGCACCCGCAGCTCAATGCACAACTGGCAGCGAATGCGCAAGTTGTAGTAATTGTGAGCATTACCGACAAACTCTCAATTACAACAACTAGATATATATGATAGCAAAACGTGGTTAGTAGATCTTACAATGATAAAAACACTTCTTTTAATAGAACTGAACATTGGGTCATGACAGAGTTTCTAGACCATATGATTCACTTTCCCTGTGCTTCATTTCTTCATTATCATCAATGTTGGCAGAATCTAGCAAAAATACCATTATTCGGGCTGTTATAGTAAGCATCAAGATTTTTGAGTTTTGGCTCTAAACGGTTTACAGTATTACTACATACGTAATTTGGTTAAAATGATATTTCTAAGTGGAATGTATTTGGGTGCATATAGTTTTGATCTGTATCCCTTTCCCTGTTGATATCACATTATCTTGCACATGAACAGTATTCATCCAATAAGAACTTCTTCTCTTTTCTCTGTTTTGGTTATTTGTGTTTTTTATATAAACCAAATATAATAATAGTCATATGCAGCATTCCTCGAGAACAGTTACATGATAATGTTTTGGTTCCAAAAGTAAACCAGTGTTTCCAATAACTAAGGACTGACTCTATCCACTATAATGTCATTTGGATTTATAATTTTAATAAAGTTTTGAGACATCACAGACACTACTTTACAAGGTAAGCTGCTGTTTAGTGTGCGACACATTTATTTGGCTCATTTCAGACAGCATTATAATTATCTGTTTCAGAACAAGTATTGGCTAGAATACAATAGATCTGGCAAAGGTTTGACCAAAACTTAAATTAAAGCTTCTGACATTTTGTAGCAATTTATACTTTATTTGCCAGTTTATCTGTACACTTACATTCCTAAAAGCAGCAGAGAAGCTACCATTTGTTTCATTATCAGTATCCAGCCTTTTTTTAGGGACAGATAGAGAGGGTCAGTAATCGGGTGCCCGTCACACGGCAGGCCCGCAGGGATTCTATTGCGTAGGAGCAGTGACTGACAGGCAGGCTGACGCTCCATTGAAGGCCGCGGCGGCTGACGCTCCATTGAAGGCCGTGGCAGCTGACGCTACATTGAAGGCCGCGGCGGCTGACGCTCCATTGAAGGCCGCCGCGGCTGACGCTCCATTGAAGGCCGCGGCGGCTGACGCTCCATTGAAGGCCGCGGCTGTGATTTTCTCAGCTGTTCAGCAGAGCGCAAAGTGCCTCCAGCGTCTGTGTTTACCGGCATTATCTGGAGGTACTGTTTGTGTGGTCAGTCGATTTGGCAGTGCTAGGGATTAGGAAAGTATTGTATTCAATATACAGTCTTCCACATTTAGGGGTTATGCCAATTAGCGTTTATTTGCACATTAGACACTCACAGCCTTATTAAATTGCAATTCGGACAATTGAATAGGGCTCTATATAAGAACATAGCATATTTTTTTTACAGAAGTTTTTAGTTAGTGAAGACCTTGCTTTTGGATAGAAGTTCACTAACTAAAAACTTCTGTAAAAAATATATGCTTTGTGCTTATATAGAGCCCTATTCAATTGGCTGAATCGCAATTTAATAAGGATGTCAGCATTGGAGACTGAGAGCTGCGTATGTGTAACTCGGATGTATCAGCAACATTAAGAACAGCAGCACTTGCTTGTCTCTTGCAATTTAGCAGATCACAATGGTATGGAGTTACTTTAATCTCAGGCAATTTGGAGATTATCTGCACTAAATAAAGTACAGTTATAACATCAGATCTATACTGAATATTTTGAGACAGGGGAAATTAGAAGGATAACCACCATCAATTACAGATACCCCTCTCTGTGTGCTTTATTATATTATCACTAATGGTGCTTATTTGACTATATCGACCACCATACCAACGATGTGTTATTTAGTGCACTATTTATCACACATAGTTATGATTTCAGCTGTAATTGTCAGTCTCATTCCCCCGCTGTGTCTGTTCCCTGTCTCCCTCCCCTGTGTCTCTCCCCCTCCCTCCCCTGTGTCTCTTCCCCCTCTCCTTTGCCTGTGTCTCTCCCCCTCTCCCTCCCCAGCATTTCTTCCCCCTCCCTCCCCTGTGTCTCTTCCCCCTCTCCCACCCCTATGTTTCTCCCCCTACACTTAGGAAGTCACACCATTTTGACCACACTGGCTTAATTGTAAATAGTATTGATTTATCATTTTGTTTCTAAAACTATTATATTTTTAAAGTTGATTCTAATAAAAGCTATATTTTTCAGTAGGGGAGCTTTGGCATCTTTTGCACAATACTTTTCCTCGCTAGCAAAATTGTTCTTACTGTACTCTGTAATTGGGAATTGAATTTCCCCAGATTTGAAGCTATTCTATTCAATTAAAAATCTATATTATGCACTTATGGTTGATATTTGGATTTTGTTATATTAGACTTAAAAACAAAAATGTTATATTTTAAAATTTCAGGAAATTGATTTCATTTGCCTTAATTGAAGTGAATATGTTTTTGAAAATGAGGATAGTGTGCTTTATAAACCAGAATATTCAGATATGGAAATGACAGGAGATGACACTTTCAGACATCAAGGTATAATCTGTCATCTTACAATTACTTTCAGTTTGGGGTGTATTATTTTTCTTTTCTAAACACCACTTTACTCCCTTTATCATACTCTGCATATAAACTATTTCTTCAGTTTTTCCTTTGCTGTTTTTATGCTCCATTTTGTCCTTATTTCCCACATTTTCCACCCTTAACCTTCTTTATATACACACTAATCGTGTTTCTTGCTCTGATCACTTGCTAAATAATTTGTCTTTTTTCCTGATATACCCTCCAACATAACTTAATGAGATGTACCTAAAATAATTTTGCTAACTCATATTTTCCACTCACTTCCCTGATTCTAAACTCTATGGGCCTCATTCTATTATCGGCCGTAAATCGGCCGTAAGGCTGCGATTCCTTGCGGGGGTTCAGTTAACTCGCGATTCTATTATACGGCCCCGCAAGGATCTCATCTTACGGCCGGCCGCATATCTTGGAACCGGCCGTAAGCTGTGAAATATAAAAACTGAAAAATAAATTCAAGCCTGCACTGTACAGCTCTGTAAATGCTAGGGATCATATTGGGGAACATGAGGATTAAAAGGAACCCACTCTCAAGCTTGCACATCTGCCCAAACCCGAGTTCAAATTAACTGTTTATTTGCCGGCTGCGGCGTGGGCGGGTCTGAGGTGCTCCAAGCACTCTGGACTTTTTACATGGATATTTTACGGATATTAAAAATTAAATATTTTACGGATTTGAGTACAGGATAATTATGTGCTATTTTTTCTAACACCTAAAATCCCTTTATAGTCTTCTCAGAGTGCAGGATGGCTTTATTTGAGCTATTTTATGTGCTTAATTGGTGCTAGCGAGACCTTTTTCCTGCAAGTAACTGCGGCTCGCTTTTAGCCTTGCAGAGAGGTTTCCCGGAGCAATTGAATTGCAAATCTCTTGCGGCCGTTTAAGATCAAAGGCTTTCCTCCGGCGCGAGCGGCTGCAAGAGATAGCAAGGCACCGGCCGCAAGCCTGCCGAAATCCCCGGCCGTAAGGGAATAGAATGGCAGAATAGCTTGCGGCCGGTCCTTGCGGCCCCGCAACGGCTGCGGCCTATAATAGAATGAGGCCCTATGGATCCAGCATAAAAACAGCACCTCTCTTGGTAATTTCCAAGTAAATGTTTCTGCTTACCTCGTCTTTTGGCTTTAGACAATTGCTTACACCTGATCTTCTTCTCTTTCTGTGTACCACTTCCTTATTTTAAAGTCAGATTGTATGACTTCAGTCACCTGATTTCCTTTTTTTCTTTGTATCCATCTAGACAACAGATTACATTTGATCCTTTTATTATGTGGATTAATTTGTAACTGTTACAGAGGAAGGCAAATAGAAAAAAACATTGAAACATTGCCAAGTGACTCATAATATGAACATGCATTTCTTTCTGACCCCAGATATTGGCAATCAGATTACTCCCTGGATCAATGCACCTCCACTGCTCGGTCACACAGTATATCTTGAATTACTACAAAATTATTTATAAAACAATATATACAAATACCAGCCATGTTTGACATGAATCTAATCACTAAGCTGTGAATACAGCCATAACGAAATATGGTACCCAATATGAAGTACATTTGCAAGCCCTGAGGGCCAATGCCAAGAGAATACGTCACACAGCCCTGATTAACACATGGTGGTTTGTGACATGCACATTAATCAATAATCTTATATAATTTATAAGTCTGCTTTATTTTTTACTAACACTATGATAGATGCAAAGAATCATGTCAGACGTCTGGAATATTTCTTTACTTCTACCTTACTATTTATTTTTTAAATTAAGCACTTCTCTTCAGCCTCAGGAAAATAATGTTGCTCAACATTACTGCTTTTATTTTTACCCAACATACTTATTGATCATCTCCAGATTGCCATTCTTAGATTTTGATTATATATATTTTGGGTTTTTTCTAAATGGTATTTATATTTGTCATAGCAAAATGTGTAGAGCTGTATAATATTCTCATTCTTCTTGGTTTCTCTCTAATTATTTGTAACGGATGGTTGTGAATAATGCTTTATATTTGCTTTGTGCAGATCAAAACATTAATGGAAATACTCAGATTGATGCAGACTTACAGGAATCTCAAGTGGACCTTTTAGAAAAAACTGTACCAGTAACATCCACCTGGACTGTTTCTGATATTGCAGGGTGGTTTGGCATTGGAAAGTGGGAAGAAATAGAAGTTGTTGAATCTAACAAAGACGTTAAAAATGAAGACACTTTTCGGTCAAGAAAAATTGCCATAAGTGAGGACATGGCTTTAAAAGAATCTGATGATGGACAACCGGAAAATTCTGGCTGGTTTGGTGGTCAGTTTACAAAATCCCTACCTTTTGGACAAAAACAAACAGAAGCTGAAAATGACAATGACATGTTGATACCAAGTAATGAGGGTGGGATCAATGATGGTGAAAAGCTGGTAGATACTGAAAAAGACAGTAATATCAATATATCTAGTGACAGTAATATCAATATATCAATATTTCTAATGAAATTATAGAACAAGAAACTGCCATCACCGATTCACCAGTGATTTCAATTCCAAGTGAAGATGTCCCTTCAAACCAAAATACCCAAACTGAAACAAGTGAGGTTGATGAAATAAAGGATAATTCTGATTTAACTCAACACATTCATCCAGAGATACATACATTCAAAGATCTAACAGGTTCTAAACATGAAGCCTTAGATGACATTATCGATTCTCCTCAACAAATGAGGCCAGAAAAAGAGACAGAAACTAAAAAGGACAGTGATTTCCAAGCAGCTAATGACAAAACTATGAATGTTGGTGCGGATCTGGAATATGGTTCTTCCAAGACCAAAGAGGCTATTCAGGAAGAAGAAAATCAAGCTAGAGATAGTGCTGACCATAAGTCAAAATGGTTTAATTTTGTTATTAAAAATATTTTAGGATTTAGGAATAGAAATGAACTTAAGCAAGAACAAGAAATGAATCAAACCCTGGAAGAAACAGGCAAACATGAATCAACCAGGAATTTAAATCCAAATGAAGATGATTCAGCTTTCAGAAATACACTGAATGAGAAAACAGATATTATTATAGATACAGGCAAGATTGATGCTGCAAATGATAATGTTAAGTGTAGTGAAAGTAGACATTTAGATGGTACTGTGCATAACAAAGTAGAGATGGACATGAGCCTAAAAGTATAAATACATTAAAAGAAACATTTATTTCTCAAGAAAAGCAATATTCAATTACAACAAACAATGCAGGTTCTTCTCAAGAAGGCAATGAGTTAGAAAAAAAATCTGAAAACAAAAAAGAAAAGCAGGAGCCAGTGGTGCAAAACACCAATATGCTTTTAGAAGTTAATCCTACATTCAAAGAAAATTCAGAAAAGTATTTAAAAAAAAAAAAAAAGAGTTTTAAGAGAAACAAAAGAGAAACAGCGCTTTGAAGATGGTATGTCTGTAGAAATTGATGAGCAAAGTAATGCTCAAATAAATGGTGGATCAGCAAAAGAGCAAGACAATCCTGAATTTAATGATATTTCTACACATTCAGCAGAGTCTCAGTTAAGAACAAAAGATATTGCTCAGAGAGAAAAATATAAGGAGCAAAATGAAGACTCTGAAATGAATTTAAGTGCATTCTCAAGTGTTGAAATACCTTCAGATTTTTCAAAACTGAATAAACAAGATGTCTCTGTAGACACTACAAATAACCATGTGCAGAATGCCAATTCAATGCAAAAAGTGACATTAAAGAGGATACCTGGATCAATATCCGGTCAAGTGAAGAACCACTTGAATCAGTTCAAGAGGAATTTAGTGCTATGTCTACAGAAAAGGAAACCAAAGACCAAACAACTATAAAAGAAACAGGTGAGTAGGAACATAAATGATATGTCCAAAGCCGTAGTACATATGCAAACTGCCATAGATGAAGATCTTTGTATAGCTATCACTCTGGATGATGCATACTGCATATTTCCAGTACATTGCAACCAAGGTGGATGGGATGATATGCCACAGAATTACCTGACATTTAATCATTTACCTTGGATCTGAGCTTAATACTTTAAAGTGAAACTATGCACAGTAAATAGAATGAATACAATTCATTAAAGAGCCTGCCTAAAAATTCTGTTGAGGCCTTCCCAAACATTCTGGTGCATCACTCCTACCTTTATATGCATTGCTCTTTATTAGTAGTCTTGTATAAGAGGTAGTATGATGTGTCTGGAAATGAATGTCCCCGTAGCATTTAGAGTGGTAATTCCGAAGCTCATACTTGAGTGCAGAGTGTGGTTTTGATACAAAGGTATATTACCTTTAAGGTTAATACGTAGCTGTAATGAAGGAGTGATATGTGCTGGTTGTAAGGTGATTGGTGAGTCTTTAGTGGGCTGGATGCAAGACATGAGGCTGCTAACAAACTTAGAGGACAGAGTCAGAATGATCCCAAAGGCTGCATCCGGCTAGGAAAAGCAAGATGCATTACATATTCAAGAAATTGTTACTAGCCAGCATTGCAGTGTTCAAAATAAGACAGGGATGGAGGCAGATAGATGGAGCCCAGTGACAGCATTGTATTAGAGCTAGATTCTAGAAACAGAAATCAGCACTAGTTGATGGCTGTAAAGATTCCAGATAGGGGCGCTATTCAGCTCCAACACTTCCTGTAATGGGCCTCTCTTTGACCCGCAGTCATATCAGTCCTTCTTAAAGAAATGCACCATAGTCTATGTATTCCATAAGTATGGTTTTTAATATGGACTCTCTTACTTCATATCTCAGCAACTCAACACATACAAAAGATTTTCCTTCACTAGTTACATCACAGTGGGCTGAACACATTCAAATCCCCGCCCAGATTAGCATCCTCCAATCATAGCTTGCCCACCTTGAGTGGGGGCCACTGGGCCTATTCCACATGGCCTCAGAGTGGCTAAATAGAACAAAGGGCCTGTAATTACCCTAACATCCTGCAGTGACATCTTGTGGACTTCACAAGCAATCCCCCCTGTGACTCAACGAAAAAAGGGTAATCTCCCCGGATTGCCCCCATGATGAGCTGACTGATTTTAGGAAAACAGTAGTCTGCTAGAGTCAATTGTCCAGTTTCCACAGGAAAAAATGCTTTAATAGGATCAGTAATGACACCCAGCCCACACCATTTCTATGCATAGTAAGGTGTCAAGGGTATCCGGGGGTTTGTGGGAAGAACTTCCTCTTAGGCCTCCAACTGTAATCCAAAAGCTGAATGCGGGTAGCACCAGGGGTGACCACAGGGCATCAACTTCCCACAAGATCTCCCAAGGCAAAGGCAATGAAACAGTGTCTCCCTCTGAAGCTAGAACACAACAAATAACCAACAGATACAGGTTCTCAGGGTCTTGGCCGCCTACTGCACATGGCCTGATTCTGGGTGTGCAGGGCAGATTTTTGTCACTATTCTCTTTTACCCATTCCAGGTGAATAAACAATCCTGGTGGTGACCCCAGCACAAACCCCACAGTCCAGGCCAAGTGCCCCTCCTTGGCTATTAGGCCAGGAGCATAGTTGCTCCCTTACAAACTATTTGCTTGGCCTGTGTTCTGCCAACAGTCCTCTGTGCCAGGGTAATCAATACAGTCCCAGGATGCCATTGCCATCCCACCCCCCAAAAACAAGGTCCAATTCACTCTTCTGTCCCACTGTGTGGGTAAAACACTCAACTGGGGTGCCCATAAAAACATTAATTCCAATTCCCAGGGGGAAGGTACTGTCCGGATCTGGAAGCCGACACCCAATATGGTGTCCCCGCAAACTGGATAGGGATGTGCCCATTGGTCTGCCACGCTCCCAAGGCTGCTTGCTGAGCCTGTCCTTGAAACTGTGGCTAGCTCTCTGTCATTGGCTATCAGCTGGAGCTCCTTTAATGGTTCACAGTCCATTTTCTCCTCCAAGGGTTGGTGAGTATGCCTGCTTCCACCTAGACTCTCTCTTGCACCCGCAATCTGACAGCCCTTTTCTTTTTGCCCCATTGCCTTGTCCTTAGCAATGGTGTCCCCACCACCTGGATAGGGCTGTGGCTCCTGATCTGCCATGGTCACAGGGCTGCTGGATGAGTCTGACATTGGCTATCATTTGGAGCCCCATGCTAGACCCACAGTCCATTCCCAGGGCACTGTAAGCATAGCTAATCCCATCCAGACTCTCTGCTTGGCCTGGGTTCTGCCAACAGTCCTCACTGCACCTCTCACACAGCCAGTGCTCACTGAGGGCAAACAAGAATCAAAACAGCTGTATCCTTCTAGGGCCTCCTGGTGCCAGAATGTGTCTTCTTCATCCTCATCTGATTGGTGGGGCTCTTCAAAGTACTTGTGCCAGGTCCCACCTGGGCCACCTCCTCAAGCAGATCCTCATACTCTTTTTCCAAGTTCATTTCTTGGTCAACAAATCGCTTAATCAATGCTGCATCCTCTGTCTCTGATTCCACTCCCAATTCCCATTGGCACAGATGACAAAGGATTTCCCAGTGCTCTGTGGTTTTGATGCCCCACGCTGGATTACACTGCAGGACCGCTGGGAGCACTTCCATCAGCTCCAGTCTGAAGAAGGAGGGCTGTTGTAATGCAGTAGTTGGTGTCATCAGGTCACCATACTATATTGCCAAAATGACCTCCTCACCCACCAGATACTCCAGCCACTCTGCAAGGTGTCCACCAGGTTGAAGCCACAGGAATGAGCCCTGATTCAGAAGATCTGTTTCCATATCACCCATCCTGTTCGCTGGCTCATCCTGGTTATCAGGCTCATTTTCTCCTTGATCACCTCTGCTGTACAGGCTTTCAATCGCCTCCATCGCTCTTCCAAAGATGGCGCTGGTCGTCCTTCCCGCCACTGGGTTAGGCTCTGCTGAGTCTCCTTGTCTCCTCCACACCTCTTGAAAATACGGATCTCTGTCCGGGATAGATCACTGTACTCCATGCTTACTGTTACTGCTGGTATCTGCACAAGGTCCCACCACGCTGCCACCAGTTTGTAAAGATTCCAGATAGGGGCGCTATTCAGCTCCAACACTTCCGACCTTTTATCTACAGGAATTCCCCTTAATATGCTGGCAATTTTGTTAAGGGAATCGGCCTCTCGGTGACGGCCAGTCATATCAGACCTTCTTATAGAAATACACCATAGTCTATGTAATCCATAAGCATGGCTTTTAATATGGAGTCTCTTACTTCATTTCTCAATAGCAACTCAACACCGACAAAAGATTTTCCTCCCCTAGTTAAATCACAGTGGGCTGAACACATTCAAATCCTCTGCCCAGATTAGCATCACCCAATCAAAGCTTGCCCACCTGGTGGGGGGGGGGGGGCAACCACTGGGCCAATTCCATATGGCATTAGAGCTGCAACATAGAACAAAGGGCCTGTAATTACCCTAATGTCCTGCAGTGACATCTTGTGGACAAGGATGGGAATTACATGTCCTTTATACAAAATGGCTACAGGATCCAAAAGTCCCCTGGTCAGGAAAACAGAACGTCACAATGGCAAACTTAAAGGATACAGTAATAGAAAGAGCAGACAGAACTAGAGGCAGACAGAAGAGAAATAGCGATATAATTCAACAACTGCAGTTATTTTGTGCACTTAGTTGTCTCATTGGAGCAAGAAAATAATCACTTTCATAGTGCTCAAGTCTATAGCAAGTAGTAGTCTTGTATCTATTTGAGGAATTCCATTTGTGCCTCCCCTATCTCCAATTCAAAAATCTCCTTAGCTGTCTCTCTCATTTTGTTTATGTATCAGTATCGTAATTGACTAAAATTTGTTTGCTAATGTTTGGGTAATTTTTTTGCTTTCATATGACTTTCCAAAGGCTCTGAAATATTCCTTGCAGCTCAGTACCATTTTTAAAGCCTACAACTACATAAGGGTTTCTTTGAGCATGCCAGTATTTTTATGCTGAATTATCTCAGTCTTATCTTTTTATTGCTCTACAATGGAAAGGTCTTTCAATCTTTACTGTCTAAGATAATCACTTAAGTATTGCAGCTTTTCAAGAATCTATTGTATCACAGTTAAAGACCCCTCTTACTATAATGCTTATACTCATTGAGTATACTCTTAAGCAGCGGTGGACATGATTTAGTTAATTAGAACTGTATTTCTATAGTTGGTGTGGAAACTGGTGAATTAATAATATAATTTTAAATAATAATAACAATGCACCTGCACTTTTGCACACATACATTAGTAGTTTATCTGCTTAGTCTACAGTAGTAATCTCACTAAATGTCTCAACAAGTTAACAATTAAAGGGCCACTGCACAATGAAAAAAAAAGTATATGGTTGTAAACTCTGTTGGACAATGGATGCATGCATAATAAATACATTAAGGGAAGTTGTGTGTGTGAGGGGCACTTACATTTCTGGAGATATGTAGTTGTATTTCCTAAAGCAAGCATTCAGCTTCTGTGCCAGTGAGGCAGAGGGGATGTGATGTCAATTTCCATCGTATCCAGTTTTTAAACAAAAGCTCTGGATTTCTGCCTATTCCCTCCTCTGTTACCAATCCCTCCACTAATAACTCCAAACACATACATCCTGTCATCCAGCTCTCTGGAATTGATGTAACAAACACAATATTAATTACTGTACTCATAAGCCTTTAAAAATTCAGATTTACTTACACAGCTAGTAATATTGTTAGTTTGGTGCATATTGACTTAACAATAATGGTTCGTTAAGAATGTATCAATCACGTTTATAAGATAAGCCAACTGCTTATGATATGGATTGGTTAGAAAGATGTCAGTGCCTGTGTCTTTCCCCTCTCCCCTGTGTCTTCCCTCCCTCTTCTGTGTCTTCTCCCCCCTCCCCTGTGTCTTCCTCCCCCTCTCCCCATGTCTTCCTCCCCCTCCCCTGTGTCTTTCTCCCCCTCCCCTGTATATTCCCCCTCCTCTCCACTGTGTCTTCCTCCCCGCTCTCTCCTCCCCTGTATCTCTTCCACCCCTCCCCTCTGTATGTCCCCCCTCCCCTGTATATTCCCCCTCCTCTCCACTGTGTCTTCCTCCCCGCTCTCTCCTCCCCTGTATCTCTTCCACCCCTCCCCTCTGTATGTTTCCCCTTCCCCTGTGTCTCTTCCACTCCTCTCCCTCCCCTGTGTCTGTTCCCCCCTCCCTGTGTCTCTCCCCCTCCACTGTGTCTCTTCCCCCCTCCCCTGTTTCTCTTCCCCCCACCTCCCCTTCTCTGTGTCTTTCCCCCCTCTCCCCATCCCCTGTGCTTCCTCCCCCTCTCCCCTGTGTATCTTCCCCCTCCCCTACCCTGTGTCTCTTCCCCCACCTCTCCCCTGCCCTGTGTCTCTTCTCCCCTCTCCCCTACCCTTTGTCTCTCCCCCCTCCCCTGTGTTTCCCCCTTCTCCCAACCCCATGTCCCCCTCTCCTGTGTCTTTCCCCCCTCTCCCCTCCCCGGTGTCTTCCCCCTTTCCCCTCCCCTGTGTCTTCCTCCCCCTCTCCCCTGTGTCTTCCTCCCCCTCTCCCCTGTGTCTTCATACCCCACCCTGTGTCTTCCTCCCCCCTCCCCTGTGTCTTCCTCCCCTTCTCCCCTCTCCTGTGTCTCTTCCACCCCTCCTCTCTTCCCCCTTCACCCTGTGTCTCTCCCCGCTCTCCCCTCCCCTGTGTCTCTTCAACACAGCACACTCCCCTGTGTCTCTTCCCCCTCCCCTGTGTTTCCCACCGCCTCTCTTCGTCCCATGTGTCTCTTCCCCCTGCCACTGTGTCTCTTCCCTCCTCTCCCCTATGTCTCTTCCCCCACCTCTCCCCTCCCCTGTGTCTCTTCACCTCTCTCCCTTTCCCTGTGTCTCTTACCCCCCTCTCCCCTCCCCTGTGTCTCTTCCCCCCTTCTCTGTGTGTTTCTCCCCCTCCTCTGTTTCTTCCCCACCTCCCCTGTGTCTCTCCCCCCCACCCCTGAGTCTCTCTCTCCCTCCCCTGTGTCTTTCCCCCTCCCCTCTGTGCTCCCCTTGTGTTTTCCCCACTCTCCCCACTCCTGTGTCTTCTTCCCCCCGTCTTCCTCCTCCCTCTCTTGTGTCTTACTCCCCCCCCCCCCCGCAACACACAGCTGTTGCTGCGAGCTGCACATCCACGCAACGTCTGTACAAACTTAGGAAGTAATGGTAAGTGTGTACGCTGCCATGGACCATTACACACTTGCCACAATAATTATAATTGATATATATATGTGTGTCTCTTCCCCCCTCCCCTGTGTCTTTCCCCCCTCTCCCCTCCCATGTGTCTTTCTCCCTCCTGTGTCTTCCTCCCCCTCTCCCCTGTGTCTTCCTCCCCCCTCCCCAATGTCTTCAACTCCTCCCCCTCCCTGTGTCTCTTCCCCCCTCCTCCATGTCTTCCCCCCTTTCCCCTCCCCTGTATTCCCCTCCCTCTCTTCCCCCCTCCACTGTTTGTCTTCCCCTCTCTCCCCTGTGTCTCTTTCCCCACCTTTCCCATCCCGTGTCTCATCCCCTCCTTCCCTGTGTCTCCCCCCTCCCCTCCCCTGTGTCTTCCCCCCTTCCCCTCCATGGTGTCTTCCTCCCCCTCTCCCATGTATCTTCCTCCCCCCCTCCCCTGTGTCTTCCTCCCCCTCCCCTGTGTCTTCCTCCCCCTCTCCCCTGTTTCCTCCTCCCCCTCCCCTGTGTCTCTTCCCCACACCTCTCCCCTCCAATGTGTCTCTTCTCCCCTCTACACTCCAATTTGTCTCTCCCCTTCCCCTGTGTCTTTCCCCCTCTCCCCCTCTCCCAAACCCTGTGTCTTCCCCCCTCTGCTGTGTCTTCCCTCTCTCCCCTCCCCTGTGTCTTCACCCTTTCCCCTCCCCTGTGTCTTCCTCCCCCTCTCCCCCTTTGCCTTCCTCCCCCTCCCCTGTTTCTTCTTTCCCCATCTACCCTGTGTCTTCCTCTCCCTTCTCCCCTCCCCTGTGTATCTTACACCCCTCCCCTCCATCTCTTCCTCCCTCCCCTTGTGTCTCTTCTCCCCTCCTCACCCCTCCAGTGTCTCTTCTGCACCTCCCCCTCCCCTGGGTCTCTTCCCCCCTCCCCTGTGCCCCCCCTCTCCCTTACCATGTGTCTCTTCCCCCCTCCACTGTGTCTCTTCCCCCCTCCCCTGTGTCTCTTCCCCCCCCTCCCCCTCCCCTGTGTCTCTTCACTCCCTCTCCCCTTCCCTGTGTCTCTTACCCCCCTCTCCCCTCCACTGTGTCTCCCCTCCACTGTGTCTTCCCCCCTCTCTCATCCCATGTGTCTTCCTCTCCCTGTCTTCCTCCTCCCTCTCTTGTGTCTCCCTCTCCCTCTCCCCTGTCTTCCTCCCCCTCCCCCCTGTGTCTTTCTCCCCCCCTGCATCACACGGCTGTTGCTGCGAGCTGCACATGCGCACAGCGTCCGTACAAACTTAAGAAGTAATGGTAAGTGTGCACGCTCCCATGGAGCGTTACACACTTGCCACAATTATTATCAATGATATATATGTGTGTCTCTTCCCCCTCCCCTGTGTCTCTTCCCCACCTCCAATTCACTGTGTTTTTCCCCCTCTCCCCTGTGTCTCTTCCACTCACATCTCCCCTGTGTATCTTCCTCCCACCTCTCCTCTCCCCTGTGTCTCTTTCCCCTCTCCCCTCCCGTGTTCCTCTCCCCCCACCTTTCCCCTCCCCTGTGTCTCTTTCCCCTCTCCCCTTCCTTGTGTCTCTTCCCCTACTGCCACATGTGTCTGTACCCCCTCTCCCCTGCCCTGTGTTTCCCCCCTCCTGTGTCTCTCCCCCCTCTGTCTTCCCCTCCCCTGTGTCTTCCTCCCCCTCTCCTCTGTTTGTTCCTCCCCTCTCCCCTGTGTCTTCCTCCCCCTCTCTCCTATGTCTTCCTCTCCCTCTCTCCTCCCCTGTGTCTTCCTCCCCCTCTCTCCTCCCCTGTGTCTCTTCCCCCTCCCATCCCCTATGTCTATTCCCCCCTCTTCCCTGTTTCTCTTCAAGCCGACCTCTCCCATGTGTCTCTTACCCCACCTCTCCCTTGTGTCTCTTCTACCGTCTCCCCTCTCCCCTCCCGTGTCTATCCCCCATCTCAACCCTCCCCTGTGTTCCCCCTCCTGTGTCTTTTCCCCCTATCCCCTCCCCTGTGTCTTCCCCCTTCCCCTACCTGTGTCTTCCTCCCCCTTTCCCCTTTGTCTTCCTCTCCCTTCTCCCCTCCCCTGTGTCTCTTCCACCCCTCCCCTCCTCTCTTCCACCACTCCCTCCTGTGTCTCCTCTCCCCTCCCCTGTGTCTCTTCCACACAGCACACTCCCCTGTGTCTCTTCCCCCTCCCCTGTGTATCTCCCCCCTGTGTCTCTTCTCCCCTCCCCCCTCCCCTGTGTCTTCCCCCCTCCCCTTTGTCTTCCTCCCCCTCTCCCCTGTGTCTTCCCCCACCTCCCCTCTCCCCTGTGTCTCTTCTCCCCTCCCCCTTCCCTGTGTCTTCCTCCCCCTCCCCTTTGTCTTCCTCCCCCTCTGCCCTGTGTCTTTCTCCCCCCTCTCCTCCCTTTTGTCTCTTCCCCCTCCCCTTCCCTGTGTCTCTTCCCCCCTCCCCTGTTTCTCTTCCACCCGCCTTTCCCCTGTGTCTCTTCCCTCTTCCCTCCCCTGTGTCTTCCCCCCTCCCCTGTGTCTTCTCCCTCTCCTGTGTCTTCCTCCCCTCTCTACTGTGTCTTCTTCCCTCTCTCCCCTGTGTCTTCCTCCCCCTCTCCCCTCCCCTTGTCTCTTTCCCCCTCCCCTATGTTTCTCACCATCCCCCCTATGTCTCTTCTCCCCACCTCTCCCCCTCCCCTGTGTCTTTGCCCCCATCTCCCCTCCCCTGTGTCTCTACCACTCCCCCCCCTCTCCTGTGTCTCGCTTCCCCTCTCCCCTACCCAGTGTCTCTTCTCCCCCTCCACTGTGTCTTTCCCCCCCCCTCTCCCCTGTGTCTCTTACTCCCCCTCTCCCCTCCCCTGTGTCTTTTCCTCCCCTCTCCCCTGTGTCTCTTCCCCCCTCCCCTGTGTTTTTTCTCCTCCTCTTTGCCCCACCATATGTCTTCCTCCCCCTCTCCCCTATGTCTTCCTCCCCTTCTCCCCTTCCCTGTGTCTTCCTCCCCCTGTTTTCCTCCCTCTCTTCCCTGTGTCTTACTCCCCCCCCTCCTCTGTGTCTTCTCCCCCCCCCTGCAGCTCACGGCTGTTGCTGCGAGCTGGGCATGTGTGCAGCGTCCGTACAAACTTGGGATCTAATGGTAAGTGTGTACTCTCCCATGGAGCGTTACACACTTGCCAGAATTATAATAGTTATAATCTATAATAATGAATAGTGAGTGCCCGTACCGAATAACCAATAAATATAGAAAATATACAAAAAAATACATAGATTGCAATGTGCAATCAGATCCAGTGAACCTTTCGTGGGTCAGCTTCTCTTCAGCAGAGTGTCACTTAATATGAGCTTTATGGTGACATAGGCATAGTAAATGTTACTGAATGGCTGAAGTGAGCTGGGCTGTACAATCCACATTTGAGCTATTCATAAACATTTGCTATATCTGCTCCATCTCACAGAGAAGTGAGACATGGGCCCAATGGTAATCGCTGAATATCCATAGATCTGCTGTGGGAGCTTTTTTTCCCCTACATTACATTTATAAATATATTATATTATAGTTTAATTATTTATATTATTTGAATTAAATAGATGTGACAATTGTATTTATACCTTCAGAATATATAAATGTGTTTATATATAGACAATGCATCAGACCATATGTTCCTAGGCAATGTGGTTTCCTTAAATGTATTAACCCCTTGAGTACTGGGTTGTTTGTTACCACTGATATTGTATAAAGAAACTGTTAAGTGTCAAATAATGACAATTACAATAATTACTGCTGCAACACTCAGCAATGGTTTTAAAACCATTTGAGATTAGTCTTTGGTAAAATCTCCTTCAGCTTTTTGCAGTTACGGCACTGTCCTGGTTTGTGAGTGATCTGTAAAATCAGATTAACATAGTGTTTTGGTGTAAATGTCTAACAGAGTAACTTGTAATGTTTTAGCAGTGCAAAAATCAGTGGAAATTGTGCCATGCTTTTCGGAGTTGTGCAGCAGTCAGTTGTAGCAGTTCTCTCGCATTGTTTTAGGCAGGGGTGATTAACATATCTAGTGGGATTTATTTTGGCCTCAGACATGGTGTAAACTGCAATATTGGGGATTTACATAGGGCCCATGGTTGCTAAGAGTCTGACTGAGGACGGAGGGTTATTATTATGGCTGGGAAAATAAAATGAACAAAATAAGGCAGTAGATTTACTTTTTGCTAATTACAATAAATTGAAAACTAGATCATTTAGCATTACATTTTTTGTGTAAATTTTGTATTTCTTGCAAAAATGGCAATGTGGTCTTTCACATTCACACTGCTGTTTAGTATAATCCACTTCTAGTATCTATTTACACTGCAATATTAAATTAATTATGGCAGATTTCAGATGCTGGGTTACAGGGACTAATAAAAGAATGTCTCTGTCAAAATCAACTATTTAGTAATCCCATTGATGGAATCACAAACTACAAATGGATTTCCAGATGGTGTACAATTTTTAATTTCTACGAGTAAATGCTACAGTAATTCTCCCCATATCTCGAAGTAAGTACTCTAATTTTAATATTTTTACTAAATAGTAATTCTATCCTCTGATATATATACAGTATATATATATATATATATATATATATATATATATATATATATAGCTATACTGTTCAATGAAGTCAAACTCCTATTTTGTAAGATTAGGGGGTCTCCTAGGATGGCTTAGATTCATATAGAAAAAAATGACCATAGTAGTTCATTAATAAAGACTTAGAAATTAGAGAAAGTGAACAATTGAGGTTAACATAGGCACTATGCTAATCCCTATATCACAAAATGGCAGCAGGTTTAAGAAAAAAGTTAATCTCCCTAGCTATGTTAATCACCCATCCCTGAAATCTGAGAGAACTGATACAAGTTACTCCGTTAGACTTTTACACCAAAACCCTATGCTAATTAGACTTTACGGATCATTTGCAAAATAGGGCAGGGCTGTAACTACAAAAATCTGAAGAAAATATTACGGTTACCAAAGACCATTTGCAAATGGTTTTAAAACCATTGCTGAGTGCAACAGCAGCAGTTAAGGAGACAGAATAGCACCAAAAAACTAAAAAAGTTTCAACATTATTTGACACTTAACAGTCCAATATAAACATATGTGTAATTAAAAGATATGATTTTGTATTATTATTCCATTTAATTATACAACATCCAGGTTAACGCACAACCGAGTACTTAAGGGGTTTATACATATCAGGCAACTGTGTTGCCTAGGAATAAATGCTCTAATGCATTGACTATATACATATAATATATAAACATAAAATACATTTAGATATAAATACAAATACAAATTGTCACATATATTACATTTCAAAAAATATACTGTAAATAAATAACAAAATAATACATTAATATATATAAATATAATGGTTCCTTGCCTCAGTTACGGCACTTGTTCTCACTCATTATAATAATCATGGCGTTCTTATTTTCTGTTGATCCCTAGAGCGGTTTCTCATCCATAAAACTTGATTTGGGTACTTCCGACTCTGAAATCTCTTGCGGACAAGGTTTGAGTAATGGATGTGGACTGAGTCCTGTAAAAATTATAGTGAAAAGATTAACAAAAACGTTTAACATGGTGGGGGGGGGGGGTATGGGTATACCGCAAATTGCACCATTCGATTAGCGTGGGGGGGGGGGGGGCGATTTATAGGTATACCGCAAATTGCACCATTCGATTAGCGTGGGGGCCAATGATGACAGGCAGACTAGGACAATATGTAGCATATCCTAGAATGTATATATATGTATATAATATTTATTTTGCTATTGCATCAAAAACAGAGCATCAGCACAGTTGGTGCATTTTTATGGCTTACATAATGGATATGAGAAAAAAAAACACATCACTGTCAACCTGTATTTAGGAATAGCCAAAGGAATTGTGTTGGTCTCACAAATTTTAATAGTACAAAAGTGTTTATCTCATGTCCCTGAAAGGATCACTGTAGATTAGCAAAAACTTTATATGTTTGTGAAGTATGCATCAAGCTAATAAGGTTATCAACTCTATAAATTATGGGCATAAAAGCAGTCTCATTGAAAATCTTAATTTTAACAGACTCTGGGCCATATTCTATTTTCCAATTCTCAAAGTTACATACACTTAAAAACCACTATGAAAATTGCTGCCCATTCTATTAGCTACTCGCAATCCGATTACAAGTTCCCCATCAACAATTACTACGGGCCAGCCACAGACGCAAAACCGGCCTTAGAACTCCATTGGTTTAAGCACAGCTTAAATATTAATAGCTCTAAATAACAGATAATCTATTAGACCCGTAGCTCTAGCTCGCAAATAAAGTCTAACCTGCAACTGAAAAAAAGTGTCACGTTTCTGTCAAAAATATTATGAGTACTAAATAGGACTCGCAAGGGCTTTTTCAATCAATTATTAGAGCTTTAACAGCTATTAAACATGCATTACTGTACTTACAAATATGCATTTAACTTTTTTTTTAAAGTTTTTTTGGGGTGAAATGGGTCCAATTTCTATATATGCTAACATACACTGATACCTATTTTTCCATGACAATCAAATGGAAACTATCACCTACAAATAAGAAAATGTATGTTTTGTAAATCTTTTATATCGCAGAAGAAATTCAATTATGGGAGATTCCATTATTATGGGAGACAGCAAGTGCAAACATGCTTGCAATCTACAGCAGCTTTAAGTCTATTGATCTGTCCCCAATGAAGACCATGATTTACAAGGTACAGTACATTTTTATTCTGAAATGTTGAAATTAGTATTTTGATACTTTTATATAGTGCTGAAAATTGTGTTGGCCTGCATAATTATGCAAAATGCATATCCTTGTTAATGCAAGGATATTAAGTTATTCAGACAACTTAAACTGGAAATGTAGGGTTTATAAACTTGTGGTTGTCATGGGAAATTTAGAACAGCAAAAAGGTTACATTTTAGATAAAGTGTTTTCAGAAGTAAATATATTTTTTTTTATGGGTCGCTGAATAGTTAAAGAAATCAATAGCTCTTTTAAAAAATACTGTCACAATCTTCAAAAATTAATTAGATTTTTTTATAAAGCAAATGTTTTTGAAATAAAGAAAAACATGAAAGTGTGTTCTCTGCACTTTTTGGGGACTATATTCTTTTTCATCATGAGCCTAGCACTTCTGAATAAGGTTCTAAATAAGAACAGCTTAACAAATAAAGTGAACAATTAATCATGAATAGTTTATGCAAAGTTTGTATTCACAGAGTTATAAGGAAAATCATTAATCACATTATCAACACAAATAGCAATGGGAAGTAATGACTGGAAAGAAAATATAACTAATAGAAATAAGATGGTGTCGCTGTTTATACTTTCATGCCATATGATAATTAATCATAAATCAGCACCATGTGTTTCTAATAAAATCTATTGGAACTAATGATACAGCAGATGAAGGAATTGCACTTGTGATGTGATTGTGATTTATACTGATCGACTGTTTGGGAGTTTCATTATATTTAGTGTTTTGAGGTATGCCAGGTCACGGATAGTCAATTATTTTTATACACCCTACCAAGGTCCAAATCTATTTGTGAAAATGTAGTCAAGTCTTGAATCCATACTTTTTTTGGATAGACACACAAATATGTAATTATTGGCACTTAAATGGAACAGGGTGAAAGTACCAGACAAAGGACATAATTGTATTGATAATCTAGTTAGAGATATGGAAGGTTCTGGTAGAATAAATCATACATGAGGGCAGGAAGAAATGGGGTGAAAGTCCTGATGTGGACCCATGGCCGCCTATTTAATACTTCTGTATTAGGGTTTTGGTTTCACTTCATGCCTAGTTGTATAATACCTAGCGATCTGTGAGGAAATTGGTTGTTAAGTACTGAAGACATCCCCTCACTATTTCAGTGATGTATTTAAAATATATAGGGCCCAATTTATTACATTTATACTTGGCCCCATTATTTATAATGGCAGCCCTAGAGCTCACAGCCCTGCTATTAACAACTAATGTCTGAATTGTATTTACCGTAATTTGATGTAGGTACCAGGCTGTCATCTGGAAACCATGCTTAGATAACAACCTATGTTTATATAATTGTTTTAGATTATTCTTTAATATTACAGTGTAGGATAAATAAAATGTCTTTATTCCCCTAGGGTGGAATCACAATAAACTGCCATGATATGATTACTTTTTAGTTGTCCTTGAATGTTTATTTAGTTTATATATTTTTCCTATTTTACTTCAGCAAAATCTTTCAAATGTCAGAGAGGCGTTTCTAATATTGTTAAAAGTTGATTTTAGAGGACTAGCAGCAAGTCTTTTAGACTTTTTTCTAAATAATACAAATATTTTTGGGGGATTTTGAAGTCCACTTAAATGCAGTTTGAAAGAATTTGCCTTATGGCTATAATTGTTTTATTGTTTGTGAGTATAAGTATGAGGATAACAACACACAGTGCAACTGTTTTACTTCATTAAACTCAATTTAAAAAAAGTTTATTAAACACTCACTCTACAAAGAGGAAACAAAATGCAATCAGTGTTGTGTATTTTGGATACATACAATCACTCTCTAGTAAATGGTTTCTGCAGATCATTTCCAGTACAAAGCTTCATGGTTCTAGAAACGGCTGGGGGTTGACGGCTCTCACTTGGCATCTTCAATTCACTTCCTAGCTTGCCTGCAGCCTGAGCAGAGTAATGCTACTGTGCGCTATTGCTGCTCTATTTAGTCCTATTGCCAAGTGGTAGTATTTCAAGAAAACTGAACAGAGATCTTATATGATTTTATGGCTCCCCATTCCTCCCAGGTGTTGATTTATGTTCTAGTGCTGTAATAACTAACGGACAAGGGAACCCTAGTCCAGTTCTCACATTTTTGGATGACTGGTTTACTTAATTCTTAGATCTAGTCTTTTTTTACACCAGATGGTGATATAAGCTTCATGCTAAAAAAAGTTTTCAACAATCAATTTATTGAGTATAGACAACAGCTTTACATTACACACATTGCAATGTTTACATGATAATGGCATGACTTGTAAGTGCAAACAAAGAACCAAACACGTCGACATCAAGTTAATGTGGAGTCTAAAACACTTTGTTCAATTCCAGTTTATAACCTCGACTATCTATACTGTCCACCTTTTCAATATTTACCTCATCCTTTAAACATGTTGAACACAGTATCTCACAAAAGCAAGTACATCATTCACATTTTTGTAAATATTTTATTATATCTTCTCATGTGACAACACTGAAGAAATGACGCTCTGGTACAATGTAAAGTAGTAAGTGTACGGCCTGTATAACAGTGTAAATGTGCTGTCCCCTCAAAATAACTCAACACACAGCCATTAATGTCTAAACCGTTGGCAACAAAAATGTGTACACCCCTAAGATGATTTTTGAGCCCAGCCACCAAAGTCTCTATAGCATGATGCCGGGGGCGCAGTCAAAGAGGAACCCTGTCTGGTGTGTCATGTCTTTGTTGTGCCAGACTCCCGGCTTAAATACTCCTCCTTGTCTTTGGCAGAAGACCCATTGTTTGCGTGGCGGTATTTTCTAGTTACCCTGAGAAAGAAAGGAGTTCTTCACAGTTAGCATGGTGAAGCTGTGGAATTCTCTACCAAAGGAGGTGGTGACAGCGAATTCTATAAATAACTTTAAAAAGGGGTTAGATATATTTTGAAATAAAGAGGGCATTCAAGGTTATCCTAGATAACTAGCGAAGGAATATTGATCCAGGGATAAATTTGATCACCAGTTTCTGGGGTAAGGAAGGAATTATTTTGTTTTCGCTTATGAGACAATTGGCAAAGTTTCAATGTTTTTTTTTTCTGTTTGCCATCCTCTGGATCAATTAACAATTAATAACAAATTGTCCACATATTAAAAAGATCAAAAGAGATCTAAAAAGGTTGAACTTGGTTGACTAACAGTCTTTATTCAACCTCAAATACTATACTATAAAAAAGAGCAGACAAAGGAAGGAAGTGAAAGTTTACTTAGGTAGAAAGGTCTACAAATTAGAAATGTAATTTCATTTAGTAGGAGAGGGAGTGGATCAGATAGAATTCATTAGAGGTGAGTGGCTATAATGTGTAATGGTTTGTATGTCCTTAGTGGTCAGATAATATAATATGCACATACAAACATCAGGTGAGGGCCTGGGTTAGGAGATATATCTCCTCAGTAGAAGAAGAAGAGAGAGAGAGAGAGAGAGAGAGAGAGAGAGAGAGAGAGAAAGAGAGGGGAGATGGGAATGAGACTTGCAGAAGTGATTCTGCTTGTGAGCTTTAGAAGAAGGAGGAGATAGGGACTGAAGGAAGGGGAGTAGCTCATGGGAGCATAAAAGAGGAGAGGAGAGTATGAGAGGTGAGATGGTTATGTTGGAGTATATGAAGCCTATTTGACCTACATGTGTATTTGTTTTGTACTATTTTATTAATTCTCATAATTTGGGGAATATTTTCACATCAGAATTCATGAGGGATATCGATCTATAGTTCTCTGTATGGGATGGATCTTTGTCTAATATATATAATATGATAGGAGATAATATTTGCCTTTAGGAATCATTAGGAGGGGTTGGTACAGTTTTCCAATGCTAGAAATAGATTATGGAGTTTATGGATCAGTTATTTTTTATATATTTGATAGTAGCTATTTTGGTATACATCTGGGCCTGGAACTTTATCGTTTTTAAACTCTTTATAGCTTCACTGATCATTTAAGTGATTTTAAAAATGGAGAAATACTTTGTACTGTACCTTCTGGTGCTTTAGTTTTTTATATAACGTTCAGAAAAAAAATGTATTCTGTGAGGATCTGTTGCTCCATGCGGAGCATGTTATACTTTTCATCTTTAATGCATTGAATCAATGTATTTATTCTCTGTTTTTGTAAACATGGCCAACATACTATTTGGCTTATCACCCTGTACATAATAGTTGTTTTGTATGCAATGATATTATTCATATTTTTACAGAGCATTTAGCTCTACTCCAGTTTTAATGATTTTTTCTAAAAGTATTACATTTGGTATTTGTTTATGTTGTGGCAAATTGATTAAGCTCAATTGTCAAAACGTCTATTTTTTCAAATTTTATTTTTGGAAGATATGCTAATTACCATGACTCAAATTATTGGTTTATGAGCTTCCAATATTAAAAGTGAATTAATCTGGTCTATCTCATTAATGTAAAAATAATAATTGATTGCCTTATTACTTAATACTTTAATATCTAGGCTTTTATTATATATTCAGTAATGCACCAGTTACTGGGCCGACTTGGTGGCTGAATGATAGTTAATGAAGCCCCAATATCAGCATGATCTGAACATTCTATATTATGAATGTAAGTACTCAATACTTGTGGTATACATTTTTGGTCTGTCATGATGTAATGATTCTAGAATAGCTATTATGTACATGAGAATAGAAAGTATAATCCTTCTCTGAAGGACGCTGGCATCTTCAGAAATGATGGATATGCCTTTTTTGTAACTATTGTGACAAACATGTTATATCTGATGAATCTGTTACCACTGAGTGTTTATTTAATATGTTTCTAGATCTAAGTTGTTCAATAGAGCTACCTTAAAATCACCTCCTATAATGAGTATGCCTCACTTAATCTTTGAGTCTTTTTCACCCAGTCGATAGAAGTATTAGACTAACTTTAAAAAAAGTATACAGTTATATTTGCAAATCCCAAAATACACATGTTTATTGATGTTCTCCCAAATTTTTAGATCAATTCATAGCTCTGAAATTCTATCTTTAATTGATATATCAAACACTGTTCCCCTAGTGTCAGTTGTATCGCTGTTTCCAACTCTTTGTATAATCTTGTTCAATTTTCAATCCCCTCACAATAATATTACTTTTACCAGGCATTTTAGGCTATATTGTGTTGAGGATGACATGTTTACTTACAGACAAATGTTCACCAATCATCACTCTCAAGGTTCTTTACATTTACTTAAGTACATAACAAATATAGAAGAGGAAGTGTTAAAGCCTTAATTTTAAAGTTACACAGTAAAGGCACCAAATACTGTATCATTTAAAACTAGATGTAACAACAAATACTTTATCAGTTGAATGTTATTTTTAAAAACAAATCCTAAAGTAAACTAAGATGGAAGATTGCCATTTTTGAGCTGTCAGTCTTTGTGATCCACCTACAAACGAGTATGACTCATCTCATTTTGTACAGGAGACACTGAAGATAATGGATCCAGTGCTCAGGGGCTTATCAGTCGTTAATGCCAAATATATATGTCTTTAACAAAGTCTATAAATAGCCTGACTGACAGCTTTAAGTGACAGACTTCAATATTTGTTTATTGTGGGGAAATGAAAGGCTCGTAGGCCACCTCAGGCTTGCCTGGGGTTGAAGGGAGGGACCACTTGACCTGGCAGGACCGGGTAGGGGCAGAAGGTGGCTAGCTTGGGGATGTGGAGCCATTATAGGCATTTGGCTCCAATATCCACCAGTTTGCCCCCAGCTAGCCATGGGAGCAGATGTGGCTATGGTGGGCTCCGATGCCTCTTGCTCACCCATGGAGGAAATACACTGGGTAGAGTGCTGGGGGCACGGTGGAAGGTGAATTGTCTCCTGTGCAGTGCAGTCTCCAGGGCTGACCTCATGCACCCAGTGGAGGGCTTGCATTAGAGGAGCACCGGAGACACTTAATGACGTGGGAGGACCTTGTGGACAGGGCCAGTGCCGCTCTGCAGTGGTGCCATGGGGACGCGGCGGGTATGCTGGGAGCTGCGGTGCGTGCCTGGGAGCTGGTAGGTCTGACGGGGAAGAGGCTCGGGTTATAGAGATATGGTTCCCCCTGACCTGATGTCTGGGTGGAAGCTGCCGGGGGTTGTTAGCTGGGCCACAGCAACGGCACCAGTGTGGTATGGGGCTCCCAATCATTTTAATTTCCCTGTCCCGCCCTGTGATGGGGGCCTGCAGTTAGCGCTCTCCTCAACCTCCCCCCCCCCCCCCTTGCCCCACTAGGAGGGTTTCTCCTCGCCACGGTATGCCAGGGTTTTGGCTGGGGGGGGGGGGGGGTAGCGCGGCGGGTGTTGTGATGGAGCTGGTCTTTGCCCCCTTTCTCTATGTATAGTCATGCAGAGCTAGTTAGGACCAAAGTGAATGATTTCCACGGTGTGTACCTAGAACTGACTAAAGTGAATGATTTCCACGGTGTGTACCTAGAACTGACTAAAGTGAATGATTTCCACTGTGTGTATGCTCTGATGTGCAGGTGCCTGGCTGACTCTGTTCATTTAAAAAAAAAAAAAGCTGCTATATTGTGAGCAGATGGTTCAGAGCTGTTGTGGTTTGTGGGCAAATTCTCCAGACTGATCTCTGGAGCTGCTGGTTCAACCCTTGCATTGGGCAGTCAGTTATGTTTATGAGCTATTTAGCTAGCTTATGTGCCTATGTTATTCTTGGATTTTATTATTACCACTAAATAGTGAAAAATGATAATGGGGATATTGGGGACAGTGTGTGCAAAAATAAATTATTTAATGTAGCAGTGCCATTTTGTATTCTTTGTTTTAGACATCAGCTAAACATATTTGTTGAGGACAAGTTAGGTTATCCGGCCCCTTGCTGCTCTCGCATGCAGCAGTTACCTCTATGCTGTCAAGGGGAGCCGCTGTGTAGGTAAGCAGTACATAGTATCACTGTGTGATGGCACCAGTGAGGTTGATATGCTTGGCCTCTGGGAGTTCGGTTATATATATATAATCTTATTCATTGGTATCCGTGTACCATGGTGACCATCTGCAATATGGCTATTGCATATTATTATTATTATCATTTACTTGTAACGCGCCATCATATTCCGTAGCACTATACAGGGGTTTGCATGTGCTTATCGACGGGTGTGAGTACGTGCTGCTATGTACAGTATCTGTTACCTAACATCTATTTATTTTCATGATATGTTCAATAATGTGTTCGTAACTGCATTTCGGGTTACGGATAGGATTTTAACCCTCTAGGTGGCAGTTGGTTTCTCCTATTGCAGGTTTTGGGGTTTTACGCTACAACAGCATCAGATACGGTGCTTCTAGTTGCTGGCTTTAAGCAAGGTCGGTTTACTGCCATTATGGAGTTGCCTGGCACATGGGCCATAAGCCTAAATCCGGTTACATGGGGTGGTACTAAGGGGGCAGAGAAGCCTTAGAAGTTATAGGGCCAATTCCGTTTTATGGTGTTCTCCTAGTTTAAGCTAGCCTAGGGTCAGTTTTAGTACCATGGCTTACTAATCAGGCTTATTGACCTAACGACCGTTATTGGTGCTGTCATAACCGACTCTGGTATGTGGGTCTAGGTGAGGCATGCCTATCAGGGGATACTTAAAGCTCAGTGTTATGCAGCTGGGGCAGTGGGGCGCTAGGCCGTCGGTGTGGTGCGGGTGGTATTCATATATAGGTATTTGTCATGGGCCTGCTAGATAGGTTTATAATAGTTATGTTTCTGTGGACGGTCGCAGCTTGTTATCGGTTTTGTGCTAAGTTAATGTTCAAGGCGGTACATCTGGTGTTAGTTATAGCGGATATAATTCCCTCTGTCTCGCGGGCTCTTTTGAGTACGTCCGGGGAGCCGACAACTTCGGTATGTCGGCTGGATTAGGGCTCAAGGATCTATTGATCATTTGTGTATTCTCCTCCAATATGGGGGGAACCTGTTGTGGCATTCCGGCAAATACAGTTGTGGTTTATATTGGAGGGTCCACTTTTCCCCGCTATGAGGGTCGAGTTGAGGGGTATCCCCTCTTGGGTGGTGTTATTATTCAGAAGGCCATATAATACGCCGCGGTTTTTCTTTTCCCCACTGTGGGGAGGCATCGGTGATCCTCTTAGAGTGATGCGCTGCTCGGTGGCAGATGGTTAGGGGAGCTGTTTATCGTTGTTTTTTATAATTTGGTGGCAATTTACCTTCAGTTATTCATTTTTCCACTTGGGTCTATTTTGTCCGAAGACACCAGGCTCTGGAGCGATAGGGAGAATAGGGTAAGGAAGCATAGGTTCTGAGCTGGGGTTTGCTGTTTTTCATGCCAGGGTAGGATTGCCTGGTATTTCGGTACGGGGTCACTCTTTGGAGTGGATACACAACAGGATATTTATCCCTGGAAATGGACACAAGTGAGCCAAAGAGTTGTCTCTCAGTGGGTGAATTAGGAAAGGATGGCCGGCAAGCCACTCTGGTACATCTGGCATGAATCCCCAGGGCAACAGGTCTATGGGTTACGCAGGTTTTTTTTTTTTGGACACGACGGTATGACACTCAAATGGTCATAAGCAGCTATTATACATTCTTTTGACTGGTAATGGGAGCAGTCAGCATGAGCTTGCCCAGGTTGGTGCGATGCCC
Organism: Discoglossus pictus; assembly: GCA_027410445.1. Classification (NCBI taxonomy): domain Eukaryota; kingdom Metazoa; phylum Chordata; class Amphibia; order Anura; family Alytidae; genus Discoglossus; species Discoglossus pictus. The sequence goes on along the minus strand of JAPZIH010000660.1, from coordinate 1,261,650 downwards.
TAGCGTTATTCTAATCTGTCTATAGCGGCATCGTGGGACCTGCGTCGGGCTCCTGGTCTGTCCAGTTAGAACTAGCGTATTTTATGCCATGAGACACAAGCTCGTAAACCATGATAGGACCATTAAGATGGTGGCTGTGTGCATGCTCAGTGGGTCTGTCACATGGTTTTTGGATAGTGACGGAGCTATGTATAAGGGATTGTCAGGTTTTTGTCTCTGATTATGTAAAAGTCTTAGGGTTCTTGTTGGCGGGACACTATCGTTTAGTATCCTGTAATATGATATAGTCATGAAGCAGAGGATATTATTTTGTCCATGTGAGTTCCATGATATTATTAACTCCTTTGTGCCTTAATCGGCAACGTGCGGACTGAGGAGTGTATATTGGTTGGTATATAGGCAAGGTGGGGCAACCTCAGGTGTCTGGTCTTAGGATCCAAAGGGTAATCATTAGAGATGTCGCGAACAGTTCGCCCGCGGACTATTTGATTTTGGCATGTTCGCGTTCCCATCGGACGGCGGACACATGCGCTTTTGGGTTCGCCCCCTATTCTTTATCATTGAGGAAACTTTGACCCTGCACCTCACAGTCATCAGACACATTCCAGCCAATCAGCAGCATACACTCCCTTCCAGGGCCTTCCATCTGAAGGACAGCATACATTTTAGAATCATTCTGAAGTTGCATTCGTTGTGAGAGGACAGATAGTGTAGCTGCTGGAGATTTAATAGGGAAATAGATAGCCAGGCTGTGTATTTAGCTTCCACTACAATTAATCTAATTTCAGTTTCCTGCCTGTGTCAGGCTCACAGCTTATATTGTGCTCAGTGAAATAAAACAACACTTTTTTGACTGTAATAGATTGAATAGCAATTGCCTGCCTACAGGCGTGTGTGTAAAGCCTATTGCATCTACTCTGCCAACTTTTGTCAGTGCACAGTGATACGTCATATCTGGTGCAACCGTAGTGTACAGCGACATAAAACAACACTTTTTTGACTGTAATAGATTGAATAGCAATTGCCTGCCTACAGGCGTGTGTGTGAAGCCTACTGCATCTACTCTGCCAACTTTTGCCAGTGCACAGTGATACGTCATATCTGGTGCAACCGTAGTGTACAGTGACATAAAACAACACTTTTTTGACTGTAATAGATTGAATAGCAAACCCTGCCTACAGGCGTGTGTGTGAAGCCTATTGCATCTACTCTTTTTCCATCTCCCTGTTCCAAAAATCAATGCCATATACACGTCCCCTAATAGTGGACGTAACAGGGATTAAACCGATAGGAATAGTACTACTTAACAGTACACATCTTATAATAACGCAGACAGACGCAACACAGAGAGAGGAGTCTGAAGAAGAGGAGTCAGAGGAGGAAGGTGGCTTTGTGGAGGTGGAAGACCAAACACAGAAGGTGTCCCAGGGGGCTTGTTGTCAACCTTTTGGGGACCCTTGGTGGCTGGGTGGAGGAAGAGACCTTCAATGACATCAGTGAGGACAAAGAACGGGACATGGCTAGCTTGGTATCCATCCTTGTGCAAATGGGGAGTTTGCGGTTGTGCAAAGGGACTGTTTGTGGTTGTTTGCGGTGCATTAAACGGGGAGATTGGTCTGTTACTGTGAAGCGGGTGTAACCCTTACACTACCTGATCGATACAACATCATACCTGATTTTTTAAAGCATGTTATTCCAAACAATTTAGGAACGTTAGGTGATTTATGCCCTTTATGGCTTAAAACCAGACTCTGCATCAACTATGTAATTTTCCGTGGGAGTTTTGCCATGGATCACCCTCCGGCATGCCACAGTCCAGGTGTTAGTCCCCTTTAAACAACTTTCCGATCACTATTGTGACCAGAAAGAGTCCCTGTGGGTTTTGAAATTTGCCTGCCCATTGAAGTCTATGGCGGTTCGCCGGGTTCGCCCGTTCGCGAACATTTGATTGAAGTTCGCGTCCGATGTTCGTGAACCGAAAATTTGATGTTCGCGACATCACTAGTGATCATATGACCATGTGGCTGGATACTGCGGTTCTGGAAAGAGGCCTGTGACAAGTCTGAAGCCTTGCGGTTCTGTACGGCCATCTCTTTCCCTCTGGTCGGATGGTAGCAAAAGGTTGGTTGTAAACAGACAAGGTATGTCGACCTCAGGTTGCTGGTTTGTCAATCCAGGGTGATCATGAGACCATTTGGCTGCGACGGTCCAAGTTAAGCAGGCGGAGTAGGGAGGTAGTACAGTGTAACGGGCACACTGATTGCCCCTCACCCCCCCAACCCCCCCCCCCCATTTATGGATTACGTCTCTCTTGGTCCAAATCGCGTGGTTGGTTGCACCTTTCCTTGTTGAAATAGGATTGGTTCTCTATGAGTGATTCTATAACGTTGGAGATTGCCAGTAGCGTTTGGGCATATTCCACAATGGAACTTGGTGCCCACTCGCTTGGTACAGAAGCAGCCACCGTAACAGCCCTACAGGCTTTTGGAGAATGTGGTTTTGAGAATTGGAAGGTAGCATTTGGTAATATCATGGGCTATTACTAAATCAGACCATGTAGGCGAGTTGCCTCGGTTGTCGGTCTTAGCCCAGCGCTGGGCGTGGTCCCGGTGCAGATGGATCAGTAGCAGATATGGAGCTCTGAATGCTGTTTTAGGAGGATATGTGGCTGGCTATAGTGTTTTTGGTGTGGGGAGTCGAATCCGCAAAAGGTAATGCAGCCTTCTCCGTGGCGGGTGGTGACGGGAGTCGCCGGGACAGTGGTAAAATGGGGGGTGATCCTACCCTACGGTGGTACGGATGTTACAACACGGTAGGCCCTGGATGAGGCTTCAGGGCGTAGGATATACTGTCTCTATCCAGGCTCCTCCCCTCTGGGGTTATGTTTATTTATCGTCATGGTTATGACTTCATGTTGTGTTTACCAATAAACGCTGTGGCCAGTTATCTCCCAAGAAGAGGTCTGTGTTTAATTTTTATATTTAATGGATGATGGGGTATAAATTCTTATATGCACATACCAAATGGCCTTGCTTAGGTCATGCATTTTTATAGCAATCACCTTATAAAGTACTTGTTAGTGTCTATAGTTTTAAATTATATTATATTGGGACCTCTGTGTAACTTTAATTTGATATCCTATATTTCCAGGCATACAAGCATTCTCTTAATCAAAGATTAAACACTTTGACATCTTCCACTCTCTCGACTTTTCCTATTACTTTCTTTTCATGCTTGTGCTAACACATTCTAAGTCTTTTTAAATACTTTAGGTTTTACCTTCAAACTGCTACCAAAAATTGTATTCATCATTAAGAAGCCCTTAACCTTTTTCAGCATATTTCAAATCCTTCCTGCCACTGTCATGTGGCAAAATAAGGCTGTTTGTACTCTCTTTTATTCACATATTATCTTTCTACAATTGATTGGATACCTGTTTTTCATTATGAATTTAAGAATTTTTTACCACTGGTACCTGTATTTGGACGATGTTTAAAAGACAAATTAATGCAAGTGAGAAACATCGAACTAAAATATATATTTCAAGATACACAACCTTCATGCTTAAAGGGCCATTTAAATCAGCACAATTTGGACCAGGCCACTATAAAGATCTCTTAAATGCATTGCATAATGTTGAAATACTTTTTGAATTTTTGAAATACATGCATTTTTTCACTAAGGATCAAATCAAATCTGTGTTTAGATATGTTTTCATCTCTGAAAGACTGCCCCCAGCTTGGAGGAGGGGGGCTGGATCTTGCTTCATTACTGCAACCAATTAGAATGCAGGGTGTGTCCCATTCAAGTCAATGGTAAGACTGCTGACATTTCCAGTTTGAAGGGAACAGAACTTGGAATATTTATGTAATTTCCTATGGAAGAAAATTCACCTTTATGCACTCTTGCCTCTCTGGAATTTGAACACTTTAGAACAGTGCTCTGCTCCTAAGCTGTCCGTGTAAAGATCAAAAGGAAAACAAATTAACAGTTAACAAATCTATCAGTGCAGGCATGGAATACTGAACTCACCTAAAATAGGTCAGTTGTGGTTAACTGGTCAGTGTAGTTCAGAGTCCAGAGAAAAACTGTCAATCACTGTTTTCCCTATAGACAATCATCACACCACACGCTCATTGGCTATGTTATTACTTGTGCAACAGCTAATAGGCAGGATACACTTTGTAGGTAAACAAAGGCTTAAACTTTATATATTTTATCTGTTATTAGTGTAATTAAAAAAATAGATAATTTTAATATACAATATTGTGCTCTTTCACACCGAGAAAAACACTTACTGCAAGGTAAATGACCTTTAAGAATCTCATTCTTTCATCTCTCCATTCTTCAACAATTTCTGCAAGTGTTGTATGTGCACTTATCCTTTTTATCATTATATTAGTTGTGACAAGTTTCCTTTCCATTGTGCTCTGTCAAATGCACACATTATCTTACTTTTTCTGTCAGTGAACCACCCTGTGCCAATCAGAGTTGTGTGGGTTATTCCCGTTGGACTGAGCCTCTTGACTATAATACTGGAGGTATTGTAATTGTTGTTAACAGCTTGTCACATTGCTTATGTTCATATTTAAACATGGCTGATAGTTTGTATTGATTTTTCTATGTAGTTTTTTTGTAATTCTGTTATATTGTGTGACCTTGTCTATGGAGGTGTAAACAAGTTACTGTTTATAAAGAGAGATCTCAGCAAGCCTCCCTGTGAAACTGACATGTTACTTCCACTTAAAAAACGGGAGAGTTAATATTCCATCTTTGCTTTCTGACCTAGTGATCGTAATCTTAGCTTCAAACTACTAATTGGACTACTACTACTTTATGTTAGTTTTTACTATAACCGTTGTATTTTCCCTATAAATGTTCTGTATTCTTTTGAATAACATTAGTCTTTCTTGGTTCAGACATAAGTATAGGACTGTGTTCTTTCCATGGATGGTGGATTCCATGCTTTCTTTGTGTCTATATGACATGCTGAGAGCTGAACTTTATTTGGGCTTAATCAGAGGCACTTTGAATGATGGCAGGTGTATGCTGACTCCTATTTAACACGATTTGGAATGTGATTGCTTAATTCTGAACACAGCTACATCCCCAGTTATAAGAGGGTGTGCAGACTTATGCAACCACATTTTTTTTCTTTTTCTTCCCCCCACCTAAAAGATTTCAGTTTGTTTTTCAATTGAGTTGTACAGTTTCTAGGTCACATTAGAGGTGGAAAAAGTTATGAAATGATTTATCTTTGTCTCATTTTTTTACAGCACAGAAACCTGACATTTTAACAGGGGTGTGTAGACTTTTTATATCCACTGTATGTATAAATATTTTTGTTGTTGTTGTTTATTTATTCAGTTGTGATCGACTCTCCATGACCCTATGAACCACAACATGCTCTTGTCGTGTGGGTTGACGGGTCCTTCTCCAGTGGACCACGTTTTGTCTGTCCTCTCTGTTATGATCAGCCCATCTTGGATGACACTACATGGTATAGCTAACAACTTTATCAAGATACACAAGCCCCTTCACCACGACAAGGTAGCGATCGAGATGGATATATATATATATATATATATATATATATATATATATATATATATATAAAACATTTAAGCCTGGCAATGCTGTTCGCCTCACAATGCGAGGCTCTCCCCCCCTCTAACTTGCGGGCCTCGCGATGAGTGCTTTCGGCGCTCATACCGAGCCTCTCCCCCCTTTACTTGACGTGTTATGTGATAAGCAAAATACGTCAAGAAGTGTCTTCAAATTAATATAGAAGTATGTATAAAGTATATATATAAATATTTATATATATATATATATATATATATATAGTTGTTTTTCAGTCCTTCAGTCATGTCCAACTCTTGGTGACCATATGGACCACAGCACCCAGGCACATCTGTCTGTGTTTCTGGTTGTGCTAATCCTTATGGTTTTCATGGTATGAGATACTGAAGTGGGTTGCCAGTTCCTTCTCCAGTGGACCGCAAATTGGCTGACCTCTCTGCTAAGACCTGCCTGTCTTCGGAGACCCTACATGGTATAGCTCACAGCTTCATTGAGGTACACAAGCCCCTTCATCACAACAATGTAGCGATCCAGAAGGGTATATATATATATATATATATATATACTAGCGACTTGCCCGTCAAAAGTGACAGCATACATTTTTCAAGCCTCGCAATGCTGTTGTTTGCCACACAATGCGAGCCTCGCTACGCACAGCTTTTCTCTCTCTCTCTCCTTCCCTCCTTCTGTGTCGTCTCCCTCCCTCTTCTATCCTGCTATCTCCTCTCTGCGAACCTTGCAATGAGCACCTTCAGCACCCATTGCAGGCCTTGTATTGAGCACCCTTGGTGCCCATTGAGGGCCTCCCGTCACAAATGACGGGATAATATTTAAATTTTCTCTCCCCCCATGTCTCTTCCCCCTCTCCCTCCCCTGTGTCTCTTTCCCCCCTCTCCATCCCCTGTGTCTCTTTACCCCACTCTCCCTCCCCTGTGTCTCTTTCCCCCCACTCTCACCCTGTGTCTCTTTCCCCCTACTCCCTCCCCTGTGTCTCTATCCTACCTCTCCCTCCTGTGTCTCTTTCCCCTCCTCTCCCCCATCTCTCGCCCCTGTGTCTCTTTCCCACCACTCCCTCCCGTGTCTCTTTTCCCGCGTTGTAAAGTTGTTTAGTTATTAATATACATATGGAATTGTAAGGTAGCTAATGTTATTTTGTGTGTACTACTGAAATATAGACTTCAAATTAATAAATGAATATACGTATTTTTATGCATTGTGTTGAAGAGCTTGTAATCTGTGTCTATGTTGCTGCAGCATTAGCGGTGTGGAGGTGCTGTGTAAGCGTGATGAACGTGTGCAGTGTAATAGTGTGGTGCGCGAGCCGAAACCGTTAACGTAGCTGTGTACTTCTGCATTATCCTAAAATGGCGGATAATGTGTGGTATGCGTCTTAGCGGATAGTCCCGGGCCTCGCAATGAGTGGCTTTGCTGCTCATTGCTGGCTGCAACATGTGCTGCGCACATGCGTGAGCCTGTAACCTCTCTGTGTCTCTTACCCCCCACTCCCTCCCGTGTCTCTTTGACCCCTCTCCCTGCCCTGTGTTTTTCTCCCCTTATCTCCCTCCCCTGTGTCTCTTTCCCACCCTCTCCCTCTCCTGTGTATCTTTGGCGCCCCTTTCACACCTTTGAAAACCTTTGCGGGCTTGGCGGCGGTTAAAGCTATAACTTTTTTTCAAGACCAGAAGGGGTACCCAGGGGAAGTAGGGGAGGATCTACCACCGGTGCAATGCACTAGGGGCTTGCTCTGGAGGGGTCCCATTGCTGCAGTGTCCCTAAAAAACTTTTTCTTTTTAATTTCTGTTTAAATTCTCAATGCCCCTAATTAATATACATGTATATATAATTATGTTTAATTTTGCTTTTTGCGTGTCCCCTATTCATTTAATCTGGGGGGGATTTGTCCCCTCCACCCCCAAGTTCCTAAGCTAATATGCCCTTGCCCACGAGGAAGTAATTTGCAATTACTCTTAATCATTACTCAGAAGTATGAGATAACAGCCGATGCTTGGTGGCCAGATGCATGCCCAGTTGAGGTTCCTAAAAATAATGAAACAGACCTTTAAAACATCTGTTATTACACTGATTTAATCAACCGGGATAACTCTTTGTTAATCAGCCCATTGTTAGAGTTATTTTCTTTTAAATAACTAAACTTGATAATGGCCAAAACAGAAAGCAAATAACAAAACACAACATTTTCAAATTCTTTATGTTCTATACTGTAAGTTTCCATTTTGTTTTCTGTGTTGATCTTCATTCTCTTCTCTCAGGGGCGCGACCTTGTTAGCTAATAAACAGCCCATTCATGCTGTTGACAGCAATTTTTTCTCCCACATCAGGAAGCTCATCAGCAAAAGACATTGTAAATTACACTGAAATATCACAATATATAAAATTTTATATATTAAACACAGTATTTTTTTTTTTACATTCTAATAATATTTGCATGGTTTCAGGTAGAGAATATATTAAATATATTACTACAGAGGACATTTATTTGACTGAAGCCATCATTTCCATACTGAGTTAGCTCTGGGTTGGACAGAAGAGCTCAAAAATACATCCTGAACTGCAACTTATGACAGGGTCAATCGTCCAGTTTCTTATTTCTGGAGAACAAGGGTGAGATTTACCCAAAGCTCCACAGAAGGAAGTAGATGCAGGTTTTAATTATTCTATACCAGTAAACTGTGGGTAATAAGTAATCACATATAATAGCTGTCGTAATTGCGAGTTGTCGTCACGCAATGTTAAATAATACTGGCTTGCGCATGAGCAATAAGCTCCTTTGGCGCTCATTGCGGGTCTTTCGATGAGCAACATAGGCGCTCATCGCGAGGCCTGCACGACTTTGCTACAATAAAGCATTAGGATTGGTTCAAATAAAGATGGACAGGTGTGTTATCCAATCACCGTTGTATTTTGGGGTGTATACTTTTTTGATTGGTTCAGAAATGGGGTCTTCTCATTGGCTGAATTTGATAGACAGCCTTTTCAGCCAATCAGAAGCCGACATTGCCAATTTTATTCTGGAACACTCCATAGGAAGGTCATTAGCATCGGAGACATCCGCCAGGGCAGATGTGTGTCGCTTTTTTTTTTTTTTCTTCATGCGAGGAGGCAGGAGACATTGCGGAAAGGTAAGTATAATGTAGATTGTGTTTATTTAAATTTGGTTAATGTTTACTAATGTATTGTTTTTTTTTACAGGAGTATCGCCGGACAAGACGCAAAGATGGACGACGGAACATGGAGGATGGGACATGCTGAAAAAGGTGAGAATAATATTTAGAATATTTAGAATGTTTAGAATGTTAAGGTATATCATGTATTAATTTTTGGAATCTTTTTTACCGTAGGTTGCTGATATCAAGAAACATCTCAAAGGTAAGTGGTTTTAATTATTTTATTGTAACTTACAATTAGGGGAGCTATATATATATATATAGATAGCATGTATTGTATATTAGATAGATAGGGGGATGTATTATTACATAGTATTGTATATTAGATAGTGGGATGTATGTTACATTATATAGTGGCATGTATATTAGATAGTGGCATGTATATTAGATAGTGGCATGTATATTAGATAGAGGTGTATTATATTTTATTTAATTGTATTGTATTTTATTTAATTGTATTGTATTATATGTATGTATTATATGTATTTCATTTTCAGGTGTGTAATTTTTTTTTAAATGTTGTAGTGAGGGGGGGTTGTAATGTATTTTTTTATTTTCTGTAATGTTCCTTTTTTTATTTTTTGTGACAGGTTTTTTTTTTTGGTTCTGTAATGTACATTTTTTATTTTTGGTGATTTTAGTTTTTCTTATTTTATGTAAAGTAGATTTCTGCTTTTTGAGGAATTTAGTTACTTGAGGCACACAGTACACATTGTGTGACAAACAGCATTTCAACACTTTCTTTTATTGACCGTAATTTTTTGACAGGCAAGTCGCTAGTATATATATATTACATATAATTGTTGTCAGACTGCGAGTTGTCGTCACTCTTGTGAGTCTCTCGAAGCGAGCCGTTGAGGCATAGAAGCCTTCCGAGCTCAGAGGCGAGCAGTTTAGGCATTGAAACACGCAGGACTTAGACTGAAATGAGCACCGAAGGCGCTCATGTGAGTCTTGAGAAGCGAGGCGAGCCGTTTAGGCATTGAAACACGCAGGACTTAGACTGAAATGAGTGCCGAAGGCGCTTATGTGAGTCTTGCGGAGCGAGACGAGCCGTTTAGGCATTGAAACACGCAGGACTTAGGCAAATGCAGTTGAGGCATTGAAACACGCAGGCTTAGCCTGCAAGCAGTTAAGAAATGTGGGACTTAGAAAACAAAAATGTGAAATCTCTGGGCAAACAAAACGACCTTGCAAAAATACGCAACAAAAATGACGGACGAAAAATATGAAAACTGGGCTAATGGAGATCAAAATCACCGCCAGACACGTACGAGTTAGCCAGGAACGACCTCAGAATCTCGGGGGGGGGGGGGGGGGGGGGGAACGACCTCGCAAAAATACTAATTTAATGGCCGAACCACGGAAATCCAAAAACATAACAACAACAACAAGCCAAAAAAATTTAATAAAATAAAAACACACTCACATGCAGCACGGGGGGAACGCCAGGACACCTGGGAGTGAGTTTGCACGCAAATTTAAGCTGAAATTGCTGAGTTTCAGCACTCAAAAATTACTAAGCGAGAAAAGAATGGCGGCCGAAAAAAAATGAAAACGAGGAGGAGACTGAGGAACGCAAATCACCGCCAGGCACGTACGAGTTAGCCAGGAACGTAGAAGATACAAAATATATCATTACAACGGACGGAAAATGTTTGGGAGCCAAGTAACACATAGAAAAATAACGCCATATTACAACACTAACTAACCCACCTAAACAAATGTTTGGCCTCACGCGCGCAGCCTATTTACACGGTACACTTGGGTTATTGCTGACACTTTCTCCTCAGCTCATCAACAGTCCAACTGTACGGGCATGTCACTAGTGTGTATATTTATATTTTTTCTCGCTTAGCCGATTTTAGAGTGGCGAAACTCCAAATTTGTGTGCAACCTTACTCCCAGACATCTTGGCTGCCCCCCATGCTGTGTGTGAGGTTTTTGTTTTGTATTTTTTCTTTTTTGTGTGTGTTTTTTTTTTTTTCATTACACATATGTTGATTGGATTATTAACTGTCAAATAATGTTGAAGTGTCATCATTTTGTAGTGCTTTTTGTGCTATACTGTCACTTTAAATGCTTCTGATGTGAGTGGTCTCTGGTACCCGTAAATCTTTCTTCTGCTTTTTTCAGTTACAGCACTGCCCTGATTTGCGAGTAATCCGTAAAATCTTATTAGAATAGGGTTTGAGTGTCAGGGAGTAACTTGGAATCTATTTTCATTGCATAACTCAATTGAGGTTTGCTTTTCAGCTTTGTCATGAAGTTCACTGGTAGCAGTGACCCGTAGCAGTTTGCTCTCAAGGTTTTAGGGATGGGTGAGTAACATAGCTAGGTAGGGTTTACTCTGCAGTTAGGGCACTCGTAAAGTACTTTTTCAGGGATTAGCATAGGGGCCTTGGTTTGTAATTAAATAATTCCTGATGGCAGGTGACTTTGGATGCAGAGGAAGCCTCTATCTGCACAGTGGAAAAGTGTCAGCTAAAACAAGCTCCCTTTCTGGATCGCTATCTTGTCATGGTGAAGGGGCTTGTGTTCCTCAGTGAAGCTGTGAGCTACACCATGTAGGGTCACCCAAGATGGGCAGGTCATAGCAGAGAGGACAGACAATTGGTGGTCTACTGAAGAAGGAACTGGAAACCCACTCTTTTCCAAGAAAACCTTATGGATAAACACAACCAGAGACATAACAATAGTTGTGCCTGACGTGCTGAGGTCCACAGGATCACGGAGAGTCGGACATGACTGAATGACTAAACAACACAACATAAAAGTACCATTACATTTAAAAGACAGCTAACCAATAAGGAAGGCTGTGGGGTCCTAGAATGGATGTATTAAATGTTTATTTTAAATCACGTAAATTAAAAAGTACAAAATTTAATGTATGTTTACTGCAATAAGTATTTTTAATATCATCATTAAATGAATATAACATACTCATTATTATCTATAATTTTAACTTATATCTGGAACCTTTACTGTATTTTTTAGAAGATCCACCGTTTTACACAAAAATGTTATATCTTATATTTTAAATAACTAAGCTTGATAAAGGGGCAATTGATTTTGGAAGGCAAATACAATTTACACAACATTTTAACTTTTATTTGCAATTGTTTTTTTCTTCTAGCGTTCTATTTTCTTTGATTCTGTCTCTTACTTTCTTAGTTGGATGTTAACTTGTAAACTTGTGAGCATTTCATCCCTGCCAGCAGCCGCATGCAATGACCACTAGGTGACACAACAGTGGAGTGCCAAGACTATGATCAATTTGTTGTTAGGGTTAGAATTCGGGTTTAGACTTTGGGTTTAGGATTAGACTTAGGGTTAGGGTAGTGGCAGAGGAAAATATTTACATAGTAATATAGGGGCGAGCTGTGCACAACTCTAATTTACTGTGTAAAGCTTATCATCTGCCAGTACCCTAACCCTAAACCCCAACCCTAACTCTAGCCCTCACTCTAAGAACAAATTGAACAAAGTATTGGCACGCCACCTAATGGCCGCTGTACTCCACTGCTGGCAGGGATAAAACAGGAAAGATTAGCAGAAACCAAAATGGTAGATTCCACAGCAATCTATTTGCATGCAAAATAAAGGCTGTATTATTAATGTTTACATTCTAAAAAAATGCCTCTATTTTTATTGATAGTTCTTCAATAAATACATTTTAAATAAAGGATTATTTAATGGCTCCAAATCTCTATTTAACTAAACTGTTTGTATACTAATAGGTAAATTGGCAGCCGTGTAACCTAATACGAGAACTGGCAGGCCTGTGTGCGCTTAGTGGAAGAGAACTGGCTGACACTGCACATAGCTCCCGCCCCCCTATTTCAGATCCTTCCTCTTTTCCTCACACAGTGCCGCAATAGATGATAACTTGGAACAGACCTAGCTGTGTAGAGGGATGTTATAGTAAAGTGTGGTATGTGTAATCCTGACATAGTATTTTGTATTCTTGATTCAACTCCCCCTATTTCAGCTCCTTCCTCTTTCCCGTGATGTCACACAGTGCCGCAATAGATGATAACTTGGAACAGACCAAGTTGTGTAGAGGGATGTTATAGTAAAGTGTGGTATTTTGTAATTCTGACATAGTATTTTGTATTCTTGATTCAGCTCCCCCTATTTCAGCTCCTTCCTCTTTCCCGTGACGTCACACGGTGCTGCAATAGATGATAACTTGTTGTATAGAGGGAAGTTATAACAAAGTATGATGTTTTCTATTTATGATGCAGTCTTTATCCTTTTCTGCCAATAATAGTAAATTACTATTGAAATGTTTCTCTTCTGTTTCAATATATAAATAGTGATATTGTTGTGAACACATTCCAGACACCCCTCCTTTTCCGCATTTAGTGGTACAGGCCGGTATTGGCCGGTAGCTCAGTGCAGCTCTGGGCTCTCAGTGCTCAGTGTTATGGTGGACTTGCTATATTGTACGAGACTTTCCTGGGATTTATTGTAGGAATGGCGGAGGTGGGGAGAGGAGAGAGCCGCCGGGAGCTTTATTCGGGTGTCCCAATGACAGGAGCCGTGTATTGCTCGCTGCGCTGGGTGATTATGACAGTCATACATAGTGTAATGGGCTGCCTTAGTGACACATTATATGCAGTGCAGGCCCCACCTGGCAATATAGGGGTTAAATACAATGGTCCTGTTATTTACCTGTATGTTTATAAGATGGATTTACCAGACTAAGTAAACAGCGGCTTCCTTTTACACACCAACATTATTGATGAGTCCCTGAAGTCCTCTTATAGTCTATATAGATGGGAAAGAAGTGGAGGCAGTTACAGGTTTTATTTTCCTTGGATCCAAGACCTCTTCAGATGGAGACTGTAGTCATGACATTAAAAGATGTTTGCTTCTGGGGAGGAAAGCTATGGCAAGCTTGGACAAGCTAGTAAAAAGTAAAGATATTACACTATCAACAAAGGTCTGCATAGTTCATGCCATGCTATTTCCAGTAGTAACATACAGATGTAGGAGCTGGACCATAACGATGTCTGAGCGCAGGAGAATTGTGGAGAGGAGAAAACTGCTTATGGTTCCTTGGACTGCAAGAAGATCCGATAAATCAACACTTCAGGAAATCAAGACAAACTGTTCCCTGGAAGGTTTGATCATGAGACTGAGGCATATCATCAGAAGATATGATTCCCTAGAGAAGACTCTCATGCTGGGATGAGTTTATCAGACTAAATAAACAGTGGCTTCATTTTTTAGCTCCAACATTGATGAGTCCCTGAAATCCGCTCATAGGTAGGATACCCCAAATCTCCCTACAAAGACAGCATGTGCCCGATTGTCCCCTCACAGGCATGATCCAACAAATCTCTCAGATATCTCCCCAATTAAATGATGCGTCGAACATGGCTGCAGATTGCAGGATGCCCCAAGTCAGCAGGATCTCCCCCCCCTCCTCCAGACAGGATGCCGCCCTGCATTGCTCTTCTTAAGGCCTGGTACTCCTCCTCTCACCTCTATGTCCCATACAACACAATATAATACTGCACTGTATAATAACTTTTACATTATATAGGCAGTGCAAGGAGGTATCCAAATAAACTAAAGGTCCTTTCCTGTTTTATGCTACCACACGTGCATGTGTATCTGTTATGTGCACACATGCTGCACTGCCCTACGCCTATGAAACTGTCTCCTTGTGGCCGATAAGTGATTAGGGGTTTTCGGGTTAGGTTTATAGGGTTAGGGTCAGGAAGGGGTGATGGGCGATAGGGGCTTAGGGACTTCGTTTTACGGGGTTAGGCTCAGGCTAAGAGGGTTAGGAGGTTAGGGGCGCTAAGGGGTGTAGGGGGTTAGCTTTAGGGTTAGGGCTGGCAAGGGGTGTAGAGAGGGGCTTAGGGACTTAGTTTTAGGGGGTTAGGGTTAGGACCGGCAAGGGGTGTAGGGGGTTAGGGGTTTAGGGAGTACATTGGTACACGGGACGTGAGATCACCAGGCAACAGTGCTGGTCGCGTGTGGTAGCATAAAACAGGAAAGGTCCAAACTAAATAGCATACTGCTGTAACCGATCTGGCACTATACAAATGTGCCACATCACAGCTAACTGGAATAAACAGTCTGCATGTAACAAGTTTCTTAGTGACATTGGACTCTGGATTTGCAGGTCAGGCCGCATCTGAGAAGGGTTAAAAGCAAATGTGATGCCTGCAAATGGCCCCTGCCAGACATTAAAGGGGTAATAAGGTTCCTGTTTTATTTTTCTGTATATAAAATACCTGGGTATGTATCTACTTTTTTTATGTACTTTATTTTAGTAAGAAATGCTTATAAGCTCTGTTTTTACCTCCTACAATCAAACAAATAGTCCCTGTATTGGTCTACCCACTGCAGCATTTGGAGACACAGACCTCTGTAGGGCTGGATGTGTAGGGTCCTCGCCTATCTTGTTTCAGCAGCATGTGGCAGAGATCTGGTCACTGAATAGTTAGTATGAGACACAGCATTGCAGAGTCTGTGACTTTGTGAGCTGCCGAGGGCAGATTCAAGCTGGTAACATTTATTTAATGTTTAGACAATTAAAACAGAACTTATAAACACTTTGTAATAAAATAAAGTACATAAAAGTATATAGATCAATATGTATATTATATACCTTATAAAATCCAGAAGCCTTCCATATACTTCCTAATATCTCTGGACAGCTCCATCTGTTTGTTTGTTTTTTCATGCCTTAAGAAGGGAAATGGAAAGCCAGTAAGCAGATACATTTAAAATGATCAAAGTATAAATGTACTGTATTTATCGGCGTAAAACACACACTTTTTCTCCCTGAAAATAGGGAGCAAATGATAGGTGAATTCTAACCCCCCTCCTCATTCTAACCCACCCCCTCCTCAACCTAAACCCCCCTCCTCAACCTAAACCCCCCTAAATACCTCCCCCTCACTTACCTGCTTCTGCACCTTCTGCACCCGGTATATGCTAATGACATGGCGCACATGTGACGTCACATGCGCGCCGGGTCAAGGAGCGGAGCAGAGGTCGGAGCAGAAGCAGGTAAGTGAGGGGGAGGTATTTAGGGTGGTTTAGGTTGAGGAGGGGGGTTTAGGTTGAGGAGGGGTTGGGTTAGAATGCGGAGGGGGGTTTAGAATGAGGAGGGAGGTTGAGGTTGAGGATAGGGGGGAGGGGGTTGAGGATAGGGGGGTTGAGGAAGGAGGATGAGGACGGGGGGTTGAGGGGGTTTGAGGAGGGAGGTTGAGGAGGGGGTTGAGGATAAGGGGGCTGAGGAAGGAGGATGAGAATGGGGGGGTGGAGGAGGGGGGGTTTGAGGAGGGAGGATAAGGAGGGAGGTTGAGGTTGAGGATTTTGCTTCAAAGTTCTTTATTTGAATTTTTTTTTTCCCTGAAATTTCCTTCTTAAAATGAGGTGCGTGTTATACGCCGGTGCGTGTTATATGCCGATAAATACGGTACTTATAAAATGTTTGTATTTTAGATTAAAACAAAAAGCATTTGGAGAGTAGAGATGCTGGGACACAGGAATAAAAAATATGAAAGCATGGAGAGGAGAGCAAAATAATAAAAAATAGTGTATGTACAGAAAACAAGCAGTTTTAGATGAACTTATCACTTGAGAACATAACATTGCATTTACTTATGAGGAATGAACATGTGTTTCTAACTTGGAATAGATTGATATGTCCCAATAACCCATAATGGGCTGAATGGACCCTGCTATTGTGTTCAGTTGTTAAACAACATTAAAACGGTAATAAAATGTGCTGCTAATGGGGGATTATAGAAACAATTGTCTCTAGATCTGGAAAGCAGTGTGGCATGATTGTATAGTGGGAAATATTGAAGGCACACAAAGGGATAGGAAAGGCAGAAATGGATAGATGAGGTCATAGAAGCAATGAGCATGAGCTTGAGTGCACTCTGAGGCTAGTGGCTGACGTGCCACAGTCCATAGGGTTGCGAAAGTCTGACATGCCTGAACAACAGGTTATTATGAGTATTTGATGTTGCTTCTGCATGAATCAAAGTGCAAATGAAGACGTTTCTCTCTGTATTGTTCCTATGGAGTAAGGAGAATGTTGCTCTAGTAAATGTACTGGAATGGGAAAAAAAATGGATTTTATATTGGTCATAAATATTTAAAAGCCTCTTCTAAAAAAAAAAGTAGAGAAAACTTAATATGGACTCTTTATATAAAAGAAAAGCCTTTTTTTTCTGTAATACTGTAATCAGAGCCCATCAATATTTTTGAATGCTTTTTATGTCAATTCTTTTTTAAATATTTTTGTTGCTCTGTACAGAAATTGACAGAGAGTCTCTCCATAGAGTTGAAAGAGCAGTTTATTTTTGCCTTTCCTATCTTTTGTTGGCATAGTGAAGCTATATATCTTTTCCAGTGTTCTCTTCTACAAATCAGTATGAATTTATATTGTATGGAGCAATATCCTAGGATATGGGGATATGAGCCCTCTGTTCTTTTTTTTTTTTTCTTTTTTTTTTCTTTTAGAAAAGTATAAATTACATACACTTCATAAGCAAACATATCTTCTACTCATCCGTTGGGAAATTTGCACATCAAACAGGAGGAGAAGAACAATATACCAGACAAAATAAATTGTACAACTTATCAGTTGGGTAAAGGAAATAAAACCATATACTAAAACCACGTGCCTCTTCCCTTTTCTTTACATTTTAAAGTTAACAACGAGAAATGTTACATGAAGAAGCACAAAAGTACAGTACATGGGATCGTTCTAGTTAGAAAAAGTTATTGTTATCATTCTGTCTTTTACTTTCTTTTCCTTTCCCTCTTCTTTTACCCTTCTTTTATTTCCATCTTACTAAGGCCTTCCATCTCCTTTTGGTCCTTTGCACCATTAAGTTCATTCAATAAATTGATCTACAAAAATGTCCCAACGGCATCACAATAATATTGCGAACTACTAATCTAAAATATAAATTCAAACTAAACACACTTCCATTCACACTACTTCCATTCATGGCTTCGGGTCCGGCGGGGGCTCGGGCAGGGAAATCGGGAGAATGGGCCAGGGAGAGGTGGCCAGAACGTCCTAGGTCAGATCAGTTACTTCCTTAATTACGTATTAGAGAAATACTTATCCCATAGGGACCAGGATAGACTACTTTTTTTTATCACCCCCAAGTCGGTAAAGTTTAGTTCTAGCAGACGATTTTTATCCACTTTTCTTTTAACCTCATTCCAAGACGGGACATATTTCTGCTTCCACTTGGAGGCTATCAATGATTTTGCTACCATCAAAATCTGCAACATAAGGGCTTTAACTTTTAAAGGCAGTGGAGGAAAAATATGGAATTAAATTATTTCTGGGTGTGGACTCAACTCTACATCACATATCTTATTCAGCTGGGAAAAAAACTCTGCCCAGAATTTTTGGATATATGGGCATTGCCACCAAATATGCAGGGAAGAACCTGTCCGGCTACACTTGCGCCAACAATATTTCTCATGGTTTAACCCACTAATCATTGCCATCCTAACCGTCGTATAATGCCACCTATTGCAGATTTTAAAATGGAGTTCTCTATAGGAGGGATTTTCAACAAATCTATCCGTAATTGCATATGATCTATGCCAATCTTCTATGGTCCAATTATACACCAATTCACCCTCCCAGTCCTGCATGCACTTGGACTTCTACTCCATTTGTGGCCTTCTGATGATATCATAACATTTTGAAATAGGATGAGTTTTAGATTCTGCCATAATCAATTTTTCAAATTGAGTTAAATCTCTTTATCTAGTCAAATAAAACTCTGACTTTTTGAGACCTTTTCCAACGTAAAAGAAATTCTAACCATGAGATCTTTAGTTGAGGGGCTTTTTTTTTCTATTCTCCAATGAAAATGTATTTCCAGGGAACAGTTCGAACAGCAGGTTAACCCTGCTTTAGCTATCCTCCCTAAGGTCGGAGATTCAATATATGTTGCTAGATCTAATAACGGGGTAATTGGTGAAGGAAAGGGAATCAAATTATATTTAACATTCAAATTGTTCCATATATTCCCATTTCCTCTAACCATAGTTTCACCCTGTTTCATATATTTAAGGTTAATCTTTTTTAGAAATAAGAGAATTTTAATATTATTTAAACCTGTTAGCTCTTGTTCGATTTGGACCCAATTATTAACATTTGTGGGTTCTAACCATTCCAACATATTTGCCGCTAATATAGCTTCCTGGTATTCCTTAATTAATGGATTAGCCAAGCCACCATGTTTAAATTTCCCTCCCATTCTCGATTTTTTTATTCTTATTTTTTTCCCTTTATGAATGAAATTATCAATTTTGTTTTGTAATTGGTTTAACAAATATGTAGGGATTCGGCAGGGGATATTCCGTAAGATATAGGTAATTTTTGGTAATATTACCATTTTTATGGCAATAGGTCTGCCAGGCCAAGATATATTGAAGCCTGACCATGCATTGATTTTTGCTATAACATTTTTATACACTTTTTTTATAATTAGTTATTATTGTCTGCTTCAAATTTGTTTCCAATATTATTCCCAAATGTTTCAGAGAGTTTTGCCATATGAGAGGCAATCGATGTTTTAATTTGAGTAACATTTCATAAGAAATATTAATGGGCATTGCTTCTGATTTGCTAATATTTAGCTTAAAGTTTGATATTTTACTATAGTCATCTATCAGTTGGAACAAAGATCCGAGGGAAGCTGACGGATCTTCTAGTGCTAGAAGAATATCATCCGCAAAAGCAGATATTTTATGTTCCATAGATCCGACCTTTATCCCTTGCACCTCCTTCTCCTTCCCAATCAGTATTATTAAACAACCTTGACGTGTCCCATTCGAAATATCAAAGCTGAATGAACTATACCCGGGCCCCACTACTTTTGCGGTGGGGGCAGTGTATTGGGCCCTGATGGCTTTAGAACCAAAGTCCCCCAACCCATATCTTTCAAGCAGCAATTTTATGAACTCCCACCCTACCCTATCAAAAGCCTTTTCTGCGTCTAATGATAAGAGCACGGTGGTAGCTCCCTTTCGTTTAGCAAAAGGGATCAAGTTAACCATTCTCTTAACATTGTCAGATCCTTGCCTCCCTCAATTGAAGCCTTTTTAATCTAAAGAAATAAGTTCCCCTAAAATTGCATTCAGCCTGGTAGCTAGAATTTTTGCATAAATTTTAATATCAGTGTTCAGTAAAGAGATCGGGCGGAAATCCTTACATGATGGTTCTTTATAGTCTTCTTTAGGGATTGTTATAACCAAGGCCACCAGCATTTATTTCGGTGCTCGACCTAATATCTTAATTTCATTCAAAGCATTCTTAAGAGGAATTAAAATTTCTGACTTACAGAGTTTATAGTAACAATTTCTGTAGCCATCTGGGCCGGGGGAGGAGAAGTTTTTCAGGCCATCTATAGCTTCCGAAATTTCTTTATCAGTTATTTATTTATTTAAAATGTCCAGATCGTCATCAGAAACTCTCGTTAAGTCAATATTATCCAAAAATTTGAATATCTCTTCTTTAGATGGTGTAATAAATTTTTTATCATCCCTCAAATTATAAAGATCTTGATAAAAAAGACCAAAAGCATTTCCTATATCACTAGGCTTTGTCAGGGTCTCATTTTTATACTTTAAACTGTCTATTCTTTTACTTGATGTTTTGCTCTTCAATTTATTAGCTAGGAGTCGCCCTGATTTGTTTCCCATATGATACAGTCGTTGCTGCAGTGACCATGGGGATTTATCTAAAAGTTCTTGTTCTATTTTTTTAATCTGAGATCTTATTGCTTCCATTCTCTTTACAATCTTATCATTTGAGCCAATTTTATTAAGCCTATCTAAGTTTGTCAAGTCAATATATAGGTCTCGTAGAGGTCGACCTCTAAGTTTCTTCTTCATAGCCTGCCAGCTAATCAAATGACCCCTTATGGAGGCTTTATGGGCAGTCCAAATTGTGACTTTAGATGTAACAGACGGGTTGTTTACTTTAAAATAGTTATTGAGTTCTTTTTTTTAAAGATCTTTTATTTGTGGATCCTGGAGTAAGGACATTTTTAGTTTCCATGGTGGTCTAACTGTTTCTATTTGACGCTTTGATATATTTATAGAGACCATCCTGTGATCTGACCACAGTATAGGTCCAATTTCTGTTTTGATCACTCTTTTTAAAGTTACACCATTAACAAGTATGTAGTCCAATCTAACATGCTTATCATGTCGATGGGAATAAAAGGAGTAATCCCTTTCCTGGGGATGAAAAGTTCGCCATGAGTCATATACTTGATATTTCATTAAAATATTATGAAAAAGATTAATTTTTTGTTTAGCGTGGGAATCTAAAAATGTTCCTTTATGGGAGTTTCTATCTAGATCAGCGTCCACACATAGATTAAAGTCCCCACAAATCATGAGTGCACCAGAGCTATATCGCCTTATCAAATTGAATATTCGGTTAATAAAGCTAATTTGCCTTTGGTTTGGGGCGTATATGTTGACTATTGTAAATTTCTCACAATTTATTAAGCCTCCCCATATTATATAACGACCATTGGGATCTATTATAGAGATTTCTTCCAGCAAAATTAATTTATGGTTAAAAAGTATTGAGACTCCCCAGGCTTTTTTCTTGGAAGTAGAATTAAGAGTCAGGCCTATATTTTACATTTTAAAGTAGGGAATCTTACCTGTCTGCCTGTGGGTCTCCTGAAGGCATACCACATCGGCTAAACCAGATCCAAACGATCTCTGGCACATCTGTCTTTTTACACCTAAGTTTAATCCCTGGACATTCTGACTACAAATTCTCAGTCTACCTTCTTTATCCTTATCTGTATGGATCATCATAACTTAAGACCCTTTACCTCAAGTCCCCTGCGAAAGTCCCCTGCGAAACCCTTATGCCTACCACAACATTCTCACAAATCACATTTGTTACCCATGCATTCATTACATTCTCCATCACCTCACCGGACAAACCAAAACAAAAAAGAAAATTGGTTTACTGTGGGGAAAGAGAAGGTTGAACTTCAATAAGTTCACAATTTGGAAATCCACTGGCTTAGTTGCGCCCGTGGTAGCCAGCAGCGACCAAAACAGGATGGAAAGCCCTTACAAATAATTTTTACAAGATACTTATTTCACATTTATGTTACACATATTATTCTCTACCCCTCCCTACCACTTCCAAAGATGCGAGATCATTTATTTACTCCCCTCTAACTACCGAGGCATTGAGGGGATCTCCATTTTCAAAGGGGTTATTCCCCTCAGCAGTTAACCAACCCTTTCCTCTTATGCTCAGCTTCAGCTCATCAAGCAATCAGCAGATACTTAATAATAACATTTACACCTAATACCCTTTTATTAATTGTGATTTCTTTTCAATTTATCCTAAAACAGAACTATTCAGTTGTAAAGATTTATGTGAACAGCATTTGTCTTTTTTTTTATTTTTTTATTTCAATGTGAACAAAACCTTGTACTACTACATTAACTTAATATTAGAAGACCTTTTCAGATTGATATAATTTTGTGTTCAACTTTTACATTTACCATTAATTAGGAAATATTATAAACTTACAGTTCATTTAAAGTGTGAAATGGATCTAATGCCTCTTGGGCTCTATATAATCCATATTTGAGTTTCAACTTTATTTTCCAATGTTGAAACCTGTGACAGAAGACCAAAAAAAAAACATTTTTTTTTTATATAGTGTTAAATCTGCTTTCCCCAACTATTGCCTTTTGGTGCACTGTGTATTCAGCTTATAATGTTTAAGACTTATGACAAATATTTACAAACTCTCAATTCATTAGTTAAATATTAATTGTGGTATTTTTAAAAAGACAATGTATATACTGCAGGTTATTTAATAGGCTGAAGGCCCAGTCCTCATATACCAAGTCAGCTTAATACCAAGAGAGAAGAAAAAAAAGGAAAAAAAGGAAAAAGAAAAGAGCCATATTTACAGGTCTTTCAGGATTACTTCACCTTCATGTTGGTTATTAATTATTACTGATTTATTGCCCAAAAGGACTATCAGTTTCGTTGGGAAACCCCATTTATATTGGATGTTTTTAGTTCTTAAACTTTTAGCTATACCTTTCAATTCCATTCGCTTCATAATAGTTTCCCTTGAGAAGTCCTGAAAAATCTGCAAATGTTCATAAGGTGATGGAAATGATCTTTTTTCATACGAGTATCTCATAACTGATTCCTTATAAGCAGCAAAATGAATTTTAAGTATTACATCTCTAGGACAATCTTTAGGGGCAGATTTTGGAAGTGCGAGTTGATGTATTCTGTCAATCAGAATAGATATATCAAAATTTGCCGTTTTTTACAGTTCCAAGTTGATAATTTTCCACTCCAAAAAACTCATGGAGAAGCTACCAGTCTTTTCAGGGTTTAGACAACACTTCTTAATAATACTTAAGGGATAGTGGGCTGTAGTCCGTGTAGTCCATATAGTCCTATAGTCTTATAGTACGTATAGTCGTTATGCCAGAGTGTCCCAAAATATCCCTAAGTGACTAATACAGCCACAAAGTGCTTTAAAACCAAGACTTTGCCATACACATCCTTCTTTACAACCAGGGCTCAGGGCTCAGGTAAGGTATTCCCTGACTTTCAGGGCAGATATTCACTGACCTGCAGGACCAGCTTGCTTAACTGTCCTTAGTCTTTGAGGTCTCCAGAGCTGTTATTCCATCTCTCTGGGGGTTGCCATGCATCTTAGATATAGGGGTATTAAGGGACTTATCAAAATGGCCTTCTGCAATTATCAAAAAATGGAGCACAGAAAGCTTCACTGCAGGCTCGCCATGTCTTCACCCTCTGCTCCCTCTCCACTTGTATAGCGTGGCTTCCTCCCCCAATATGCACCTCCCTGGTCAGCCTCCTGGCCTCCCGCCTACCGCCAACTCAGATGTGCAGCCTCGGGGATCCTTCCCTCCGAGCTCCTCTTGCCTCCTCTTGCCTCTCTCATACCCGGTTGACCTCGCTACCAGGACCAGCACACCGGCACCTCGCTACCAGGACACCGGCACCTCCGTCTCGCCAGGGCTCGGGCTTATCCACTGCTCAGTCACTGCGAGCACACCGCGGGTGAGTGCGCCATTGCCCTGTTAGCTAAGCTCGCTAACACCTTCTGGGGCGTGGCCCATCACCGGAGCAAAGTGTTAATCAGCCCTCTGTTCTGTTCACATGTATACAGTGTATTGTATTAATTTTAAAGGACCATTGTAGCAAATATTTTTATAAAGCAAAAAAATAAACACAAACAACTTTTTAAAAATAAATCTTTTTATATATACATTTTTACTTCAAGATTCAATTTTCTCTTATGTGTTCTACTTTCTCAGAAGGGTGTGTCCTTGTAAAATAACTTTCCATTATTCAAACTGTATCACTGGCAGTTACAACTTCTACATTCCTATTGTGATGTTAGAAAATACATGTACATTCAAAGTCTCCTCCTACCCAAGCAAGTTAATGAGCAGAAAATAAAATTGTAAATTACAGATTAGCATCATTTTATATATAATAAGACAGAGGCTGCATTTTTTTTTTTACATTCTAATGACCTTATAATTTTTTTGATTAGTAGTTGTCCAAGAGTATATATTAGTAATATGACTACATGGCTCATTAATACCAATGTGTTGTGTGGTAACTGAAGGGCAACACTGCTAAGAGCGGTTAGTGCTTTTTTGGTAGAAGTCTGGTGATTTTGTGATTCAATTATAGTAAATAGTACTTGGTGATTATTATTATTATCTAGTATTTATATTGCGCAAACATATTCTGCAGCGCCATATATAGGATGAAACCAAACATAAAAACAATATCAATACAGATTTAATGAATAGACGGCACTGGCATTGAGCACAGACTCTTGCATACAGAGGGCTTTCTCATGCACCCTATAAGATTAAAACTAGCAAACTCTATTAAATAGATGTGATTTTAGTGAGGTTTTGAAGGGCTTGAGATGGGACTAAAGTCTAGTGGAGTGAGATAAGGAGTTCCAAAAAATTGGGCCAACACAAGAAAAGTCCTGAAGGAGGAGTGAGAAGAGGTGATAAGAGAGGAGGAAAGAAGAAGGTCATTAGCAGAACAGAGCGGGAGGGTAGGGGAGTATTTTGAGATGAGAGCAGAAATATCTGGGAGTTCATTATTGTTTAGGGCTTTTCTATGATTTTTAATATTCTGAAGGTTATGGGAAGCCAGTGGAGACAGATTATATATTGGAGTGGGGCATGACAGGTGATGGGGAGGCCAACTGGGAGAGAGATGCAGTAGTCAAGGCGAGAGATGATGAGAGAATGAATTAGATTTTTAGTTGTGTCTTGTGTAAGATAGTGACGTATTTTGGAGAGATTTTTACAATGAATTTTAAGTAAGATTTGGTAAGTAAATATATATGCGGAATGAAAGAGTGGGCAGGATCAAGAAGAACCCCAAGACAATGGGCTTTTGAGTAATGGCTGCTGTAGTAGAAAGTGGGAAAATAAGGAGCTCAGTGTTTGACATGTTAAGTTTGAGATGAGAAACTTTTTTGGATAGATATTTTATTGGTGGATATCTTATTGGATCCTTAGCAATTTGCTCAAGTTAATTAAAAATGTTAATCTTAACTTATTAGAGCTGCCATTCAGTTCCTTACCTTTGCAGTCACTACGGGCCTCATTCTATTAGCGGCCGCAGCCGTTGCGAGGCCGCAAGGCCCGGCCGCAAGCTATTCTGCTATTCTATTCCCCTCCGGCCGGGGATTCCGGCAGGCTTGCGGCCGGCGCCTTGCTATCTCTTGCGGCCGCTCGCGCCGGAGGAAATCCTTTGATCTAAAACGGCCACAAGCAAATCGGCCGTAAGAAAATCCTATTTGCAATTCAATTGCTCCGAGAACCCTCTCTGCAAGGCTAAAACCGAGCCGCAGCTTACTTGCAGGAAAGAGGTCCCGCTAGCACCAATTAAGCACAAAATATAGCCCAAATAAAGCCATCCTGCACTTTGAGAAGACTATAAAGTGATTTTCGGTGTAAGCAAAAATAGCACAAAATTCCCCTATACACAAATCCGTAAAATATATATTTTTTAATATACGTCAAATATCCATGTAAAAAGTCCAGAGTGCTTGGAGCACCTCAGACCCGCCCACGCCGCAGCCGGAAAATAAACAGTTAATTTGAACTCGGGTTTGGGCTGATGTGCAAGCTTGAGAGTGGGTTACTATTAATCCTCATGTCCCCCAATATGATCCCTAGCATTTACAGAGCTGTACAGTGCAGGCTTGAATTTATTTTTGAGTTTTAAGTTTTCAGAGCTTACGGCCGGTAGCAAGATTTACGGCCGGCCGTAAGAGGAGATCCTTGCGGGGCCGTTTAATTGAATTGCAAGGTAACGGGACCCCCGCAAGGAATTGCAGCCTTACGGACGGTTTACGGCCGATAATAGAATGAGGTCCTACATATTTATTTGTAGTTCTCAGGATTTACTTTGAGATGGAAAAACTCATGCTATCTCCTTAATTAACGTAAGTTACGGGACATGTGTGCCTTCCAGTTTATTATGACATAATATTTGGTTTTATATCAAATTTAAGCCTTGCTGAAGGCTGTGTTAATGCATGGCAAGGCCGAGCCCTTGGCCTTAAAGGAATACGGATAGGTGTGTTACAAGATTTCATAAAACCAACTAGTATTGTGATATATTGTGATCCCTATAGTATTTATATTTAAGCTTATGGATGCTATCTATTGCCTGATCTAGGCCAAATCTTGAGCAGTAATAATGTATTAAATTGAATTAAAATAATTAGATCATGTAAATCCCTATATGTTTATAAGTTGATTATCCAAAGAAATGACATAAGGAGAAAAAGTCTACTAAAAGCTAACCTATTTTTAATTTAGATGTTTTTGGTATAGCTAGTGATAATCCTATCCACTCTGCCAACATCTGGTGCAAGATGAATGTCCTTTTGAAGTAGGGGAGTTTTATAGTGTGGGTCCAAAATAAAGTAAATTAGTTTTGATGTTTCACACATTCCTGAGGGGAACATTATTTGTTGTAGGATTTTATATGCATCAAATTGCCTACGTAAATAATACAAATCATTAAAGCTTTGGAATTGGAGGAATATAAGGCATCTAATTACAAGATGCCTATGACTACTCAATACTCCTTTTTGTTGGAGTGCATTTCAAAAAGTTCACATTACTATAGTGGCCCTAGAAAAAAGCACCTTCATAGATTCTGAAAGACTCACTAGAAGACACTTCTGGGAGTTTCTTTAGTTACCCAAATTTTTATTGGTTTGATAAGACTAGGGTGGAAAATTCATAGTAGCCATGGCTCCTAATTTGCACTTCTGGCTCCTAAATACATTTTCAAATTACCGTATTTTTCCGTCTATAAGATGACCCCTATTTTTGGAGACCAAAATTCAGAAATAAATAAATATATAATGCAAATTTGCATTTTATAAGTTTTTATTGTGCTACACATATATTTAAGGGCACTTTCTGTCAGGATTTTCACTGATTTCCCTTCCATCCAGCTCAATATCTTTGTGATCCTGTGTTAAACCGGAAAAATGCAATTGCACATCGCGACTGAATAATAATTGATGTGATCATAAAGATATTGAGCTGGAATGGAAATCGGTGAAAATCATGACGGAACGTGCCCTTAAATTTATGTGTAACACAATCAAAACTTATAAAATACACATTTTATATACACACTTGTAGTGTAATGCAATCTAATTGGAACCAAATGCATTTCCAAATGTGTGTCTTTTTTTCTCCTGCCTTAAATCTAGTGGCCAGATGCAGCATTACTGTATCAGACCAGGGTATCTAATTGTAACATTCCGTGTATAAGATGACCCACCTAATTTAGACTTTAAAAAAATGGTAAAAAATACCGTCTTATATACGGAAAAATACAGTATATTGTATTCCTATGAATGGCTTCCTTCCAGGGTTCCATAAAAAGTCTGTTTATATAAAATCTTACTGCCTTCTACGTTTGGGATATTTTGGACCACCTTTACCATAATGTATCAACAACCAACCTAATATAGTGAAATTTTTCTGCTTCCTTATTGATACATTATTGAGAGAGCAGATAGAGGTTCAGTATAACACCCATTACATGTTTTTATATTGGAATTGCTTCTGTTAGTTGGTATTTGTCACTTTGTCTGCATTGTGCTGCTTTGTGTTACCTCCAACTCTGGAGCTGTTCTCTTCTTTTTCTAAATATGCTCTGCCTTTTTTTGTAGGCTGTATCCTCTTTACCTGAAGATCTGCAGCCTGGTCCTGATTTGTTGGGTTATTCGTGGGATGTGGTGATTTTTACTACACTCTTTGGATTTTTTTACAATATTTGTGTTTACATGCCGAACTATAAGATCTGTAAGTATTCAAATTAAAGAAAAAAATATCTTAAAATCATACAACTTGGTTGTTTGCATAACGGTGTATTTTCAGTTATCGAAAGAAGCCACTGAAGTGGTGCTATAATAGGGTTTAATTTCTGTATGTCGTTTTTAAAGAAAACATATTAAATTTAGCATTTAGAACTTACATTTGAACTTTAGTGTTTCAGATACAAGCAGAGGTGCTTCTCTCCATTCCCTTTTAGGTATCCAGGAGGTTGGAGAGAATCTACTCAGAAGGCTATTTTAAAAGTATTATTCTGGCCTATCTCTTCGTTGTTCCACCCTCTAGCAACCATCTTGTAACTTCTCCTCTGGCTTTTGCACACACTGTTACAAGGTATCTATAGCCATCTCAATGATTCACCTTTGACTCTACTGTATCTTCCTGTAACATAAATTATGAATATCCATATCTGATATGATTTATGTTCACATAGTAACTTTATTTCTACTTTGTTAAATTGTAAGCTCTCACACTGTATTTCTTCACCACCATCTTCACACCTTCATATCTGTCTGCACCAAATGCTCCTTTTAAATGCATAAATACTGGGCCACTTCCAAACTATATCTCACTATCTCTTCTTTGTTTCAGCCACCAGCAATCATCTTGTAACTTATCCTCTGGTTTTTGCACACACTGCTACAAGCATCCAGCAACCATCTTGTAATTTCTCCTCTGGCTTTTGCACAAACTTCTACAAGCCTCCAGCAAACATCATGTAACTTCTCCTCTGGCTTTTGCACACACTGCTACAAGGTATCTACAGCCATCTCAATGATTCACCTTTGACTCTACTGTATCCTCCTGTAACATAAATTATGAATATCCATATCTGATATGATTTTTGTTCACGTAGTGACTTTATTTCTACTTTGTTAAATTGTAAGCTTTCACACTGTATTTCTTCACCACCATCTCCCTACCCCTTTCACTCCTTCACATCTGTCTGCACCAAATGCTCTTTTTAAATGAAGGAGTGAAAGGGGTAGGGAGATGGTGGTGAAGAAATACAGTGTGAAAGCTTACAATTTATCTACAGCCATCTCAATGATTCACCTTTGACTCTACTATATCCTCCTGTCACATAATTAGGAATATCCATATCTGATATGATTTATGTTCACATAGTAACTTTATTTCTACTTTGTTAAATTGTAAGCTTTCACACTGTATTTCTTCACCACCATCTTCGCACCTTCATATCTGTCTGCACCATGTGCTCCTTTTAAATGAATAAATACTGGGCCAGTTCCAAGCCATATCTCACTATCTCTTCTTTGTTTCAGCCTCCAGCAACCATCTTGTAACTTATCCTCTGGATTTTGCACACACTGCTTCGAGCCTCCAGCAACCAACCTTTAACTGCTACTCTGGCTTTTGCACACACTGCTACAAGCCTCCAGCAACCATCTTGTAACTTCTCCTCTGGCTTTTGCACACACTGCTACAAGCATCCAGCAACCATCTTGTAACTTCTTCTCCGGCTTTTACACACACTGCTACAAGGTATCTATAGCCATCTCAATGGTTCACCTTTGACTCTACTGTATCCTCCTGTAAGGTTAATTATGAATATCCATATCTCATATGATTTTTGTTCACATAGTAACTTTATTTCTACTTTGTTAAATTGTAAGCTTTCACACTGTATTTCTTCCCCACCATCTCCCCACCCCCTACACACCTTCATATCTGTCTGCACCAAATGCTCCTTTTAAATGCATAAATACTGGGCCATTTCCAAACTATAACTCACTATCTCTTCTTTGTTCCAGCCTCCAGCAACCATCTTGTAACTTCTCCTCTGGCTTTTGCACACACTGCTACAAGCCTCCAGCAACCATCTTGTAACTTCTCCTCTGGCTTTTTCACACACTGCTACAAGGTATCTACAGCCATCTCAATGATTCACCTTTGACTCTACTGTATCCTCCTGTAACATTAATTATGAATATCCATATCTGATATGATTTTTGTTCACATAGTAATTGTATTTCTACTTTATTAAATTGTAAGCTTTCAGACTGTATTTCTTCACCACCATCTCCCCACCCCTTTCACTCCTTCACATCTGTCTGCACCAAGTGCTCCTTTTAAATGCATAAATACTGTGCCAGTTCCAAGCCATATCTCACTATCTCTTCTTTGTTTCAGCCTCCAGCAACCATCTTGTAACTTATCCTCTGAATTTTGCACACACTGCTTCAAGCCTCCAGCAACCATCTTGTAACTTCTCCTCTGGCTTTTGCACACACTGCTACAAGGTATCTATAGCCATCACAACGATTCACCTTTGACTCTACTGTATCCTTCTGTAACATTAATTATGAATATCCATATCTGATATGATTTTTGTTCACATAGTAACTTTATTTCTACTTTGTTAAATTGTAAGCTTTCACACTGTATTTGTTCACCACCATCTCCCCACCCCTTTCACTCCTTCACATCTGTCTGCAACACATGTTCCTTTTAAATGCATAAATACTGGGCCCGTTCCAAACTATATCTCACTATCTCTTCTTTGTTCCAGCCTCCAGCAACCATCTTGTAACTTCTCCTCTGGTTTTTGCACACACTGCTATAAGCATCCAGCAACCATCTTGTAACTTCTCCTCTGGCTTTTGCACACACTGCTACAAGCCTCCAGCAACCATCTTGTAACTTCTCCTCTGGCTTTTGCACACACTCTACAAGCATCCAGCAACCGTCTTATTACTTCTCCTCTGGTTATTGCACACACTGCTACAAGGTATCTACAGCCATCTCAATGGTTCACATTTGACTCTACTGTATCCTCCTGTAATATTAATTATGAATATCCATATCTGATATGATTTATGTTCACATAGTAACTTTATTTCTACTTTGTTAAATTGTAAGCTCTCACACTGTATTTTCTTCACCACCATCTCCCCACCCCTTTCACTCCTTCACATCTGTCTGCACCAAATGCTCCTTTTAAATGCATAAATACTGGGCCATTTCCAAACTATATATCACTATCTCTTCTTTATTACAGCCACCAGCAACCATCTTGTAACTTCTCCTCTGGTTTTTGCCCACACTGCTACAAGCCTCCAGCAACCATCTTGTAACTTCTCCTCTGGCTTTTGCACACACTGCTACAAGCCTCCAGCAACCATCTTGTAACTTCTCCTCTGGCTTTTGCACACACTGATACAAGCATCCAGCAACCATCTTGTAACTTCTTCTCCGGCTTTTACACACACTGCTACAAGGTATCTATAGCCATCTCAATGGTTCACCTTTGACTCTACTGTATCCTCCTGTAAGGTTAATTATGAATATCCATATCTGATATGATTTTTGTTCACATAGTAACTTTATTTCTACTTTGTTAAATTGTAAGCTTTCACACTGTATTTCTTCCCCACCATCTCCCCACCCCCTACACACCTTCATATCTGTCTGCACCAAATGCTCCTTTTAAATGCATAAATACTGGGCCATTTCCAAACTATATCTCACTATCTCTTCTTTGTTCCAGCCTCCAGCAACCATCTTGTAACTTCTTCTCTGGTTTTTGCCCACACTGCTACAAGCCTCCAGCAACCATCTTGTAACTTCTCCTCTGGCTTTTGCACACACTGCTACAAGCCTCCAGCAACCATCTTGTAACTTCTCCTCTGGCTTTTGCACACACTGATACAAGCATCCAGCAACCATCTTGTAACTTCTTCTCCGGCTTTTACACACACTGCTACAAGGTATCTATAGCCATCTCAATGGTTCACCTTTGACTCTACTGTATCCTCCTGTAAGGTTAATTATGAATATCCATATCTGATATGATTTTTGTTCACATAGTAACTTTATTTCTACTTTGTTAAATTGTAAGCTTTCACACTGTATTTCTTCCCCACCATCTCCCCACCCCCTACACACCTTCATATCTGTCTGCACCAAATGCTCCTTTTAAATGCATAAATACTGGGCCATTTCCAAACTATATCTCACTATCTCTTCTTTGTTCCAGCCTCCAGCAACCATCTTGTAACTTCTCCTCTGGCTTTTGCTCACACTGCTACAAGCCTCCAGCAACCATCTTGTAACTTCTCCTCTGGCTTTTTCACACACTGCTACAAGGTATCTACAGCCATCTCAATGATTCACCTTTGACTCTACTGTATCCTCCTGTAACATTAATTATGAATATCCATATCTGATATGATTTTTGTTCACATAGTAATTGTATTTCTACTTTGTTAAAGTGTAAGCTTTCACACTGTATTTCTTCACCACCATCTCCCCACCCCATTCACTCCTTCACATCTGTCTGCACCAAGTGCTCCTTTTAAATGCATAAATACTGTGCCAGTTCCAAGCCATATCTCACTATCTCTTCTTTGTTTCAGCCTCCAGCAACCATCTTGTAACTTATCCTCTGAATTTTGCACACACTGCTTCAAGCCTCCAGCAACCATCCTTTAACTGCTACTCTGGCTTTTGCACACACTGCTACAAGCCTCCAGCAACCATCTTGTAACTTCTCCTCTGGCTTTTGCACACACTGCTACAAGGTATCTATAGCCATCACAACGATTCACCTTTGACTCTACTGTATCCTTCTGTAACATTAATTATGAATATCCATATCTGATATGATTTTTGTTCACATAGTAACTTTATTTCTACTTTGTTAAATTGTAAGCTTTCACACTGTATTTGTTCACCACCATCTCCCCACCCCTTTCACTCCTTCACATCTGTCTGCAACACATGTTCCTTTTAAATGCATAAATACTTGGCCCGTTCCAAACTATATCTCACTATCTCTTCTTTGTTCCAGCCTCCAGCAACCATCTTGTAACTTCTCCTCTGGTTTTTGCACACACTGCTACAAGCATCCAGCAACCATCTTGTAACTTCTCCTCTGGCTTTTGCACACACTGCTACAAGCGTCCAGCAACCATCTTGTAACTTCTCCTCTGGCTTTTGCACACACGCTACAAGCATCCAGCAACCGTCTTATTACTTCTCCTCTGGTTATTGCACACACTGCTACAAGGTATCTACAGCCATCTCAATGGTTCACCTTTGACTCTACTGTATCCTCCTGTAATATTAATTATGAATATCCATATCTGATATGATTTATGTTCACATATTAACTTTATTTCTACTTTGTTAAATTGTAAGCTCTCACACTGTATTTTCTTCACCACCATCTCCCCACCCCTTTCACTCCTTCACATCTGTCTGCACCAAATGCTCCTTTTAAATGCATAAATACTGGGCCATTTCCAAACTATATCTCACTATCTATTCTTTATTACAGCCACCAGCAACCATCTTGTAACTTCTCCTCTGGCTTTTGCACACACTGCTACAAGCCTCCAGCAACCATCTTGTAACTTCTCTTCTGGCTTTTGCACATACCGCTACAAGGTATCTACAGCCATCACAATGATTCACCTTTGACTCTACTGCAACCTTCTGTAACATTAATTATGAATATCCATATCTGATATGATTTTTGTTCACATATTAACTTTATTTCTACTTTGTTAAATTGTAAGCTTTCACACTGTATTTGTTCACCACCATCTCCCCACCCCTTTCACTCCCTCACATCTGTATGTACCAAATGCTCCTTTTAAATGCATAAATACTGGGCCAGTTCCAGACTATATCTCACTATCTCTTCTTTGTTCCAGCCTCCAGCAACCATCTTGTAACTTCTCCTCTGGTTTTTGCCCACACTGCTACAAACCTCCAGCAACCATCTTGTAACTTCTCCTCTGGCTTTTGCACACACTGCTACAAGCCTCCAGCAACCATCTTGTAACTTCTCTTCTGGCTTTTGCACACACTGCTACAAGCATCCAGCAACCATCTTGTAACTTCTTCTCCGGCTTTTACACACACTGCTACAAGGTATCTATAGCCATCTCAATGGTTCACATTTGACTCTACTGTATCCTCCTGTAAGGTTAATTATGAATATCCATATCTGATATGATTTTTGTTCACATAGTAACTTTATTTCTACTTTGTTAAATTGTAAGCTTTCACATTGTATTTCTTCCCCACCATCTCCCCACCCCCTACACACCTTCATATCTGTCTGCACCAAATGCTCCTTTTAAATGCATAAATACTGGGCCATTTCCAAACTATATCTCACTATCTCTTCTTTGTTCCAGCCTCCAGCAACCATCTTGTAACTTCTCCTCTGGCTTTTGCACACACTGCTACAAGCCTCCAGCAACCATCTTGTAACTTCTCCTCTGGCTTTTTCACACACTGCTACAAGGTATCTACAGCCATCTCAATGATTCACCTTTGACTATACTGTATCCTCCTGTAACATTAATTATGAATATCCATATCTGATATGATTTTTGTTCACATAGTAATTGTATTTCTACTTTGTTAAATTGTAAGCTTTCACACTGTATTTCTTCCCCACCATCTCCCCACCCCCTACACACCTTCATATCTGTCTGCACCAAATGCTCCTTTTAAATGCATAAATACTGGGCCATTTTTAAACTATATCTCACTATCTCTTCTTTGTTCCAGCCTCCAGCAACCATCTTGTAACTTCTCCTCTGGCTTTTGCACACACTGCTACAAGCCTCCAGCAACCATCTTGTAACTTCTCCTCTGGCTTTTTCACACACTGCTACAAGGTATCTACAGCCATCTCAATGATTCACCTTTGACTCTACTGTATCCTCCTGTAACATTAATTATGAATATCCATATCTGATATGATTTTTGTTCACATAGTAATTGTATTTCTACTTTGTTAAATTGTAAGCTTTCACACTGTATTTCTTCACCACCATCTCCCCACCCCATTCACTCCTTCACATCTGTCTGCACCAAGTGCTCCTTTTAAATGCATAAATACTGTGCCAGTTCCAAGCCATATCTCACTATCTCTTCTTTGTTTCAGCCTCCAGCAACCATCTTGTAACTTATCCTCTGGATATTGCACACACTGCTTCAAGCCTCCAGCAACCATCCTTTAACTGCTACTCTGGCTTTTGCACACACTGCTACAAGCCTCCAGCAACCATCTTGTAACTTCTCCTCTGGCTTTTGCACACACTGCTACAAGGTATCTATAGCCGTCACAACGATTCACCTTTGACTCTACTGTATCCTTCTGTAACATTAATTATGAATATCCATATCTGATATGATTTTTGTTCACATAGTAACTTTATTTCTACTTTGTTAAATTGTAAGCTTTCACACTGTATTTGTTCACCACCATCTCCCCACCCCTTTCACTCCTTCACATCTGTCTGCAACACATGTTCCTTTTAAATGCATAAATACTTGGCCTGTTCCAAACTATATCTCACTATCTCTTCTTTGTTCCAGCCTCCAGCAACCATCTTGTAACTTCTCCTCTGGTTTTTGCACACACTGCTACAAGCATCCAGCAACCATCTTGTAACTTCTCCTCTGGCTTTTGCACACACTGCTACAAGCGTCCAGCAACCATCTTGTAACTTCTCCTCTGGCTTTTGCACACACGCTACAAGCATCCAGCAACCGTCTTATTACTTCTCCTCTGGTTATTGCACACACTGCTACAAGGTATCTACAGCCATCTCAATGGTTCACCTTTGACTCTACTGTATCCTCCTGTAATATTAATTATGAATATCCATATCTGATATGATTTATGTTCACATATTAACTTTATTTCTACTTTGTTAAATTGTAAGCTCTCACACTGTATTTTCTTCACCACCATCTCCCCACCCCTTTCACTCCTTCACATCTGTCTGCACCAAATGCTCCTTTTAAATGCATAAATACTGGGCCATTTCCAAACTATATCTCACTATCTCTTCTTTATTACAGCCACCAGCAACCATCTTGTAACTTCTCCTCTGGCTTTTGCACACACTGCTACAAGCCTCCAGCAACCATCTTGTAACTTCTCTTCTGGCTTTTGCACATACCGCTACAAGGTATCTACAGCCATCACAATGATTCACCTTTGACTCTACTGCATCCTTCTGTAACATTAATTATGAATATCCATATCTGATATGATTTTTGTTCACATATTAACTTTATTTCTACTTTGTTAAATTGTAAGCTTTCACACTGTATTTGTTCACCACCATCTCCCCACCCCTTTCACTCCTTCACATCTGTATGTACCAAATGCTCCTTTTAAATGCATAAATACTGGGCCAGTTCCAGACTATATCTCACTATCTCTTCTTTGTTCCAGCCTCCAGCAACCATCTTGTAACTTCTCCTCTGGTTTTTGCCCACACTGCTACAAGCCTCCAGCAACCATCTTGTAACTTCTCCTCTGGCTTTTGCACACACTGCTACAAGCCTCCAGCAACCATCTTGTAACTTCTCCTCTGGCTTTTGCACACACTGCTACAAGCATCCAGCAACCATCTTGTAACTTCTTCTCCGGCTTTTACACACACTGCTACAAGGTATCTATAGCCATCTCAATGGTTCACCTTTGACTCTACTGTATCCTCCTGTAAGGTTAATTATGAATATCCATATCTGATATGATTTTTGTTCACATAGTAACTTTATTTCTACTTTGTTAAATTGTAAGCTTTCACACTGTATTTCTTCCCCACCATCTCCCCACCCCCTACACACCTTCATATCTGTCTGCACCAAATGCTCCTTTTAAATGCATAAATACTGGGCCATTTCCAAACTATATCTCACTATCTCTTCTTTGTTCCAGCCTCCAGCAACCATCTTGTAACTTCTCCTCTGGCTTTTGCACACACTGCTACAAGCCTCCAGCAACCATCTTGTAACTTCTCCTCTGGCTTTTGCACACACTGCTACAAGGTATCTACAGCCATCTCAATGATTCACCTTTGACTATACTGTATCCTCCTGTAACATTAATTATGAATATCCATATCTGATATGATTTTTGTTCACATAGTAATTGTATTTCTACTTTGTTAAATTGTAAGCTTTCACACTGTATTTCTTCACCACCATCTCCCCACCCCATTCACTCCTTCACATCTGTATGTACCAAATGCTCCTTTTAAATGCATAAATACTGGGCCAGTTCCAGACTATATCTCACTATCTCTTCTTTGTTCCAGCCTCCAGCAACCATCTTGTAACTTCTCCTCTGGTTTTTGCCCACACTGCTACAAACCTCCAGCAACCATCTTGTAACTTCTCCTCTGGCTTTTGCACACACTGCTACAAGCCTCCAGCAACCATCTTGTAACTTCTCCTCTGGCTTTTGCACACACTGCTACAAGCATCCAGCAACCATCTTGTAACTTCTTCTCCGGCTTTTACACACACTGCTACAAGGTATCTATAGCCATCTCAATGGTTCACATTTGACTCTACTGTATCCTCCTGTAAGGTTAATTATGAATATCCATATCTGATATGATTTTTGTTCACATAGTAACTTTATTTCTACTTTGTTAAATTGTAAGCTTTCACATTGTATTTCTTCCCCACCATCTCCCCACCCCCTACACACCTTCATATCTGTCTGCACCAAATGCTCCTTTTAAATGCATAAATACTGGGCCATTTCCAAACTATATCTCACTATCTCTTCTTTGTTCCAGCCTCCAGCAACCATCTTGTAACTTCTCCTCTGGCTTTTGCACACACTGCTACAAGCCTCCAGCAACCATCTTGTAACTTCTCCTCTGGCTTTTTCACACACTGCTACAAGGTATCTACAGCCATCTCAATGATTCACCTTTGACTATACTGTATCCTCCTGTAACATTAATTATGAATATCCATATCTGATATGATTTTTGTTCACATAGTAATTGTATTTCTACTTTGTTAAATTGTAAGCTTTCACACTGTATTTCTTCCCCACCATCTCCCCACCCCCTACACACCTTCATATCTGTCTGCACCAAATGCTCCTTTTAAATGCATAAATACTGGGCCATTTTTAAACTATATCTCACTATCTCTTCTTTGTTCCAGCCTCCAGCAACCATCTTGTAACTTCTCCTCTGGCTTTTGCACACACTGCTACAAGCCTCCAGCAACCATCTTGTAACTTCTCCTCTGGCTTTTTCACACACTGCTACAAGGTATCTACAGCCATCTCAATGATTCACCTTTGACTCTACTGTATCCTCCTGTAACATTAATTATGAATATCCATATCTGATATGATTTTTGTTCACATAGTAATTGTATTTCTACTTTGTTAAATTGTAAGCTTTCACACTGTATTTCTTCACCACCATCTCCCCACCCCATTCACTCCTTCACATCTGTCTGCACCAAGTGTTCCTTTTAAATGCATAAATACTGTGCCAGTTCCAAGCCATATCTCACTATCTCTTCTTTGTTTCAGCCTCCAGCAACCATCTTGTAACTTATCCTCTGGATATTGCACACACTGCTTCAAGCCTCCAGCAACCATCCTTTAACTGCTACTCTGGCTTTTGCACACACTGCTACAAGCCTCCAGCAACCATCTTGTAACTTCTCCTCTGGCTTTTGCACACACTGCTACAAGGTATCTATAGCCATCACAACGATTCACCTTTGACTCTACTGTATCCTTCTGTAACATTAATTATGAATATCCATATCTGATATGATTTTTGTTCACATAGTAACTTTATTTCTACTTTGTTAAATTGTAAGCTTTCACACTGTATTTGTTCACCACCATCTCCCCACCCCTTTCACTCCTTCACATCTGTCTGCAACACATGTTCCTTTTAAATGCATAAATACTTGGCCTGTTCCAAACTATATCTCACTATCTCTTCTTTGTTCCAGCCTCCAGCAACCATCTTGTAACTTCTCCTCTGGTTTTTGCACACACTGCTACAAGCATCCAGCAACCATCTTGTAACTTCTCCTCTGGCTTTTGCACACACTGCTACAAGCGTCCAGCAACCATCTTGTAACTTCTCCTCTGGCTTTTGCACACACGCTACAAGCATCCAGCAACCGTCTTATTACTTCTCCTCTGGTTATTGCACACACTGCTACAAGGTATCTACAGCCATCTCAATGGTTCACCTTTGACTCTACTGTATCCTCCTGTAATATTAATTATGAATATCCATATCTGATATGATTTATGTTCACATATTAACTTTATTTCTACTTTGTTAAATTGTAAGCTCTCACACTGTATTTTCTTCACCACCATCTCCCCACCCCTTTCACTCCTTCACATCTGTCTGCACCAAATGCTCCTTTTAAATGCATAAATACTGGGCCATTTCCAAACTATATCTCACTATCTCTTCTTTATTACAGCCACCAGCAACCATCTTGTAACTTCTCCTCTGGCTTTTGCACACACTGCTACAAGCCTCCAGCAACCATCTTGTAACTTCTCTTCTGGCTTTTGCACATACCGCTACAAGGTATCTACAGCCATCACAATGATTCACCTTTGACTCTACTGCATCCTTCTGTAACATTAATTATGAATATCCATATCTGATATGATTTTTGTTCACATATTAACTTTATTTCTACTTTGTTAAATTGTAAGCTTTCACACTGTATTTGTTCACCACCATCTCCCCACCCCTTTCACTCCTTCACATCTGTATGTACCAAATGCTCCTTTTAAATGCATAAATACTGGGCCAGTTCCAGACTATATCTCACTATCTCTTCTTTGTTCCAGCCTCCAGCAACCATCTTGTAACTTCTCCTCTGGTTTTTGCCCACACTGCTACAAGCCTCCAGCAACCATCTTGTAACTTCTCCTCTGGCTTTTGCACACACTGCTACAAGCCTCCAGCAACCATCTTGTAACTTCTCCTCTGGCTTTTGCACACACTGCTACAAGCATCCAGCAACCATCTTGTAACTTCTTCTCCGGCTTTTACACACACTGCTACAAGGTATCTATAGCCATCTCAATGGTTCACCTTTGACTCTACTGTATCCTCCTGTAAGGTTAATTATGAATATCCATATCTGATATGATTTTTGTTCACATAGTAACTTTATTTCTACTTTGTTAAATTGTAAGCTTTCACACTGTATTTCTTCCCCACCATCTCCCCACCCCCTACACACCTTCATATCTGTCTGCACCAAATGCTCCTTTTAAATGCATAAATACTGGGCCATTTCCAAACTATATCTCACTATCTCTTCTTTGTTCCAGCCTCCAGCAACCATCTTGTAACTTCTCCTCTGGCTTTTGCACACACTGCTACAAGCCTCCAGCAACCATCTTGTAACTTCTCCTCTGGCTTTTTCACACACTGCTACAAGGTATCTACAGCCATCTCAATGATTCACCTTTGACTATACTGTATCCTCCTGTAACATTAATTATGAATATCCATATCTGATATGATTTTTGTTCACATAGTAATTGTATTTCTACTTTGTTAAATTGTAAGCTTTCACACTGTATTTCTTCACCACCATCTCCCCACCCCATTCACTCCTTCACATCTGTATGTACCAAATGCTCCTTTTAAATGCATAAATACTGGGCCAGTTCCAGACTATATCTCACTATCTCTTCTTTGTTCCAGCCTCCAGCAACCATCTTGTAACTTCTCCTCTGGTTTTTGCCCACACTGCTACAAACCTCCAGCAACCATCTTGTAACTTCTCCTCTGGCTTTTGCACACACTGCTACAAGCATCCAGCAACCATCTTGTAACTTCTTCTCCGGCTTTTACACACACTGCTACAAGGTATCTATAGCCATCTCAATGGTTCACATTTGACTCTACTGTATCCTCCTGTAAGGTTAATTATGAATATCCATATCTGATATGATTTTTGTTCACATAGTAACTTTATTTCTACTTTGTTAAATTGTAAGCTTTCACATTGTATTTCTTCCCCACCATCTCCCCACCCCCTACACACCTTCATATCTGTCTGCACCAAATGCTCCTTTTAAATGCATAAATACTGGGCCATTTCCAAACTATATCTCACTATCTCTTCTTTGTTCCAGCCTCCAGCAACCATCTTGTAACTTCTCCTCTGGCTTTTGCACACACTGCTACAAGCCTCCAGCAACCATCTTGTAACTTCTCCTCTGGATTTTGCACACACTGCTTCAAGCCTCCAGCAACCATTCTTTAACTGCTACTCTGGCTTTTGCACACACTGCTACAAGCCTCCAGCAACCATCTTGTAACTTCTCCTCTGGCTTTTGCACACACTGCTACAAGGTATCTATAGCCATCACAACGATTCACCTTTGACTCTACTGTATCCTTCTGTAACATTAATTATGAATATCCATATCTGATATGATTTTTGTTCACATAGTAACTTTATTTCTACTTTGTTAAATTGTAAGCTTTCACACTGTATTTGTTCACCACCATCTCCCCACCCCTTTCACTCCTTCACATCTGTCTGCAACACATGTTCCTTTTAAATGCATAAATACTGGGCCCGTTCCAAACTATATCTCACTATCTCTTCTTTGTTCCAGCCTCCAGCAACCATCTTGTAACTTCTCCTCTGGTTTTTGCACACACTGCTACAAGCATCCAGCAACCATCTTGTAACTTCTCCTCTGGCTTTTGCACACACTGCTACAAGCGTCCAGCAACCATCTTGTAACTTCTCCTCTGGCTTTTGCACACACGCTACAAGCATCCAGCAACCGTCTTATTACTTCTCCTCTGGTTATTGCACACACTGCTACAAGGTATCTACAGCCATCTCAATGGTTCACCTTTGACTCTACTGTATCCTCCTGTAATATTAATTATGAATATCCATATCTGATATGATTTATGTTCACATAGTAACTTTATTTCTACTTTGTTAAATTATAAGCTCTCACACTGTATTTTCTTCACCACCATCTCCCCAACCCTTTCACTCCTTCACATCTGTCTGCACCAAATGCTCCTTTTAAATGCACAAATACTGGGCCATTTCCAAACTATATCTCACTATCTCTTCTTTATTACAGCCACCAGCAACCATCTTGTAACTTCTCCTCTGGCTTTTGCACACACTGCTACAAGCCTCCAGCAACCATCTTGTAACTTCTCTTCTGGCTTTTGCACACACCGCTACAAGGTATCTACAGCCATCACAATGATTCACCTTTGACTCTACTGTATCCTTCTTTAACATTAATTATGAATATCCATATCTGATATGATTTTTGTTCACATAGTAACTTTATTTCTACTTTGTTAAATTGTAAGCTTTCACATTGTATTTCTTCCCCACCATCTCCCCACCCCCTACACACCTTCATATCTGTCTGCACCAAATGCTCCTTTTAAATGCATAAATACTGGGCCATTTCCAAACTATATCTCACTATCTCTTCTTTGTTCCAGCCTCCAGCAACCATCTTGTAACTTCTCCTCTGGCTTTTGCACACACTGCTACAAGCCTCCAGCAACCATCTTGTAACTTCTCCTCTGGATTTTGCACACACTGCTTCAAGCCTCCAGCAACCATTCTTTAACTGCTACTCTGGCTTTTGCACACACTGCTACAAGCCTCCAGCAACCATCTTGTAACTTCTCCTCTGGCTTTTGCACACACTGCTACAAGGTATCTATAGCCATCACAACGATTCACCTTTGACTCTACTGTATCCTTCTGTAACATTAATTATGAATATCCATATCTGATATGATTTTTGTTCACATAGTAACTTTATTTCTACTTTGTTAAATTGTAAGCTTTCACACTGTATTTGTTCACCACCATCTCCCCACCCCTTTCACTCCTTCACATCTGTCTGCAACACATGTTCCTTTTAAATGCATAAATACTGGGCCCGTTCCAAACTATATCTCACTATCTCTTCTTTGTTCCAGCCTCCAGCAACCATCTTGTAACTTCTCCTCTGGTTTTTGCACACACTGCTACAAGCCTCCAGCAACCATCTTGTAACTTCTCCTCTGGCTTTTGCACACACTGCTACAAGCGTCCAGCAACCATCTTGTAACTTCTCCTCTGGCTTTTGCACACACGCTACAAGCATCCAGCAACCGTCTTATTACTTCTCCTCTGGTTATTGCACACACTGCTACAAGGTATCTACAGCCATCTCAATGGTTCACCTTTGACTCTACTGTATCCTCCTGTAATATTAATTATGAATATCCATATCTGATATGATTTATGTTCACATAGTAACTTTATTTCTACTTTGTTAAATTATAAGCTCTCACACTGTATTTTCTTCACCACCATCTCCCCAACCCTTTCACTCCTTCACATCTGTCTGCACCAAATGCTCCTTTTAAATGCACAAATACTGGGCCATTTCCAAACTATATCTCACTATCTCTTCTTTATTACAGCCACCAGCAACCATCTTGTAACTTCTCCTCTGGCTTTTGCACACACTGCTACAAGCCTCCAGCAACCATCTTGTAACTTCTCTTCTGGCTTTTGCACACACCGCTACAAGGTATCTACAGCCATCACAATGATTCACCTTTGACTCTACTGTATCCTTCTTTAACATTAATTATGAATATCCATATCTGATATGATTTTTGTTCACATATTAACTTTATTTCTACTTTGTTAAATTGTAAGCTTTCACACTGTATTTGTTCACCACCATCTCCCCACCCCTTTCACTCCTTCACATCTGTATGCACCAAATGCTCCTTTTAAATGCATAAATACTGGGCCAGTTCCAGACTATATCTCACTATCTCTTCTTTGTTCCAGCCTCCAGCAACCATCTTGTAACTTCTCCTCTGGTTTTTGCCCACACTGCTACAAGCCTCCAGCAACCATCTTGTAACTTCTCCTCTGGCTTTTGCACACACTGCTACAAGCATCCAGCAACCATCTTGTAACTTCTCCTCTGGCTTTTGCACACACTGCTACAAGCATCCAGCAACCATCTTGTAACTTCTTCTCCGGCTTTTACACACACTGCTACAAGGTATCTATAGCCATCTCAATGGTTCACCTTTGACTCTACTGTATCCTCCTGTAAGTTTAATTATGAATATCCATATCTGATATGATTTTTGTTCACATAGTAACTTTATTTCTACTTTGTTAAATTGTAAGCTTTCACACTGTATTTCTTCCCCACCATCTCCCTACCCCCTACACACCTTCATATCTGTCTGCACCAAATGCTCCTTTTAAATGCATAAATACTGGGCCATTTCCAAACTATATCTAACTATCTCTTCTTTGTTCCAGCCTCCAGCAACCATCTTGTAACTTCTCCTCTGGCTTTTGCACACACTGCTACACGCCTCCAGCAACCATCTTGTAACTTCTCTTCTGGCTTTTGCACACACTGCTACAAGGTATCTATAGCCATCACAATGATTCACCTTTGACTCTACTGTATCCTCCTGTAACATTAATTATGAATATCCATATCTGATATGATTTATGTTCACATAGTAACTTTATTTCTACTTTGTTAAATTGTAAGCTTTCAAACTGTATTTGTTCACCACCATCTCCCCACCTCTTTCACTCCTTCACATCTGTCTGCACCAAATGTTCCTTTTAAATGCATAAATACTGGGCCCGTTCCAAACTATATCTCACTATCTCTTCTTTGTTTCAGCCTCCAGCAACCATCTTGTAACTTATCCTCTGGATTTTGCACACACTGCTTCAAGCCTCCAGCAACCATCATTTAACTGCTACTCTGGCTTTTGCACAC
This sequence comes from Discoglossus pictus, assembly GCA_027410445.1. Lineage (NCBI taxonomy): Eukaryota > Metazoa > Chordata > Amphibia > Anura > Alytidae > Discoglossus > Discoglossus pictus. Next base: position 1,216,788 of record JAPZIH010000660.1, on the reverse strand, counting down.
ACTGCTACAAGCCTCCAGCAACCATCTTGTAACTTCTCCTCTGGCTTTTGCACACACTGCTACAAGGTATCTATAGCCATCACAATGATTCACCTTTGACTCTACTGTATCCTTCTGTAACATTAATTATGAATATCCATATCTGATATGATTTTTGTTCACATAGTAACTTTATTTCTACTTTGTTAAATTGTAAGCTTTCAAACTGTATTTGTTCACCACCATCTCCCCACCCCTTTCACTCCTTCACATCTGTCTGCACCAAATGTTCCTTTTAAATGCATAAATACTGGGCCCGTTCCAAACTATATCTCACTATCTCTTCTTTGTTCCAGCCTCCAGCAACCATCTTGTAACTTCTCCTCTGGTTTTTGCACACACTGCTACAAGCATCCAGCAACCATCTTGTAACTTCTCCTCTGGCTTTTGCACACACTGCTACAAGCGTCCAGCAACCATCTTGTAACTTCTCCTCTGGCTTTTGCACATACGCTACAAGCATCCAGCAACCGTCTTATTACTTCTCCTCTGGTTATTGCACACACTGCTACAAGGTATCTACAGCCATCTCAATGGTTCACCTTTGACTCTACTGTATCCTCCTGTAATATTAATTATGAATATCCATATCTGATATGATTTATGTTCACATAGTAACTTTATTTCTACTTTGTTAAATTGTAAGCTCTCACACTGTATTTTCTTCACCACCATCTCCCCACCCCTTTCACTCCTTCACATCTGTCTGCACCAAATGCTCCTTTTAAATGCATAAATACTGGGCCATTTCCAAACTATATCTCACTATCTCTTCTTTATTACAGCCACCAACAACCATCTTGTAACTTCTCCTCTGGCTTTTGCACACACTGCTACAAGCCTCCAGCAACCATCTTGTAACTTCTCTTCTGGCTTTTGCACACACCGCTACAAGGTATCTACAGCCATCACAATGATTCACCTTTGACTCTACTGTATCCTTCTTTAACATTAATTATGAATATCCATATCTGATATGATTTTTGTTCACATATTAACTTTATTTCTACTTTGTTAAATTGTAAGCTTTCACACTGTATTTGTTCACCACCATCTCCCCACCCCTTTCACTCCTTCACATCTGTATGCACCAAATGCTCCTTTTAAATGCATAAATACTGGGCCAGTTCCAGACTATATCTCACTATCTCTTCTTTGTTCCAGCCTCCAGCAACCATCTTGTAACTTCTCCTCTGGTTTTTGCCCACACTGCTACAAGCCTCCAGCAACCATCTTGTAACTTCTCCTCTGGCTTTTGCACACACTGCTACAAGCATCCAGCAACCATCTTGTAACTTCTCCTCTGGCTTTTGCACACACTGCTACAAGCATCCAGCAACCATCTTGTAACTTCTTCTCCGGCTTTTACACACACTGCTACAAGGTATCTATAGCCATCTCAATGGTTCACCTTTGACTCTACTGTATCCTCCTGTAAGTTTAATTATGAATATCCATATCTGATATGATTTTTGTTCACATAGTAACTTTATTTCTACTTTGTTAAATTGTAAGCTTTCACACTGTATTTCTTCCCCACCATCTCCCTACCCCCTACACACCTTCATATCTGTCTGCACCAAATGCTCCTTTTAAATGCATAAATACTGGGCCATTTCCAAACTATATCTAACTATCTCTTCTTTGTTCCAGCCTCCAGCAACCATCTTGTAACTTCTCCTCTGGCTTTTGCACACACTGCTACACGCCTCCAGCAACCATCTTGTAACTTCTCTTCTGGCTTTTGCACACACTGCTACAAGGTATCTATAGCCATCACAATGATTCACCTTTGACTCTACTGTATCCTCCTGTAACATTAATTATGAATATCCATATCTGATATGATTTATGTTCACATAGTAACTTTATTTCTACTTTGTTAAATTGTAAGCTTTCAAACTGTATTTGTTCACCACCATCTCCCCACCTCTTTCACTCCTTCACATCTGTCTGCACCAAATGTTCCTTTAAATGCATAAATACTGGGCCCGTTCCAAACTATATCTCACTATCTTTTCTTTGTTTCAGCCTCCAGCAACCATCTTGTAACTTATCCTCTGGATTTTGCACACACTGCTTCAAGCCTCCAGCAACCATCATTTAACTGCTACTCTGGCTTTTGCACACACTGCTACAAGCCTCCAGCAACCATCTTGTAACTTCTCCTCTGGCTTTTGCACACACTGCTACAAGGTATCTATAGCCATCACAATGATTCACCTTTGACTCTACTGTATCCTTCTGTAACATTAATTATGAATATCCATATCTGATATGATTTTTGTTCACATAGTCACTTTATTTCTACTTTGTTAAATTGTAAGCTTTCAAACTGTATTTGTTCACCACCATCTCCCCACCCCTTTCACTCCTTCACATCTGTCTGCACCAAATGTTCCTTTTAAATGCATAAATACTGGGCACGTTCAAAACTATATCTCACTATCCCTTCTTTGTTCCAGCCTCCAGCAACCATCTTGTAACTTCTCCTCTGGTTTTTGCACACACTGCTACAAGCATCCAGCAACCATCTTGTAACTTCTCCTCTGGCTTTTGCACACACTGCTACAAGCGTCCAGCAACCATCTTGTAACTTCTCCTCTGGCTTTTGCACATACGCTACAAGCATCCAGCAACCGTCTTATTACTTCTCCTCTGGTTATTGCACACACTGCTACAAGGTATCTACAGCCATCTCAATGGTTCACCTTTGACTCTACTGTATTCTCCTGTAACATTAATTATGAATATCCATATCTGATATGATTTATGTTCACATAGTAACTTTATTTCTACTTTGTTAAATTGTAAGCTCTCACACTGTATTTTCTTCACCACCATCTCCCCACCCCTTTCACATCTTCATATCTGTCTGCACCAAATGCTCATTTTAAATGCATAAATACTGGGCCATTTCCAAACTATATCTCACTATCTCTTCTTTATTACAGCCACCAACAACCATCTTGTAACTTCTCCTCTGGCTTTTGCACACACTGCTACAAGCCTCCAGCAACCATCTTGTAACTTCTCTTCTGGCTTTTGCACACACCGCTACAAGGTATCTACAGCCATCACAATGATTCACCTTTGACTCTACTGTATCCTTCTGTAACATTAATTATGAATATCCATATCTGATATGATTTATGTTCACATAGTAACTTTATTTCTACTTTGTTAAATTGTAAGCTCTCACACTGTATTTTCTTCACCACCATCTCCCCACCCCTTTCACTCCTTCACATCTGTATGCACCAAATGCTCCTTTTAAATGCATAAATACTGGGCCAGTTCCAGACTATATCTCACTATCTCTTCTTTGTTCCAGCCTCCAGCAACCATCTTGTAACTTCTCCTCTGGTTTTTGCCCACACTGCTACAAGCCTCCAGCAACCATCTTGTAACTTCTCCTCTGGCTTTTGCACACACTGCTACAAGCCTACAGCAACCATCTTGTAACTTCTCCTCTGGCTTTTGCACACACTGCTACAAGCATCCAGCAACCATCTTGTAACTTCTTCTCCGGCTTTTACACACACTGCTACAAGGTATCTATAGCCATCTCAATGGTTCACCTTTGACTCTACTGTATCCTCCTGTAAGGTTAATTATGAATATCCATATCTGATATGATTTTTGTTCACATAGTAACTTTATTTCTACTTTGTTAAATTGTAAGCTTTCACACTGTATTTGTTCCCCACCATCTCCCCACCCCCTACACACCTTCATATCTGTCTGCACCAAATGCTCCTTTTAAATGCATAAATACTGGGCCATTTCCAAACTATATCTAACTATCTCTTCTTTATTACAGCCACCAGCAACCATCTTGTAACTTCTCCTCTGGCTTTTGCACACACTGCTACAAGCCTCCAGCAACCATCTTGTAACTTCTCTTCTGGCTTTTGCACACACCGCGACAAGGTATCTACAGCCATCACAATGATTCACCTTTGACTCTACTGTATCCTTCTGTAACATTAATTATGAATATCCATATCTGATATGATTTTTGTTCACATATTAACTTTATTTCTACTTTGTTAAATTGTAAGCTTTCACACTGTATTTCTTCCCCACCATCTCCCCACCCCTACACACCTTCATATCTGTCTGCACCAAATGCTCCTTTTAAATGCATAAATACTGGGCCAGTTCCAGACTATATCTCACTATCTCTTCTTTGTTCCAGCCTCCAGCAACCATCTTGTAACTTCTCCTCTGGTTTTTGCCCACACTGCTACAAGCCTCCAGCAACCATCTTGTAACTTCTCCTCTGGCTTTTGCACACACTGCTACAAGCCTACAGCAACCATCTTGTAACTTCTCCTCTGGCTTTTGCACACACTGCTACAAGCATCCAGCAACCATCTTGTAACTTCTTCTCCGGCTTTTACACACACTGCTACAAGGTATCTATAGCCATCTCAATGGTTCACCTTTGACTCTACTGTATCCTCCTGTAACATTAATTATGAATATCCATATCTGATATGATTTTTGTTCACATAGTAATTGTATTTCTACTTTGTTAAATTGTAAGCTTTCACACTGTATTTCTTCACCACCATCTCCCCACCCCATTCACTCCTTCACATCTGTCTGCACCAAGTGCTCCTTTTAAATGCATAAATACTGTGCCAGTTCCAAGCCATATCTCACTATCTCTTCTTTGTTTCAGCCTCCAGCAACCATCTTGTAACTTATCCTCTGGATTTTGCACACACTGCTACAAGCGTCCAGCAACCATCTTGTAACTTCTCCTCTGGCTTTTGCACACACGCTACAAGCATCCAGCAACCGTCTTATTACTTCTCCTCTGGTTATTGCACACACTGCTACAAGGTATCTACAGCCATCTCAATGGTTCACCTTTGACTCTACTGTATCCTCCTGTAATATTAATTATGAATATCCATATCTGATATGATTTATGTTCACATAGTAACTTTATTTCTACTTTGTTAAATTGTAAGCTCTCACACTGTATTTTCTTCACCACCATCTCCCCACCCCTTTCACTCCTTCACATCTGTCTGCACCAAATGCTTCTTTTAAATTCATAAATACTGGGCCATTTAAAAACAATATCTCAATATCTCTTCTTTATTACAGCCACCAGCAACCATCTTGTAACTTCTCCTCTGGCTTTTGCACACACTGCTACAAGCCTCCAGCAACCATCTTGTAACTTCTCTTCTGGCTTTTGCACACACTGCTACAAGCATCCAGCAACCATCTTGTAACTTCTCCTCTGGCTTTTGCACACACTGCTACAAGCATCCAGCAACCATCTTGTAACTTCTTCTCCGGCTTTTACACACACTGCTACAAGGTATCTATAGCCATCTCAATGGTTCACCTTTGACTCTACTGTATCCTCCTGTAAGGTTAATTATGAATATCCATATCTGATATGATTTTTGTTCACATAGTAACTTTATTTCTACTTTGTTAAATTGTAAGCTTTCACACTGTATTTCTTCCCCACCATCTCCCCACCCCCTACACACCTTCATATCTGTCTGCACCAAATGCTCCTTTTAAATGCATAAATACTGGGCCATTTCCAAACTATATCTAACTATCGCTTCTTTATTACAGCCACCAGCAACCATCTTGTAACTTCTCCTCTGGCTTTTGCACACACTGCTACAAGCCTCCAGCAACCATCTTGTAACTTCTCTTCTGGCTTTTGCACACGCCGCTACAAGGTATCTACAGCCATCACAATGATTCACCTTTGACTCTACTGTATCCTTCTGTAACATTAATTATGAATATCCATATCTGATATGATTTTTGTTCACATATTAACTTTATTTCTACTTTGTTAAATTGTAAGCTTTCACACTGTATTTGTTCACCACCATCTCCCCACCCCTTTCACTCCTTCACATCTGTATGCACCAAATGCTCCTTTTAAATGCATAAATACTGGGCCAGTTCCAGACTATATCTCACTATCTCTTCTTTGTTCCAGCCTCCAGCAACCATCTTGTAACTTCTCCTCTGGTTTTTGCCCACACTGCTACAAGCCTCCAGCAACCATCTTGTAACTTCTCCTCTGGCTTTTGCACACACTGCTACAAGCATCCAGCAACCATCTTGTAACTTCTCCTCTGGCTTTTGCACACACTGCTACAAGCATCCAGCAACCATCTTGTAACTTCTTCTCCGGCTTTTACACACACTGCTACAAGGTATCTATAGCCATCTCAATGGTTCACCTTTGACTCTACTGTATCCTCCTGTAAGGTTAATTATGAATATCCATATCTGATATGATTTTTGTTCACATAGTAACTTTATTTCTACTTTGTTAAATTGTAAGCTTTCACACTGTATTTCTTCCCCACCATCTCCCCACCCCCTACACACCTTCATATCTGTCTGCACCAAATGCTCCTTTTAATGCATAAATACTGGGCCAGTTCCAAACTATATCTAACTATCTCTTCTTTGTTCCAGCCTCCAGCAACCATCTTGTAACTTCTCCTCTGGCTTTTGCACACACTGCTACAAGCCTCCAGCAACCATCTTGTAACTTCTCCTCTGGCTTTTGCACACACTGCTACAAGGTATCTATAGCCATCACAATGATTCACCTTTGACTCTACTGTATCCTCCTGTAACATTAATTATGAATATCCATATCTGATATGATTTATGTTCACATAGTAACTTTATTTCTACTTTGTTAAATTGTAAGCTTTCAAACTGTATTTGTTCACCACCATCTCCCCACCTCTTTCACTCCTTCACATCTGTCTGCACCAAATGTTCCTTTTAAATGCATAAATACTGGGCCCGTTCCAAACTATATCTCACTATCTCTTCTTTGTTTCAGCCTCCAGCAACCATCTTGTAACTTATCCTCTGGATTTTGCACACACTGCTTCAAGCCTCCAGCAACCATCATTTAACTGCTACTCTGGCTTTTGCACACACTGCTACAAGCCTCCAGCAACCATCTTGTAACTTCTCCTCTGGCTTTTGCACACACTGCTACAAGGTATCTATAGCCATCACAATGATTCACCTTTGACTCTACTGTATCCTCCTGTAACATTAATTATGAATATCCATATCTGATATGAATTTTGTTCACATAGTAACTTTATTTCTACTTTATTAAATTGTAAGCTTTCACACTGTATTTCTTCACCACCATATCCCCAGCCCCTTCACACCTTCATATCTGTCTGCACGAAATGCTCCTTTTAAATGCATAAATACTGGGCCAGTTCCAAACTATATCTCACTATCTCTTCTTTGTTCCAGCCTCGAGCAACCATCTTGTACCTTCTCCTTTGGCTTTTGCACACACTGCTACAAGGTATCTACAGTCATCCCAATGGTTCACCTTTGATTTTACTGTATCATCCTGTAACATTAATTATGAATATCCATATCTGATATGATTTTTGTTCACATAGTAACTTTATTTCTACTTTGTTAAATTGTAAGCTTTCACACTGTATTTCTTCACCACCCTCTCCCCACCCCCTTCACACCTTCATATCTGTCTGCACCAAATGCTCCTTTTAATGCATAAATACTGGGCCAGTTCCAAACTATATCTCACTATCTCTTCTTTGTTTCAGCCTCCAGCAACCATCTTGTAACTTATCCTCTGGATTTTGCACACACTGCTACAAGCCTCCAGCAACCATCTTGTAACTTCTCCTCTGGCTTTTGCACACACTGCTACAAGCCTCCAGCAAACATCTTGTATCTTCTCCTCTGCCTTTTGCACACACTGCTACAAGGTATCTACAGCCATCTCAATGGTTCACCTTTGACTCTACTGTATCCTCCTGTAACATTAATTATGAATATCCATATCTTATATGATTTTTTTCACATAGTAACTTTATTTCTACTTTGTTAAATTGTAAGCTTTCACGCTGCATTTCTTCACCACCATCTCCCCACCCCTTCACACCTTCATATCTGTATGCACAAAATGCCCCTTTTAAATGCATAAATACTGGGCCAGTTCCAAACTATATCTCACTATCTCTTCTTTGTTCCAGCCTCCAGCAACCATCTTTTATCTTCTCATCTGGCTTTTGCACACACTGCTACAAGCCTCCAGCAACCATCTTGTAACTTCTCCTCTGGCTTTTGCACACACTGCTACAAGGTATCTACAGCCATCTCAATGATTTACCTTTGACTCTACTGTATCCCCCTGTAACATTAATTATGAATATCCATATCTGATATGATTTTTTGTTCACATAGTAACATTATTTCCTCTTTGTTAAATTGTAAGCTTTCACACTGTATTTCTTCACCACCATCTCCCCACCCCCTTCACACTTTCATATCTGTCTGCACCAAATGCTCCTTTTAATGCATAAATACTGGGCCACTTCCAAACTATATCTCACTATCTCTTCTTTGTTCCAGCCTCCAGCAAACATCTTGTATCTTCTCATCTGGCTTTTGCACACACTGCTACAAGCCTCCAGCAACCATCTTGTAACTTCTCCTCTGGCTTTTGCACACACTGCTACAAGGTATCTACAGCCATCTCAATGATTCACCTTTGACTCTACTGTATCCTCCTGTAATATTAATTATGAATATAATTACCTGAATGGAATTTTTTATTTGTATTTTTCTACTTTTCCTCTGGATTTTGTATATATATATATACTCCACTTCCTCTTAAACCAGGGATGAGGGGTCTTTTTCTCAAAAAGACGAACTGATTTGCCAACGAATTCAGTGGGATTTAGCGACTCAACACAAATAGTTTATTGGGTGCCACTCTAAAAAAGTAGTTTTTCATCTTGTCTTTAAATTTTCAAAGTAAGTTATTACAATTTTATAGTACCAGTAGCGTATCTGTCTGTTGTATGGAACGCTGCATGTTCTTGCCCTTGGTAGACAATTGCACACGTCTGATCCCATGTAGCTCTCGGCATGTTTTGGTACTGGACAGAGGACACCCCTCAGCCTGGCCATGAGATTCCATAAGAATTTTATTTTATTTTATATTTTATTTTATTTTTTAGCTCCATGATGGTCCTATATTTAACACATTCTATTTTGAGCTACACTTCAAAATGTATAACCATAATAAAGCTTCTAATAAAAATTGTATGCAATTATGCTACTGTGGGATCTACCATCTTGTTTTTCGCTTCTCCATTTCCTGAGGTGAGAGGAGGCTTTGAATACACAGGACATTTGTCTGCACATTGTTAATGTGGCATCTACAAATGCCAGTGAATTAGGTTTATTGGAAAGCTCATTTGCTTTGAATGACACACCCTCATGATAAAGTAACAGACATGATCAAGTGATAAGCGAAAATGGATCACAGAATTAATAAAGAGCTGGGTACTCAAAAATACATTTGCACCACATACAGGAGCAGTGGGAGGTACGAGCTATAATTCTCTGTCTATGTTAACACTTATCTAATATATATATATATATATAATGTATATATATATATATTCTTCAATACCAAACGATCAGTGTTGGCAGCCCCTCTCTGTCAATCACTCCACTGGCTTCCCATAGCTTCCCGAATCAAATTTAAAATCATGACCCTAACACATAAAGCCCTCAACAACAGTGCACCCCCTTATATCTCTGCTCTTGTTTCAAAATACTCTCCCAACCGGCCCCTTCGTTCTGCTAACGACCTTCTTCTTTCCTCCTCTCTCATCACCTCCTCTCACTCCCGTCTTCAAGACTTTTCTCGTGCTTCCCCATCCATTTGGAACTCCTTGCCCCGCTCCATTAGATTATCTTCCTGCCTCAAAACCTTTAAGAAATTATTAAAAACACACCTGTTTAAAAAATCTTATCATCTTCAGCCTTAACATGTACAACTGAACACTCCACAGCTTAATAACACTCACACCCACAATCTACAGTACAACACACAGACCCCTCCACTTTACTGAACCAATTGCTTTCAATTGTATTTGTCACCCTCTTGTATCACACCTAAACCCTTAGATTGTAAGTTTGCGAGTTTTCAATCTTGTGTCAGGCCTTGGAAACAAGCTCTATGTACATTTGATTTTATGCTCGAAAACAGGGCCCTCCATTCTTTACAAGGTGTTTAATTTGTTTTCTGCTATGTACTCAACCCCTGTACAGCGCTACGGAATATGTTGGCGCGATATAAATAAAGATAATAATAAAGATAATAATAATAATAATGTGTGTATTCTTTTGAATTCTTAACACAGGATCTGAGAGACAACATAGAATAACCGTCTTGGTTAATAAGAAGCTAAGGACAAGTAATCTATCCTCAAATAGGACACAAGTGTTAATATTATTTATTAAAGCACACATTTTTCTTGTCTATAAATCTTTATAAATGTGTACTTCTCAGTATTTTGCTTTCTGCTCTTCATTGCACTGCGCATTCTTCATTATACGGGGCAGAGCGAATGTGCTCTGAAACACTGATCCATGTAAAACATTGCTTACTGTGGTGTGTGACTTATGTTCTTTTAGCTCTATGTCAGTCTTAATTCATTTCCTGTAAAATAAGTAAATGTAAAGTAAATTATTTTGCTGTGAGTTTTGTGACTATATAACATATATATATTTTATTTATTTTTTCTGATATATATCCTTTGATATTTTATTTCAGTATGACGATCTACAGTTATCATTGCAGGCCCCATAAGTTACTTTCGGAAATAACAGAGCAAAAGGATATTTTTTTTATTCTTCAGAGGGTAAATTATTTTACAGTTTTAGAAATGACTGGTGTACCAAATTGCAAATGTTTGTATGTTTGTGGAGTGAAGGCACCTAGGAAACTGTAACTATTCTATATCAAACAAATTATTTTATTAATTGTATTTGTTAAAAAAAAAAAACATTTTGACATTTTTTTTTTTTTTTACTATAGGCTTTACAAGAAACTCTACAAGACTCCAACTTATCTTCTGACGAGAATCTCCGTAAACTGGAACAAGAGTTGGAAGATGAGACGAAACGCAGCGCTGAGATGGATGATGAGGTATTAATTGCCCCCTTTTTATGTGTAGTCTGTTGTGCAAGGAAAGCTTTAAACGGTTTCACAAGATGAATCAGTTGCTTTCATACATTAAAGGGCCACATTACAGTAAAGATCCCCTAGATTCACGTTGAAATACCTTTTTTAGAATTTTTGAAATGCGTGCATTTTTCTCTGAGAAGTCAATAAAGTAAAATCCATGTTTACACAAGCCATTGCATGCCCACTCCCAGACATGCAGCTTCTGCTCTCTGTAGTGAACGAAAGGGAAAACCGTGCAAATCATGGATTGTGGGAAGTGCCTAAATTAGTCAGGTATGGGTTAATGTTTGAGCAGTTAATCCCTGAATTTAGTAATGCAATCGGTCTCTTTCAGTAGGCAGCATAAAGTGTGTTAGATTTAAACACTTAGATTTTTTTTTTTATTAGTGTAATTAATTAAAAAAAAAAGATTATTTTAACATTGATTCTTGTGATCTTTCACACCATGAAGAGCACTTACAGTGAGTGTTATCAAAAAAAAAAAAAGGGGTATAGTGAGATAAATTACCACTGTTTGGTAAAGAAAAAAAAAAGAAAATGTGGTAATTTTCTCAATAGAGTTCGAACATTTTGAATAGTTAGCTTTGAAGAACTACACTTGAAAATAGGCAGCATGCATTAGAATGTGACAAATGTATATATAAAACCCCCATAAATCCTGTAATTTATTACTTTTATATACAGACTATGCTGCCATTTTAGTTTTCAGTGCTCTGTTTCCTGAGGTGGGAGGAGGCTTTGACTAAGCAGGAAGCCTGTATCTGTATAATGAGATATTGACATGAGATGGAAAGCTTATTAGTTTACAAGGATATAACCTGAAGGGACAAAAGCTGCAAGAAGCAGGCAAAGTACAAAATGCATATAAAAGGTAAAAATGTAAAGGTTGTGGTTTATTTTTTATTTATTTATAAGGGCAGCATGATCAAACCGTAACATTTAGACAGAAAATGGAATTTTAAAACCTATTTTACCTCAGTAATAACTGCTGCTTATGTACTCCTCCCCTCCTCTTGATTTTTGTCCTGAGCACTAATCAAAACAGACAAACATTTCAACCAAGATAACATACAGACTTGGTAACCTGGAGTTCGCTCACCTTTGAGATGCAAAGAGTTATGGGATTGCCATTAGATCTTCTCATACATAGCAAGCATCTGGTTACCAAGCCTGTCTGATTAATGTTCTTACCATATACTATAGATAGTGCTAGCAGTGTGTGTATGCATACTTCTCTTGGGGTTAGAAGGAAAAAGATTCCGCTATAAAGAAAGAAAATGGTTCTTCACATTAAGGGTGGTTAAACTGTGGAACTCTCTACCAAATTGGCAATGTTTCAATGTTTTTTTTCTGGATCCTTTTTAATTTAATCGTCGTATTACAAAGATCAAAAAAGAGATCTAAAATTGATGAACTTGATGACTAAAAGTCATTTGTTTGTTTTTTTGTGTGTGTTTTTTTTCAACCTCAATTACTATGTCCCTATAAACATAGGTAGCTCTGATATCACCCAACTAGACAGAACTCTTATCTGTAAAGGGGATTCTGCAAGGCTCTATATGATTTTGCTCACTTAATACAATGACTGACTGTGACATTGACAGTTGGGTTAGTTTAGATTGGCGTATAAAGCACCGATACACGTTTAAGCTAATACACATTTTCGTAATAACCCTTTATTTATACATGATCTTATAATGAACAAACATGGCATACACATTTTGAATCAACCTTTCGTAGTTTTTGCCTTAAGAACTTTCTAATAAGTGTATTTTACATTTCCCTGAGGTTTTTGGTGTTGTACTTCTACCAATGTTTCTGTTGTACTCCTGCATACACTACACCAGAGGTGGTCATTTATTTATTTATTTATTTTTTTAAACTTAACATGGTCTAAATGTACTTGTGAAAATTAATTTTAAAGTCTGGAATCCATTTTTGGTATGGATCCAAATATTTTAGTATAGTAGTAAAGAAATTACAAAAGCAAAGTAGTCCGAAATTACGCAAGTCAATCGCAAGTCAATCGCAAGTCGACTCGGATATCGTAAATCGAGTTACGATGGGCCTTTGCGAGATACGATTTCATCCGCAGCTCCAATTTAATAGGGCCCCAAGTAATTAAAATTCAAATAAGACCGTTCAAAATAAAGTTTGTAATTTCTCAATTTACTTTATTCCAATATTAATGCCTTGAAATGCCGCCATCTTTGTATTTAAGAATATTGTTTACTATATAAAATAATTTGATTAATGTAGCTTTATATATTGTCACATTGAGCTGTAAATTACTTTTTCTTATTTGAGACTTGGCTTTGCTGTTCCTGAAATAACTTGCAGTTTGAGTATTTTTATTATTTTTATTTTGTTCTTTATAGTTGAATGCATCTTTACGGACTGTTGAATCTGAAGAGAGACAGCTCTCTGAGAATCTTACTGATGAAATGAAGGAACAACTTTTAGGTGATTTTTTTTTTATACTGGAAAGAGGAATGTATTGTAAAGTTTGTATATGCCTGAGCCACTGATTCCCGGTGCTTAACACAATTCAATATTTGTATATTATAAAATGGTAAAACTTTATTATTCCATTACAACGCTGCGTTAAACAATCCTGCAGAACACCTTGGACTTAGAGGGAATTGTATAGGTAGAGACAGTTTTGTGATCCCCACTAGTATTATTATTATTGTTTATTTATAACGCTCCAACATATTCTGTAGCGCTGTACATAAGATACATTCAAGACAAAGATACATATATATATAAATATCAAGGCAAGGAGGGCCCTGTCTTTGAGCCTCAAATCTATAGTGCTTTCCCTAAAGCACCTTGTGGGATTGAAACTCACAGACTTACAACCTAAAGGTATTGTGTGTGGTAAAGGAGGGAGAAAGAGGTGAGAGTGTGTTAGGGTGGAAGGTGATACGCTTCTTTAAAGATATGTGTTTTTAGAGAGGTTTTGAATGTTTTGAGGCAGGAGGATAATCTGGTGGAGCGAGGCAAGGAGTTCCAGAGAATAGGGGCAGCACGAGAAAAGTCCTGAAGGCAAGAATGAGAGGAGGTGACAAGAGTTTTGGAAAGAAGAAGGTCATTAGCAGAGCGAAGAGGGCGGGTGGGGGAGTATTTGGAGATGCGACCAGAAATGTATGGGGGTGCTCTATTGTTGAGGGCTTTGAAAGTAAGGGTCAGGATTTTAAATTTTATTCTGTAGGCTATGGGAAGCCAGTGGAGAGATTGACAGAGAGGTGATGCCGACACTGAACGTTGTGTACGGAAGATGAGTCTAGCAGAGGCATTCATAATGGATTGAAGTGGAGATAGTCGGGTGGTGGGTAGGCCAGCAAGAAGCGAGTAGCAGTAGTCCAGTCGAGAGATGATGAGAGAGTGTATAAGGATTTTTGTTGTGTTTTGTGTAAGAAAGTGGCAAATTCTGGAGATGTTTTTTAGATGGTGAAGACAAGATTTAGTTAGTGATTGTATGTGAGGGATGAAAGACAGGGTGGGGTCCAGAAGAACCCCAAGACAACTCTCTAGACTCTCAATATTTCCTTATTTGAGAAAGCCACTTATATGTGTGGAAACGGCAATTAGGCTTTTCTTAATGTCTGTGCAATAGTGCAAAACGTTATTGTAACCTGTGTAAGGTAGTTTGTGCCAAAAAATGGACCCTTGACTCTGCAGATATGATATGAAGCGGAAACTTGATTATATGAAGACATTTGGAGAGTCTAGAGACCAGATATAAAAATGGGCACTATAGAGACTGAAGTTGTTTTTAACCTGTATGTGTTTTTAACATAACATCTGCAAATAGGAGGAATTATTAGTTGGTTGAGGAAATTGCATTGTGGAGATAGGCTAATTTGTTGGAGGAATGGGTTAGTTTTGACTTATTAACAAGCTTTTGTGTATTTCTAATAGGATCTCTGCAATCATTAATCACTGTTTCTCCTTTTAGGGACTTTATAGGGAAACTAGCCAGTTTTGGAGGCATCAGGTTTTCTGAGCCTTCCAGGTAGGAGGCATTGAGAATAACATGCCCTCTCTATCTGTACTATCCATATAATGTAAATTTTGTGCGTGTAGAGATGAACCTCTTTTTTTATTTCCAAATAATAAAAAAAAACAATACTGATTAAAGGTTACAAATTATTCCTGAAAATCAGTAGTATGGAATAAAAAAAAAAAAAAAAACATTCCTTCCAAGGAGAGGAAAATATTCTAAATGAAGATAATCATATTCTTCAGCACCAAAGAAACTTACAGAAACGTATATAGTTCTGGGCTTTCTACAGTTAAATAAATTAGCTTAACACCACCACTGGTAGCTCAAGTAAATAATATTGCATGTATCCAAGACTGATGTAATTATTTCCAGTTACCGTATATACTCGAGTATAAGCCGAGTTTTTCAGCCCTTTTTTTAAGGCTAAAAAGGGCCCCCTCGGCTTATACTCGAGTGAAGGTCCCACTTACCTGTTCTCCGGTGCAGTTCTCCGGTCTCTCGCTCATCTGCAGCGCCTGCAGCCTCTGTGGGTGGTCCTGTAAAGTCCTATTGCCTCTTCTACCCACTCCTTCCCATCCTCCTTCCTCCTCCTTCCTCCTCCCATCCTCCTTCCTCTTCCCATCCTCCTTCTCCTTGACTGGATTTATGAATACTGCTTGGCACAACATAAATAACAGAGTCCCTTTAACTCACTCGAGACACTGTGTCCTACAAATCTACTGTACTCCTGTAAAGTGGTAGATCTACAATAAAAGGGGTATTTCTGGTGTGATTATTTTAAACCTTTTCTTTTTTAATTAAAATCCAATTACATTTTTTTTTTTTTTGTCCCCAAACAAGTTCATATCTTCATGCGCATAGCTGACAATCCACCTTTCTCCCCACATGCCTTTAGCCTAGTTTTTAATGTGTGATGTTCTATGTGGTCTTGTGCTTATTTTTAATGAGCCTGACCCTGTGCTTTGCAGCTCGTGTGTAACTGGTATAAATTCTGTCTTTTGGAATACAAGTGGCAATGATAGCTTCACCTAAATAGAAACTTGCATAAAAATGCCAGGGGCCACCTAGTCAGGCTAGGGTTCAAAATACAGCTCTCTGACCACCGATTGCATACTGCTGGTATAAGAAATAAGGAAAATTCTCAGGAGGGACCACCATATCAACTTAGCTCTGCTATTGTAAAGCTCCTTTCTTTGCAGAAAACTTTCAGATATATTTGAATTTTCAATAAAACAGGTTACATTATGTAAGATTTCTTGTAGAATAGAAGTGTTTGGAAAACAGTATTTCCAAAGTTATGCCGTTTCATCCAGTGCATCCCACTGGCAAAAACCCTTCACTCCATTACATTGCACCACACTGTAGTTGTTGAGAGTAAAGCTTTCTTGAGCAGCACCGCTCCTTAGGCTACTCTTTGAGAGAAACAACAACTTGAATTCTAGATTTAATACAAGCCAAAAGACCACAAATGGGTGGCTTCCGGTCCAAGTTACTTGAATGCATTCGGTAGTATCAATATATATTTCCAATTCCTTGAAAGATAGATTGCTTGAATGTACTTTGCAATTCAGAATTTTATTTTTGAAAACCTTGATTCCAAATATAACTATAGTAATGGTACATCTTTCTAGGTATGAGACCACTTGGATATTATCCAGTATATGCTGGAGTTAAAGAACGAGGGGATGTAAATGCAGACAGAAAATCAGATCACCAGCGTACACTTTCAGATTCTGGTTCCCTATCTCCTCCGTGGGAGAGGGAGCAAAAAAACAGCATGCCCCCACCAGGTAAAATGTTATTTACATTGTTTGAGAAACCTCTATTGCTCATAGCTTACAAACTATTTTATAATGATTGTAATATTACACCAAGAAAAGTGTCAATTTATACTGCTTGGCTGCTTCGGGCTTAACTTTACACATATTGTTTTACTTGTAAACTAATGTCTTTGTGTTAATTAGGTTTACCCTATCAAGAGCCACCTTTTCCAATAGGAAGGCCAGAACGATTTTATCACTATCCACCACCATCAGGAAGATCCTCTGGCCCAGCAGAACTCACCAGAAACCAAGGAAAACCTTTTATGGATGCACCAGGCATGTTCTACAACTGTATATTAAATATTTTTTTCTGGATGTGGGCATCAAATATTTGTATCTAATATTTGTATACCAAAGATTATTATTATTATTATTATTTATTCTTTATTTTCAATATAGCAGCATTTTTTTGTGTAGCACTGTTCATAAAGTAGAATAGAATACAGTGGGTACAATTAACAAATTACAAAGATATAAACAAATTCTACGGTAAGTAGAAGTACAGGTACAATGCAGTACAAATATGAAACAAATGGGTCTGCAGATACCTTAGTGCAACAGAAGTGAGGTCCCTACTCTGACGCGCTTACAATCTAGAAGCTAAGGTTGGGTTTGATACGGAGTGTGACGGATGAAAAAAGGGAACGATCAAGACCGTAGGCTTATGCAAGTGAAGTTGCCTGTGTGTTATACAGTAGATTGTGTGTTTGTGTCATTCTGTATGCAGTTGTGCATATTAAGGCTGAAGGAAATGAGCTTCTTTTAGAGTTTGAGTTTTGAAGCTTTTGAGGCAGGAAAATAGTCTGTTGGAGCCAGGCAAGGAGTTCGAAAAAATAAAGTGCAGCTCGAGAAATGTCCTTAGGGCAGGAGTGAGAGGAGGGGACGAGAGGAGGAAAGAAGAACGTGGTCAGAGTATGAGCATGGAGTATTATAGATGAGTCATGATTAGGATTGGAGTGGATTATGGATTGGAGTGGAGATAGACGGGTGATGGAAAGGCCAGCAAGGATTGAGTTGCAGTAGTTGAGAGAAAATATGATGAGAGAGTGGATTAGAATTGTAGTTGTGTCTTGTGTAAGATTGTAAAATATTGTGGAGATGTCTTTTTATTTGAAAATTACATGATTTGGTTATTTATTATAAAACCCCAAGACAATGGGCCTGAGAGGTGGGAGTGATGGTGGCACTGTCAACAGTGAGAAATACTTGTGTAGTGGAAGCTGTAGCAGAGGGTGAGAAGGTTAAGAGCTCAATCTTTGACATGTTGAGTTTGATTTGACAGATGGACATCAAGGAGGATATGCCTGTGAGGCAGTTGGCAACATTTGCTTTTACATAGTTGGATAGATTTGGTGCTGAGAGGTAGATTTTGGTGCCATCAAGGGAGGAGCGTATTAAAGGAACATTGACAGGCAGTTAAAGCAACTGATAGATCACAGTGCATTGCAAAAATGCAAAAATATAGATCAGTCAATGAAATGCATTTTTTAGTCATAACATTTATTTAGGGCATTAATTTTAGGGGGCACCACAGAAATTTTCTTTTGTCAGATTTACCATGAACCGCAAATGGTGCAAAACTACAAATGGTGCAGCTGAACCAGGTTCCAAAAAAAGGGGCTCCCACAGTAAATGAAACAATGTATAGTAGTAATGGAGGTTAATGATACACATAATGGTTTACTATTCTTTATATTTTGAATTACATATATATTAATGGTGGCACCAAAATCTTTTAAGTTCTTAGAGCCTCTAAAGGTCTTAATCCGGCCCTGATTGCAAGGAAATATATATGTTCACAAAAGTTAGAAAGGAAAAGGAAAACCGAAACCAGCCAATTGAAAGAAATACATTAATCGGGAGAAATCCTTTGTTCCCAATTTTAAGAAAACCCATAATTTTTTGCTTTAAATATAAATAAACCAGCAAAACAGAGAGGCAAAAAACACTACAAAGAACCTAAGAGTGAACAGCCCCATAAAAAACCGATGGGAAAGAAAATAGAGCCACACATATTCATTACTTTTTACTCTATCCAATCCCATTTTCTGGCCCTGCATCCAGTTCTCACCAAGATCTCCAGGCAGCTAAACTATGTCAGAGGTTCAAGATTGCAAACAATGGACCACATTAAATTTGAAGCCCGTAACCCGATCGCAGTCGACCGAATGTCTGCTAGTGAGTTGCGGGCTCCCGTTGGTTTCTGATTGCGATGCTATTCAGTTGCTGAAGGGCGCAAGTTACGGGCCCCAAGCCAAAATCGTAAACCATGCACTGGTTCAGAGCAGTTCTAAGCAGGACCTGAGCAATTCAGCAAGCCCATAACCGCCCATTTTTAATCGGCCAATAGAAAATGAGTCTGTCATTATTACAGCAGTAAAACACAGAGGTTACAGGTCAATCCATTAGGTTCGGGGGTCCGATATGCGATCAGACTCGCAAATCATTAAAAATAAAGAATTATGAAAATGAATGTCAATACATATCAGGCCACCCATATGGACTAGAACTGTATTAACTCATTGATACCCGAGATTGATTTAACCCTGAAATGACATCATCGCTTTCCCCGTTATTTACAGTGCAGTATTGATTTTTTTATTTGCATTTACAGTGCTATGAATAGGTGTTTAGCCCCCTTGCGAGTCCTCTCTAGCACTCGTAGGATGTTTTCCTTCATTTGCTGTTTTATGGGTGTGACTACATTTCGGGCTTGGGGAAATTAAGCAATTGAATAGCGCTTTGCGATTTTTAGCCTTGCGAAAGTGCGAGATCAAAGGGTTCTGTGGGGCTGTAAGTTACGAGTTTAATCTGCGCCATTATTTCAAAGCAGTAACTCCGAAGCCTCTCCGAGCCCGCAAAAAGAAGCAAATTAAATAGCAAAATAGTTTGCATGCTCACTTGCGGGCTTCCGGATCTCTGGTTATGTATTTATCTTGATCCCTAATAGCACTAAACTGTTAACAACTAATACTGTAGAGAGGTACATTCAGTACAAACTGCACATTTCTGTCTGTTTCTGAGACGGAAAATGGTATTAAAAGTTACATTTTTGAAATGTGCAATGTCAACTTTTATTTATATTTAATGTATTAATTTTCCAATAGTGAGACATCCAAACCCACAACTTTATCCTCCCTTTCCAATGCATGGGGACCCATATTTTCCACCTCCGCATCTAAGACCACCACCACCAAGAAGTGATCACCCAACTGAGCCAGCTCCATCTCCTAACAGTGAAACACAGGACCAGCAGCCAGAACCACACACTTGATGTCCATTTATTATGGAATATCTTTAGATGGATGAACTGAATACATTTTAAGGAGCTGCTATGTTACTTATAAAACTATATTCTTTTGGTTCAGAATGAAAATCTTTTAGTTTAGAGATTTGTACAAAATCATAATTTAATAGTTGTGAATAATTATTCTATGTACATTAGGGATATCTAATGTGTTATTTTATTATTATTATTATTTTAATTTGAGGAAAATGTTAACATACAGATGAAACAAAACAAGTTCTTTTTATAAAGGCTCATGTCTTATAGAGCATTGCCGTGCATGATGCAAACAGATCAGTAGATTTTGGAAAGCAACATGAAAAGCCTGTAGTGTAATTTAATAAAATATGTTTTTAAAAATCAATTTTATGGTTTTTGCTTTTGGGATGGAGAAATGGCTTGTTCGCATATGTAGAGAGAAGGAAAAAGAATCTGATCCTAAGCTTGAAATTTATAATATAAAGTTATGGTTTAACCAGTACATTTGATATGTGTCACAACCAGCTCTTTGTTGGGATTGAAAAGCTCAGAGACCAATCCAGCACACAGGTTGTTTATCCCAGCACACAGGTTGTTTATCCCAGCACACAGGTTGTTTATCCCAGCACACCGGACAGCTTAACCTAATTATAGGACAAGTTGCAGATTATCAGGCCAGGTGATTGGGTTCCAGGACATGTTGCAATAAATACATTTACTTTTAAAAGATAAACTCCTTTCCTCTAAATGAAACACCCCAAGTATATGTTTTCCAAACAGAGCATAAACTTTATTTTTATTTTTTAGGTAAATCCTTTTACACAGGTCCAATTAGCAATGGATCACTTCCTTAGACAAACACAAGCATCACACCTTCTGCCCCTTTGATTTACCCCCACTGTGCTAGGAGTGGCTCCCAGAACTCGCCACCAGCCTGTCTGTTAGAGGGGTCTACAGCCCCAGCTATCAGCTACCTCCGATCAGGATCTGGACACAGCAGGGGTTGATAAGATATTTAGAGACCTGGACCCAGAATGTCTGGGTGTGTGCTTGGGGTCCAACCCAAGAAGGTTACTATTTTTATTGGCTTAATGAAATATTTGCACACAAAACACACTCCACACAAAATGATGGCCCTAAAATATGGAAAATAGACCCAGAGCCGCCCTGTAGGCTCAAATAACCTGGTGGAAAAGGGGCCTTAGAGGTCCAGGGCATAGAAACAGAATTTGGGGAAAACATCACAAGGTCCTTATGGCCATTATAATACCCCTTTGATTTAACCTGGATATGTGGCTATTGTCCATCAGGGTCCAGTGGCCAGACCCAAAAGTCCAAGTGTCCTGGGGTTCATGACAAGAATATAATAATTTGTCTCTCAAACATATTTCATTTGTGGAGGGTGTTTTTGCAAGCTATTCTAGGGTGGCGTGTATTCAAAACAACTTTAAAATCATTGGCTACATTTTAAAATTTGTGAGCAACTTTCCTGTTGGAGCACTTGTTTCAATTTTAAAGCAAAAGTTCCACCTAAACTTATCTTTTCTTAATGGGACATGGAAATAATTGTTTTGTTTGTTTGTTTCTTGCACCAGAAATATAGTGTACGATAATGTGTCCCGACGTGTTTTATTTTTTTTTGCACCCCAAATAAGCTATACATATTAAGGTCTCTCCTTACATGTTTTGACTATTGGGCCTAGCCAGGCATTTTGCACGGTACAGAACTGAAATGTAGAGTTAACTGCACCACCATAGAAACTGATCTGTAAGAATATTCTTTAGCAGAATGGGCCCAGAGCATGACAAAACATGAGAACATTACTAATTGTGGTCCCATACTGCAGAGTTTAACCCAATAAAATCAGAAATAATTCTGACAGACGTATTGGGCATCTTTGCTCTGAGAGAATCAACAACATTGCCTATGCATCAAGAGCAATGACCGACTCAGATGCCCAGATTGAGAAGGGACTGCTGTTTTTCTAGCAGCAATTGGAGCCACTCAACAAAGAAGCAGTGAGGCTGCTAATAATGCAGTTACAATTGTTCAATATGGTATACACCCAGCATGAGAGCGGCTTTCTGACTAGGACTACAGAAGACATAGAGGTCCAAAATTATGCTTTTACCCACTACCCCACATCTATGCATGAAACTAATGCGTATATAAATCCATAGCATTACAATATACTAGTCACAGCCTAAACCTTTTACCTGTAAGATTTCCTGATTTATAATCTATCAATATCATCCATTACTGATGCCACATTGCTTTTCTACTTACAGAAAACAAGTAAATGCTTGTGAAACCTGTGTAATCCATTAGGCAGACAATGGTTAATCTTACATTGTAGCTCATCAAAAGAAAACCTATACATTACACTAGTTATATAAAAAAAACACCCAACACTGTCAGACAAACCAGCACAGCCAGCAACTGGAAGCTGAAGGCATCCTTTACAAGGAACGACATCCCCACAGAATCCATTGGGAACCATTTACAGAAGGTGAGATTAATTAATCGGAGTGAAATGTGGGTGTGAAGTCCACTTGTTCTAGTTCTGACTATGTCCAATGAAACAAAGTGGCAGAAAGGACTGCATATTGTAAGGCTTGGATGACAGGTGTCGATTCCCATATAGCTTCACGAGAATGGTCTATTCTTCAGCTGAACCTTTAAGGAGTTGCACATTAATGTCCAAATTAGGGGTGACTCACCTTCAGCCGAAAGATGTACGGCTCATACAGAGATAAAAGTGTCATCAAAATGCAAATTACTTTCTGAATTCTAGAAAGATGGAGCTATGAACATGTAGATATCAACTGGCCTGCAGTCTACAGATAGCAACACCTGTTGGTCATGAGACCAGGTTTTACAGGATGGCAGATAATGAAACTGGCATCATCTTGGAAAAGATATCGCCTATGATATTGGTAACATTTTGCCATTGGTGGCTGAGACTGAAACATGGACAGTGTCATTAATTCTTTACACCTCAAACCCAAAACATTTTCAAAGCAGGGGAGTAAATGCATGCGGTCTGCAACAAACCTGAGTAATCAGTACATAGTGTTACCACAGCCAGATGAGCTGTACATCACAAGACTGAAAAACAACGTAAACACAGTTTGCATTAATATTATGGAGAAAATATTTTTCATTTTAAATGACTTTTGGACAAGGGTGGTTAGATGTCGTATAGTTTAACATCATATATAATAAATGTGCCCGTTTGCCTGCAACTTTTGGGAAAGTTTTTTAGAATGATATCATGAGTCATAGGGGATGACACTAAAAGCAGATGCCTAGATTGTGACAACATCTAAAGGTTTATTTCCCACATCCCAAAGGCTGCAGGAAGAATTGGGCACCATCATACACATCTAAGGAAGTGCCTAACCATTAAAGCTGTAGCCAAATTTCAGATATGGAATATTTTAGGATAAGGTTAGCAGACAACTTGGACAAATATTTGTGAATATGGATGTCAGAAAGTGCTTTTTGAAGTCAGGGTAGGGTCCCCTAAGTCCCACCAGCAGAGCGGAGCTTCCCTCCCCGGTCAATTATGAAGGACCAATCGGCCGGCGATCCTGTCACAGCAACTCTAAATAAAGAGAGAGAAAAAAGCAGCAACTATATGCCCAGCTTAACTTTATTGTGAAGGCAAAAAATGGATATATATATATATATATATATATATATATATATATATATAAATATATATATATATACTAGCGACTTGCCTGTCAAAAATGACGGGGCAATAAAATTGTAAGGCAGGTAATGCTGTTTGCCACAGACAGTAAGTGTTTTGGTCGTCTGAGTTCCTGCGGCGCTCATTGCGAGCCTCGCGCTGAGCGCCTTTGGCGCTCATCGCATGGCTCGCAATGGGCGGCTTCGGTGTATTTTTTGCTATCAGAGGCGCTTTTGCTCTCATTGTAAGGTCTGCACTGATCTCCTTTTTGCTCTTATCGCAAGCCTCTCCCCTGGTGTACTTTGTGTCCTATGAGCACCGTTGGCGCTCCTTGTGAGGCACGTGGTGAAGGCCTTTGTCGTTTATTGCGATACTGTGTTTTTTTTTGTGTTCTGTATATGTATTTTTTCATGATAATTAATTAATTAATTAATTAGATCATAAATTAATATACTTTACCTATTTGCAATTAATATATGCAGCAAGCAATGTGCTGAAGAGCTAACAATCTGTTTTGATATTCCTGCAGCATACAATGTACATTTGCACTGTTGTTAAGCTGAGGTGTAAGTGTCAGCAATGTGTGCAGTGTGTAGTGTAAATAGGCTGCGTGCGCGAGGGAAATCCATTAGTGTAGCTATGTAGTTTCGCATTCTGTAAGTTTGTGTTGTAAAATGGCGGCGAATGTGTATGTGGTACGCGGGTTTTGATGATTTTGCATCTTTGCTAATAGTGTATTTTGTACTTCGTACAGGTTTTTGTAAAAGTCGTAGGTGCTTGGAGGTGTTGTAAGGGTTTAGGGGTCGTGTAGACTCGTTTTAGTTTTTTCGGCGGCCATTTTTTCTCTCGCTTTGGGGGATGTTTGAGTGTGTAAACTCTGCAAATTGGACTTAAATTTGCACGCGACCTGACTTCTAGACGTCCTGGCTGTCCCCCCTTGCTGTGTGTAATGTTTTTATTTTTTTTATTTTTGTGTGTATTTTGTGTTTTTTTTTATGTTTTTCGCTGTGCTCGGTTTGGCCGTTAAGTTCGTATTTTTGCGAGTTCAGATTTATTTTTTCTATGTCCTGCTGCTCGTATTTTTTTGTGTAAGTCCGTATTACGTCATTGCGTGTTATAGTTTTTTTTCAAAGTCCCGTTCTGTGACTGTTTGTAACCACTTGTGAGGTGCCGTAGAGCCTCCAACTCCGCAAATGCGTCCTTTTGCTTCGCGAGGGTACGCCTTTGCGGCCTGCAATGAGCCTTTGGCTCATTGCAGCCGATGTTGGAGCTTCCACCTTCTGCAAATGCGGCCCCTCACGAAGCTCGCAAAGCGTGACGACGTTTCGTATTTTGACAACTATTATATATATATATATATATATATATATATATATATATATATATATATATATATATATATATGTCTCAGATCACTCCAAAATATGCCTATAAGTACATCTTAGAGCTTATAATTGGTCTATGAAATATCTAGGTGCCCACAATTTTAAGTTGTCCACTATCACATGTGTAGGCAGCCTGTACTTTTGCATGTAGTGGAGGGTAATAATAATTAGCCCAAACACAAACATTTTATAAAGCACACTTCTATCTAATGCTGGATCTGACACTCTACAGCCACTAAAAGCCAGCCACATCACCAGACCTATGCATCTGCTTGTTATATCAATATATCCATCTGAGTGACAATCAAATATAGCATAAATCAAAGCATATAATAACTATCTCTGTGCTCAAAAACCTGTATTTCCCTGGGGTACTGCCACCTCAGAGTCAGCCCGCAAAAAGAGTGGAAGTCTGGTATCTCCGGATCCCCTTGGATCAACCGAAGCAGGCGCTTGACATCATCATCCGGCGACCCCTAGTGTCAGGTAAGCCCAAATGTGCCCGTATAACTGCTACTTCCTCAGCGGGCTACTTCCTATTGGTTCCAGGCCAGGCCAACCTATTCCTTTCCCTTGAGAGCTATAGAAAATTGTCATGCTGGGAACCCTGGGCTTTGCGCCATGTTAGGCCCTGTGACTATGTGGGTAAGTAGAACTGGCAGGAGGGAATGCTCACAGGGGTATTGCAGTCTCCTCCCATTGGCTGACGATCAGCTCATCAGAAGGGTGCCGAAGGGGTGCTGCATGAGTGCAAGTCTGGATTAAAGAGAGTGACTTGAAACTGTAGATAGCTCCCTGTCATGGCGACCAAAGGATCATTTATTTAACAAAACATGTACAATAATAATTGCTAGAACTTCCTTTTTATGATTTGCTATAAATATGGGGACCTTGCTTTGCTGTACTGATTCCTGTAACATTGTAGATACTGAGCCTCTCTTTCTCAATCTCTCCGGCTATACTGCTGAGCCAATGGATTTGGTGGGGTCCCTCACCCTTGTGTGAATAACCTCCGAAGCTAAGTATAATAACTATTGATATATTATTATTACTTTGGGTTGTTTGATTTGTCAGAGTTGGATACATACACCACAATTCAAAAGGACCTTTTGGGTGGGAGTTTTGGTAGAACTTGTCTTCATATTTGTATATTGTGGTTGTTTTTTTCCTTAGAAAAACTGCACCACATTGATACACTATAGACGGCAGGCTTTGGTTTACTGGTGTGTATCTAATTGTAGCTATTATTATTATTATTATCTTTATTTATTAATACCAACATATTCCGCAGCGCTGTACAGGAGTTAAGTACATGGCAAAAAACAAACTTAACACCTTATAAAGAATGGAGGGCCCTGTTTTTGAGCTTAGAATCAAATGTACATAGAGCTTGTTTCCAAGACACGGACACACAATTGAAAACTCGCAAACTTACAATCTAATTATGTTTTGGATGTTTAAAAGGGAAAGCAAAATTGCCTGTTCAGAGCGTTTGCCTTCCTGGTTGAAAAAGCAGGGTCTGGTGGCTGCTATTGCGTTGGAATGCCAAAAATATGCAAAGGGATTTTTGCTTGCTAACCCAGGAGATAAAGCAGTTCTTATAGGTATTACAGAACCTGTCAGAGTCTATCCAGACACTACTCACAGAGTTGCACACAACACAAGTTTGTATATAGAATATGTATGAAGAAAATGGAAAGACAAAGAAAATGTTAAAACACAGTTTGAGCAGTATGTCTTTAAAGCAGTAAATTGTAGGAGGTTTAAAAGAAAACAAAACCGATTGCCAGAGCCCTGCAAGTGCGGGCACTCAAAGCTACAAAACAGTGAGAGGAGTTAGCTCAATGGTCAGGATCTGATGAGGAGGAGGAAATAGATGACGTAACAGCCACCCGACCCATAGTGACGCAGACACACAGGAGAGATTTTCAACAGAGAGAAAGGGGGCAGCAGCAGAACCAGAGTTATCAGAGCAGACCAGGGGAATTGAGTGACATTGGCACCAAATATACACAGCAAACTGAAAAGGGACCATTAGCATGAGTGTTATGAGTCTGGGATCTGGGGTGGATGGTATTATTTTAGCTCACCAGGCGGATATAGGTTTGGTAAGTGTAGTGAGAGATGCCAGGGAACGCCTCTACATGAAACGTACTCGAGATACCAATGTGAATTTCTCTCTCTTACATTTGATAAGGGATTCCATTGCACAGACCCCCCATTGATCTAATTGACACATTCTCCTGGACTTTTCTAAGTGAAGGGATAACTAGACTAAGGGATATGGACTGTGTTACAGGGGTGACTTTAAACCCACCAACTACTGAGAGGGAGCGTGTGATGATTGATTGAAAGGGACCAGACATGTCCATATTTACCCCTGTTATGAAACAAAAATTGGTGTAATCTGCCCCTGATAATCTCATAGCTCCTTAGTTCACCGTGCTCAGTGCTTTAGAAAAAAAAGTGCAAATAGAGAACAGGCTCCTAAGGCTTTTTGTATAAGTTTTTTTAATATTCTGTTTGAATTAAAAGAAAGAGCACAATAGTTTCTGAAACTTATTATTACAGTACAGACGTATTATTATTATTGTTACAGTATTACATTGTATTAGTATTACCACATATGAGCCATTATATTATTGTTATTATCATTATTATTATTCGTCAGGGATCAGACTTAAATACAAGTCTGACTTAAGTACGTTCTCGGGAATTAATTAAGTCCTTAACCGGAGACAGCCTGCATATAGAAGTCTCATAAATTATGAATGCATCTGACAGAGGAGAATCAGTAGTGTATGCAAACATTTTTTGCATGAACAATTCCCCAAATAAATATTAATAAACTTACCCTAAATTTAGCAAAATGTCTTCAGTTTGCTGGCAGTTGATTCTGAGAAAGAATGCTCCTGAAGATGCAAGCTGAATTGGAATAAACATCATAATTTGTTTTGGCCAATGAGAGGCAGCTACAACATTGTAACAAGTATGGGGATTCAGCCGCTGCAGCAAACCAACATGGTACAGTATGTGTAGTCTTTTGTTCCCACCAAACAACTCTCTCCTCCTTGGAAGGAAGCAGCTCAACCTTGATTTCTGCACTAAACCGCTGTTGGCTTGAAGACTGATATAGGTTTTAAAATATACTTGAATGCAGTTTTTCTATTGGTTATTTCCGGGTGCCTACATAGGCACGTCTAGGACTGTGGAAAAATATTTTATTTAAAATAAATCTGTGTGTACAGAATGAATCAATGTAATGTGTGTTTCAGATATAAACAGCATGTGTTAGATTAGAGAAAAAACAGGGAGACTTCCATATACTGTACCTTTAAATGGACATGGGAATATTTTCTCTTTGTATATAACAGAGGGTACATATTAATCTGACAATGTCTTTCTTTTTTAAATCAAATCACACTATAAGCTGTTTATAATGTTCAACCACTCTGGGAGGTTCTCCTCTGACAGACAATGAGCATGTACATATTACACAGAGTCGGAGTCATACAAGTCTATTAATGAGAACCACGTACTACTGTTGGATGTTGGCATTGTCTGTTAGTTGCAAGGAAGTTTAAACAGGTTTTACTTAAAGGGCCACCATTGTGCTCATACTATAGGGTTTTCCTGGATTACTTAATAACTGGCTAGCAATAAAATCAATATTTCAAAGTAAACTTGAATTTTAGTGTTTTGGACTCCATCATAAGTGCTCCACTTCACCCCTTTTAAGTATCCAGGAGGGTGAATATAGATCTGACAAGACACCAGTCCTAAACGTAGTCTTTATTTATTATCTTGATAACAATGTTTATCTGCTTCCTTCTCTGCAGTGGCAATTGAAATCATAAACATAGGTAAAAAGGCCCACCTGGTCTGCCCATTCTATCTACCTAAACATTTGCCTTACATAGGACTCCAGAAAGCCTTAGGCATGCTTACATTCCTCTACCACTTCCACTAGAGGCAAACCTAAGATTAAGACATCCTTCTGGGAGGATACTCTTTTGCCCCCTGTACACTTAACAGGGGGTGGAGAGAAGCAAATCAGCTGGAAGCAATTATGCTAAGATCATATGTACATTTAGCGTGACGGAATAGGTTGGCACTTACAAATAAAGGTTAAAAATAATAATAAGAATAAGAAAAAAAGCTGGATCTATCCCGTTGTGTAAGCGCAAAGAAATCTCCAGCACTGACAGCTGCAGTGCCAGCAAGTAGCCGCTAGTTGGCACCGTCCGGTTTTAGGGAAGGACCTAATTATTCCCTCCTCCGACGTGGCGCAACTCAATGGCGCTGATTCGACATCGAGGCCGTCGCAATGTTCGGCGCAGACACTCGGGCGCACCTCTCAGAGCTCAAGTCCTCTTTTGTCGGTGCACCATATATGCATTGTGCAGCACTACTCAGAAAATCTGCAGCGCCATCTAGCAGTTGGAGGCAGCACTGCTGCTGCCAATCTTTTGCGTAGGGGAAGAGGGAAAGGACATAAAAGCTACATTGAATTACTTTTCTTCAAATACTGATTGTTTTGCTAATCAGTTACTAAATAAACATAAGAAACGTTAGTGACTGACCACTACAGTGGCAATTTAATATTTAAAACTTTGTAATTGCTCTTGTAAATGTATGAGCAATGTATGAACAAATATACAGTGGAACCTTGTCAGCCCCTATATTCATCAAATCCAACATTCCTCACGTTTTTTCAGCAAAAAAATGCTCCGATATCTGGCCAAAAATGCAATATTCCTCACAAAAAGTCACATACAACAATCATAAAATAAATTCATTCAATTATAATATGATTCTATATTCATCGGATTCAGTATTCGTACGTCCCTCAGGAACAGATTAATGATGAATAGAGGTTCCACTGTAATTGTGTTCCACGTCATTAAAATGGAATGGTACCCAAACACCCGCTGTAGCCATTACTAGCAAACAGGGCACCTAGTGATGAGGTCACCAGTAGCTTGATATGGATTCATAGCTATTCCAAACCCTGTAGGTCTTCCAGACACACACCTTACACAACAGAAGGCATTTGCTTTGTCATGGAAGGGTTATATTATTCGGGCTTCTATGTCCTTCTATAGTCCCCAAAATCCTCCAACACTTTAAGTTTAAATCTTGCCATATCAATTGCTCAGTAATGTCAAGGTAATGCACAGAGAAAACAATCAAAATATTAGTAAAGTTAGTATTTTAATAAAACTTGGTATTTTTTACCCAAAAATAAATTAAGATTAATTAACAATAAAATTACCTCAATTCTGTGTCTATTATTTAATACATGTGCAATGGATGTATGGAAAAATATGGCTACTTCACTAGGGAGTACTGTATTCAAGGGAGGGCATGTATTGAAAACATTTTGACTTTGTCAACAACAAGATTATAAACCTGGGAGGAAATATCGATTTGAATAAGATCTCTATTCAATTATATTGAAAATCTGAAAGTGAAAACTTGCAACTTGATTTAAACAACACACTTTACATTGAGTCATTATATACATATACAGATTTATTTTATTTAAAAAAAATGGTTTCCACGTTGCTAGAGCTGCTTACATAGGCACCTGGTACTAACCAATAGAAATACTGCATTCAAGTACGTTTTTTAACCCTATACTAGCCTTCAATCCAACAGCAGAGACAATGCAGAGATCCACTGCAGCACTGGTGAGTTGCATTATTCAATGGAGAAGAGGTGTGCTTTTAGTAACTCACTCGCCAAAGTGCATGTCTCCGAGTGAGCTGCGAGCTGCATTTCCCCTCCGTTTCCGGGGCTATTCAATTAGCCAAGGCCAAGTTATGCTGCCCAACATCCGACGTAAGCAGAGCTGGGCTTGCCAATGGGAGTTGAGACCGTCATGTTTGACGGTACTCAAAGCTGCGAGAGCTCTCACAGCCTCCCAATAAGTAACTCTGCTGCAGGGGTCCCGATAGGGTACCCACATTAACCCCAATGATGCAGGGGTCCCGATCGGCCCAATGCAGTGTCCCCACATGAACCCCATGCTGGGGTTTCCCATCGGAGACCCCTGCAATGTCCCCACATTAACATTTGCAGTGTAGGCACCTAAAATTAACCCCTCTGGACGTTTTCTCCAGTTGGGCCCTTGACAAAAAATCAGCCGCTCTAAAAATAAATAAAAAAAATTACGGAGCTCCTCCCTGGAGGAGCTCCCCGACGCTAATGAGGCTTTTCGCACTTCTTCCGGTAAAAAAATGTCAATGGCACCTTCTGATTGTCTGAAATCGATGTCAATCAATTTTCAGCCAATCAGAAGGCGCCAAGATATGAGCCAATCAGAATGGGATACACCCCTATATCCCATTCTGATTGGCTGATTGACCTGATGATCTTTTTTAAACCAATTAGAAGGCACTATTACCTTCAGCCAATCAGAATGGGATACACCCAACAGGGTTAATAGTATGTAGTTAGGGGTGTAATGTATGTAGGTAGGTTTAATAGTATGTAGGTATGGGTTAATAGTATGTAGTTAGGGGTGTAATGTATGTAGTTAGGTGTTAATAGTATGTAGTTAGGGTTATATTTTAAATGTATTGTGTATATTACTGTAGTATATTGTGTATGTATTGTAATGTTTTGTGTTATTTGTGCATGTATTTTCTTTTCAGGTGTGTAATTTTTTTCTGTAGTGGTGTTTTTTTTCTAATTAGAGGGGTGGGGGGTAAAATTCACAATGGTAGAAGAAGATGGGACATAGAGATCCCACACAGAGAGGTTCTGAGGTGACCGGTAGACCGTAGCTGGTAACTAGACCCCTTAATATTTTTGATCCACCCAGGGTAATTATATTGCATGTCTGATTGATGGTTTAATTATTTTTCTTTCTCCCTTTATACTGATGATATATATTGGGGTAGAAATATTATTACTGTTTTCTATCTTGCTGTATACTGATGATTTTGGTGTAGAAATATTAATTAATGTTTTTGTTCTTTCTGGATACTGGGGAAATCTTTGTTGTTTTTTTCCTCCTAAAGGGTTAATAATAATTTAGGTGTTTTTTCTTTCTTAATATGTTGTAGGAGCCAGCCATTAAATATCAACTAACTGCTTTTATATATATAAAATAGGTTTAACTTGGCAGTATGTGTGTCTTAGGAAAAACTTATACGTTAAAATAATAATTTTCTTAGTTATGCAAGTTATCAAATAAGAACACATTTGTCCATAAGATTGAATGAAATCCGTGTGTGCCACTGAGGAGCCAAAGTTCAAATATGAAAATCACATATAATAGATTTGTCGTCACATTTGCGAGCCTTGCATAGCGGCATAAAAGCCTTCCGAGCTCGGAGCACGAAGCGAGGCGAGCAGTTGAGGCATTGAAACATGCAGGACTTAGCCTGCAAGCAGTTAAGAAACTCGAGACTTACTTAGGCTGCAACAAGTTGAGGAACGTGGGGCTTAGAAAAAAAATTCCAACCTCAGAATCTCGAGGACAAAAAAACAACCTCCCAAAAATACGACTTTAACAGGCGCTCTGTAGAAATCGAAAAACAACAAAAACAAGACAAAATAAATAAATAAACACTCATAAACAGAAGATCGGCTAAGCGAGAAAAATAATTGGCGGAAAAAAAAATTATAACAAGGCTAAAGGAGACCGAAGCACGCAAATCACCAGGCACGTGCGAGTTAGCCAGGAATGTAGGAGATACAAAATATACCAATCAGCACATAGAAAAAAGCAGCCATTTTACAACACTAACTTGCAACTAATAACATTACGATTCTAAAATGGCGCCTTACCCGCCTAAACAAACGGTTTGGCCTCACGCAGCCTATTTACACTGCACACTTGGTACATTGCTGACACTTTCTCCTCAGGTGATCAACAGTCCAACTGTACATTTTCTGATGCAGGAAAATCCAAAGAGATTGTTAGCTATTCAGGATATTGATTTCTGCATCACATATATAGTTGTGAGCGTACGAGTTGTTGCTAACGCTGCGGGCTCGCGTAGCGAGACGCGGGCCTCGCGAAGCGAGGACACTGTGCCAGGTTCTCAGTTGCTGGCATGGAGCGCCGAAGGCGCTCCTTGCCAGCAACTGAGGACCCTCGCAAAGCGAGGGCCTCAGTTGCTGGCTTGGAGCGCCGCAGGCGCTCCATGCCAGCACCTGAGGACCTCGCAAAGCGAGGTCTTCAGTTGCAGCAACTGCGACCCTTGCAAAATTTCAAAAAAAGTTCACGTCGCAACACATTACGACACTCGCAAACAACATACGACACACGTTCACACACATTACGACACTCGCAAACAACATACGACACACGTTCACACACATTACGGCCTCGCAACACTCGGACGCAACTCGCGAACATTACAAAATTAAAAACACAATACATACACACAGCACATACATAAAAACCTTACCTACACAAACAGGAAGCACCCAGGACCTCAAAAATGCAACTTACAACTTAATTGCACTCAAAATAAAAGAGTTTAGACACTAAATAGTTTGTTAAGCGACACAAAAAATGGCCGACGAATAAAACGAAAACGAGGCTACACACGCAAACACCATACGAGACACGTTACTACACATTACGACTTCGCAAACATCGGACGCAACACGCCGACATACAAACATTTAAAACTTAAGAAATACACACAACAAACACATAAAAAGCTTACCTACAGCAAGAGGAACCAGCCAGCACCTCAAAAAAACAAGTTACACCTACATTTAAATCAAAATAAAACATTTTAGACACTAATACCATCGCTAAGCGAGAGAAAAAATGGCCGACGAACAAAATGAAAACGAGGCTTCAGACGTAACTACACTACACTTACTCGCAATAATGAAACACATACTATGCGTAACGTATCACAATCATATTAAACACCATTTTGAACAGTAATACGCAGAAAATGGCGGATGGAACGCAAATTGTAAGCTGGAACGCAAATAGCGCATGCGTATTGCGTTCTAACGGTCTCACTTTCCAGAACTTTATACAAGTTTATAAATACTGCCTATTTCAAACAAAAAAATACATTTCTCCTCAGGTGATCAACGGAGTGACTTCTGAGATAACTGCTGCTTTTACTTGAGAAGACAATTCTTTACTAATTTACTACTTTGCATTGTGCAAATTACAACTGAGAGGTAAGCTATAATATATTACATTTTATTATCAGGACAGGTCAAACAAATAAAAAAAAAAATTAGGATTTATGTAGTGACATATATGGCACATTTATGTGTATAGGCTCAAAAAAAAAATACGGTTCATTTAACAAAACAACAAAAAAACATAATTCAATATTAAACTGAGGTTTATGTATAGTGACATGTGACACGCACATATATGTCTGTAATGTATAGTGACATCCGACACGCACATATATGTCTATAATGTATAGTGACATCTGACACGCATATATATGTCTATAATGTATAGTGACATCTGACACGCACATATATCTATAGAATGTATAGTGACACGTGACACGCACATTTATGTGTATTGCCCCTGCATAGTGACATGTGACACGGACATATATGTGTATCATCTATATTGACATGTGACACACACATTTATGTGTACTGCCCCTTCATAGTGACATGTGACACGGACATATATGTGTATAATGTATAGTGACATGTCACACGCACATTTATGAGTATTGCCACTGCAACAAAATTAGCTTAAAACAAAATCAGTAAACAACTACATTTAAATGACATTATATGTCATGTATACTGATATGTCACACGCACATATATGTGTATCATCTATAGTTACATCTCACACACACACATTTATGTGTGTTGGAAAAAAAAATATAAGGTTAATTTAAACATTTAAATATAAGTCATGTATACTGATATGTCATATGTACACAAAATAATTACATTAAACTATGGAATGTGCTTCATGTATGTGACATATGTGTGTAGTCCCCAACAAAAAATAAGGTCAATTGAAAAAAATTACAGAACTATATTTAAATGACATTCATTTACTGCAATTCAATAGATCATATAAAGCTGAATCTTTTTATTTCTTTGAATATTCAAACAGACTCTGCATCAATAGCGTCTCTCAACAATTTGCACCGTGCACTGTGAAGCACAATCCCTTTTAAAGAACACCAACAAAGAAGAAGAGGTAAGATACAACAAGACATTACATGCTCAAAAGGCCATGCTTTGCTAGATGAAAAATTATAAATATACAAATAACTATTTCACTTTCTTTTTCAAACAGACACTACAAGAAGACCGGCGGATTAAGATTGGTAGGAGGGGACCGTCTGTCATTCCAAACTTCAATCAAGGTAAAGTATTAAGTATAAACAAGAAAGAACCATGAGACTTATTCAATTGCGACTTCCTCAATTGAATAGGGCTCTATATAAGCACATAACATATTTTTTAGACAGAACTTTTTAGTTACTGAACTTCTAACCACAATCAAGGTTTTCAATAACTAAAAACTTTGCTCAATAAATATGTTATGTGATTATATAGAGCCCTCTTCAATTGGCAAAATTGCAATTCAATGAGGACCTATATATCTTTAATGGCCAAGGGCCTCACTCAAATGTGATTTGCCCATTTCAATAGGGCTCTATATAAGCACAGAGCATATTTTTTAAAGGGACTTTTTATTTTGTGAACACGTTGCTTTTGGATACAAGTTCACTAAATACAAAATTCCGTAAAAAAATATGCTCTGTGCTGATATTCAGCTCTATTCCATTGGACAAAACACAATTGAATGAGGAGCTCACAATATAACAAATGCAGTAACCAAAGGCCCTCATTCAATTGCTATTTTGGACAATTAAATATGGCTATAAATAAGCACTTTTAGGCCCTTATTCTATTTAAACAAATATATGTGATGTGCTTATTTACAACCCTATTCAATTTTCAACATTGCAATTCAATGACGGCCTTAGAGTACTATTACATTGTAAAAAATGCAATTGAATGAGGGGCAAACTATGCAACATATGGTACACACAAAGGCCCTCATTCAATTGCAATTTGCCCAATTGAATAGGGCTCTAAATAACAACATAACAATTTTTTTACAAGAAGTTTTTACTTACTAAAAATATATCCAAAATAAAGTTTTTCAATGACTAAAAACTTATTTTAAAAAATATGCTATGTGCTTATTTAGGGCACAATTCAATTAGCCAAATCGCAATTGAATGAGACACAAACTGCTACACACAAAACATAATTTCTTATTCAATGTTTAACAACCTATAAGCCTTACAAAGAAGCAAAAATAAGAATAACAAAAGTGTTGCGCACCTAATAGCATTGTACAAAAAATCACACAAACTCATAGGAAACTACATTAACATTCTTCTTTAATGTTTAACAACCTATAACCAGTACAATCAAGAATAAATAACTTTTGCACAAGTGGTGCGCCCCAAACAGGATTGTCAAAAACTAACACAAACACATAGCAAACTACATTAATTATATTATTTCATGTTTCACTAACTATAAGCATCCCAATAAAGGTTAAATAAGTATACCACAAGTGGTGTGCACAAAACAGGATTCTACAAAAAATAACATAAACACATAGCAAACTAAATTTATATTCTTATTTAATATATCACAACCCACAAGACTTACTAAGAACCTTAAATAAAAATAACAAAAGTCGTGGGATTGTACAGAAAGTAAAAAAAGAAAAAGAAAAAAAAAAATAACCATAACTGATACAATACAGCCAAATTCATAAATTTTTTAATTATTTAAAAGACATTTCAGTCAAACAACATTTTCTATTTTATATTACAACAGATACTGCGTGAAGACAATCGGACGAGGACTTTCTCCACAGGACCGGACCATCGGACGAGGACTCGGACCAGACCAGCAGACGAGGAATTTCAACACAGGACCAGACCAGCACACGAGGAATTTCAACACAGGACCAGACCATCGGACGAGGAATTTCAACATAGGACCAGACCATCGGACGAGGACTTTCACCAAAGGACCACAACATCGGACGAGGGCTATCGCCACAGGACCACAACATCGGACGAGGGCTATCGCCACAGGACCACAACATCGGACGAGGGCTATCGCCACAGGACCACACCATCGGACGAGGACTTCCAACAGAGGACCACACCATTGGACAACGATTTTCAACCCAGGACCAACAAACATTCGGATTTAAATCACACTTCAACAAAGGTAAAGTATAATAAGTACTAAAGTATAAAACTAAAGAAACTGCTTTCAGTTGCATCCGTGATAACAGAAAAATAAAATAATTAATTTACTATCTCCCTTATTTTATTTAAATTGCTACTATGCAATACATAGCTCAATAACCACATCACTTTTTTTTTTAGCAAAGAAGTTTTGCAGTGGTAAATATCTATCCACAAACAACGTTTTTAATAAATAAAACCATTATTTTAAAAAAATATGTTACATGCTTATTTACAGCAGTATTCCATTGCTCAAATTCTTAGCCAGTGAGGACAGGAATTATAAATGTAACTAAATATAAATGATACATTAATGATTTGCCTTTTATTTCACCAATTGTGCACAAGAATCTTTAACAGGAATTACAATATTAAATATACACAATTACATTTATTTTTTTTCCTTTACAGATTAATATGGCTGATAACGAGACCAAAGAAGAGAAGAAAAGACGTCAAACTAGACAAAGACAAGAGAGATGGGCCGCCCAGCAGACACCGGAGGAGAAAGAAATTCGACGAGAAAAAGAACGCAAAAGACTTGCAAATAAAAGAATATCAGCTGCAAAAATGAAAGATACAACCAAAAAAAATAGAAAGATAATAAAGCATTTACAAACTGTTCCTAAAACATCAGATGACATTTTACAAGATACCAGTCAAGACAGACCAAAAAAAGCAACTACAAAAACAAAGCATTTACAAACTCTTACTAAAAACTTACAGGACATTTCAACCAAACAAGTACAACATATACCAAGAACATCCACGAAAAAAACTAAACATTTAGAACCTGTTATTGAAACATTTCATGACTTTTCATCTGATGAATATGAAAGTCAACATCCGATATGCTTTGCAAATTGTCCTTTACTGAAGTCTTTAGCAGTAGAGGTTCATAGTTGTGGGGACATGACTACTCAATGTCAATTTTGTGAGGCTTATTATTTTAAACAGGAGAGACCCAGAGATGGACAATTTATTAGTTGTTGTCAAAAAGGAAAGTTCAAACTTTCAGAAAGGAAACAATTTCCAACCTATTTACAAAATATTATGACTGAACCTACTTTTCCAAATTACAAAAATTTTAAGACAAACATAAGATCCTACAATAGTGCCATATCATTTGCATCTATGGGGGCAACATTGGCTGCTAATGTACCAGGACATGGTCCTTACTGTTTTAAAGTCCAAGGACAAATTTATCATCGGACTTCACATTTACATCCAGAGGAAGGAGAGCAAAGAAAATTCGCTCAACTATATGTCCTAGATACAATGGAAGCTGTTGACCAACGTATGCAGATGGAAGAAAATAAAAAATGCTTACCCAGTGTTTTTATAGAGCTAAATAACATTATGGACAACAATCCCTACAGTAAAGCTTACAAAAAATTGGCAGAAGTAGAAAATGAACAACTACTTCATGCACAAAGACATCAATTACCCATGCCAAAGATTAATATGGTGCTTAAAAGAGACAGACATACTGATAAACGTCGTTATAACTTGCCAACATCAAATGAGGTTGCAATGGTCTTTCAGAATGATGAAGGAGAACCACCATTTCAAAGAGACATTAGAGTATATCCCAGAAATGAGGACCAACCATTTATTAATATTAATATTTTAAGTCCAAATTTAGATCCAATGACATATCCCATCTTTTTCCCACACGGAGAAGCAGGTTGGCAACCAAAATTAACCCTTCCCAGTTACCCAAATGCTAAAGCCAGAATCCGAAATAATGTTTCTATGCTTGAATTTAAAGTTGCTCAAATTGCCATTAGAGATGAATTTAATCCAATTTTATGTGGTGGGAAACTAACACAACAATGGATTATTGATTCATATTTGCAAGTTGAGGCAAATAATTTAAACTTTATAAAATATCAACAAGATAAACTACGTGTAGAACAATATTGTGGACTCATGGACTATGTTGCTGACGTGGCTACAACCAGAGACATGACAGCTGGCAAAGCCATCATTTTACCATCTTCCTTTCAAGGATCTCCTCGAAATATGAGAGAAAGATACAATGATGCTATGGCTATTGTGACCAAATTTGGAAAACCAGATTTATTTGTGACATTTACATGTAATCCACAATGGCCAGAAATTAATCAAAATCTACTTCTTGGACAAAGTGCTTCAGATCGACCAGATTTAGTAGCCAGAGTTTTTAAAATCAAATTAAATGAATTAATACGTGACTTCACTATAAATCAGTTATTTGGCAAATGTCTTGCTTATGTATATACCATTGAATTTAAAAAAAGAGGCCTTCCACATGCACATCTTCTCATAATACTTCAAGAGAAAGATAAATTAGATACTTCGGACAAAGTGGATGCAGTCATAGTTGCTGAACTACCAGATCCAGAACTATATGGTAGACTATATGAGATTGTTACTCATCGCATGATTCATGGACCCTGTGGAGACCTTAATCCACAATCACCATGTATGGAAAATAATCAATGTTCAAAAGATTTTCCAAAAGATTATAGAGACAAAACATATGCAAATTGTGATGGATATCCACTTTATAAAAGAAGAGAAGGAGATAGTGCCATTATTCGTGGAAAAAAAGTGGACAATAGATATGTAGTACCCTACAATCCACATTTACTCATGAAGTACAACGCCCACATCAACGTAGAAGCCTGCACTTCCATCAAATCCATTAAATATGTCTACAAATATATTTACAAAGGTTACGATGCAGCTACTGTAGTCGTCAAAAGTGCAGACAACCCTGAAAGTAGTGAGTTAGTACATGATGAACTTGCATCTCATGTAGATGCTCGCTATGTCTGTGCGCCAGAAGCTATGTGGCGGCTTTTAAAATTTGAAATGCATGATAGATCACATGCAGTATATAGGTTAGCAGTACATTTGCCACAACGACATTTAGTCTATTTCCATGCTGGAAGTGAAATGAATGCATTGGCCCAAAGTGAAGATCGTCACACTACACTAACTGCATGGTTTGCATTAAATTCCACTGATGCTCAAGCAACACAATACTTATATATTGAAATTCCATATCACTATGTTTTTGTGAATGGATTATGGAGAGCAAGAAAAACCAGAGGCAATAAAATAATTCCACGAATTTACACAGTCAGTCCAAGAGATGTTGAACGTTTTTGCTTACGGATATTACTTTTAAATGTTCCAGGAGCACAAAGTTTTGAACAATTAAGAACTGTTAATGACATTGTATATGAATCCTTCCATTTAGCTGCAAGACATAGAAACTTACTCGCTGATGATACAGAGTGGGAAAGATGTTTAGAAGAAGCAGCACAATGTCAAATGCCACGACAGATGAGAGAACAATTTGCTTTTATTTGTATCTTCTCAAATGCTCCAAATGCATTAGCTTTGTGGGAGACTTTTAAAAGTAATATGGCTGAAGACTTTATGCGACGATACAATGAACCCATTGCACACTTAAAAGCCTTAATGGAAATTCAAGAAGTCTTTTTAACTCATGGATTAAGTTGTGCAAGTTTTAATTTGCCTGATCCAGGTCTAATAGATGACATTAACTTTGAAGACTATGACATTCAACTACAAGCAGAAAGAACAGAAGAAAGACTTGCAACTTTAAATACACTACAATTGCAAGCATTTCATGCCATTAAAAATGCTATAGATGATGACATGGTGACAGAGCGTTATTTCTATCTTGATGGACCTGGCGGATCAGGGAAAACATATTTGTACAATTTATTAATGAGTTCAGTACGAGCACAAGGAAAAATAGCAATGGCGTTTGCCACTACTGGAATTGCTGCACTTTTATTAGAAGGTGGAAGAACTGTTCATAGTGGATTTAAACTGCCAGTGCCTATTTTGGAAAATTCGGTGTCAGATATTCGCATGACATCCTTACAAGCAAAGAAATTGAAGAAATGTAAATTAATTATAATAGATGAGGCCACAATGATGTCATGCTATGCTCTCCAATGTATTGACCGTTTGCTTCGTGAAGTCATGGATAATATTTTTCCATTTGGTGGAAAGGTAATGTTGTTGGGTGGCGATTTTAGACAAACATTACCTGTCGTTGTACATGGAAATCGAACAGACATTATTGAAACATGTATAAAGTCAAGTACAGTATGGAAACAATTTACCCATCTTCAACTGCAACAAAATATGAGATCAGAAGGCCAAACTGATTTCAATGATTGGCTTATTAAAATTGGAGAAGGCAGAACAGAAAAAATACTACATTTACCTGACGACACTGTAGAGATCCCACCTCATATGATTTGTCAACAAGATATTATATCGGCTATATTTGAAGGGAGCATAAATAACGAAGAATATTCCGAGCTTGCCAACCAAGTTATACTGACGTGTAAAAATAAAGATGCATTAATACTCAATAATGAAATCTTAAAAAAAAATAATGCACCACAAAGAAATTATCACAGTGCTGATTCTGTACTTGCTGATGACAATGAAAGTCAGGCAAACTTTTCAACTGAATTCATTAACTCTTTAACTCCTTCTGGAATGCCACCACATATTTTGAAGCTAAAGAAAGGTGCAATTATCATGTTACTGCGAAATATGAACCCCAAAAAAGGCCTATGCAATGGCACAAGATTAATTGTTCAACAATTAAAGGACCATTTTATAGATGCTGAAATTTTAACTGGGACCCATAAAGGAGAGAGAGTTTTCATACCAAGAATAGATTTAGCACCAAGTGAAAGTAGTCTCCCTTTTATACTTCAAAGAAGACAATTTCCCATTATTATGGCATTTGCCATGACCATTAATAAATCACAAGGTCAAACTTTCAAATCTGTGGGTATTTACTTGGAAGAACCAGTTTTTGCACATGGTCAATTGTACGTTGCGTTGTCACGCTGCAAAAATCCACAGGCTATTAAAGTTTACATTAAAAACAATGAAAGTCAAGGTGATTTATTAGAAGATGGACGTATTTTTACTAAAAACATTGTCTACTATGAAGTACTATAACTTTGCAGGATACAAACTAAAGCCATGCAAACATTTTAGAAAAACATTCAAAAATACAAAACAATTGGTTGTTTAATTCAGTCATAATTAATGGAAGTCATGTTTATGGATAATTCGCCTCACAAAATACTTGCCTTGCATTTCTATGAAAAATTATGTTAAAATGTTAAGTCACTATGTTAATGTTTCTAATGTTACAAGTTTAAAAACAATATTTTCAAGTTATTTCATTCAACATATTACAAAGTTCATGTTAAGAGCTCAAGCACCTTTTAAGTCACAATGTAAATATTCTATGTTATCTTAAGATTACTACCTACATTAATGTTTATCGCCAGTTTATGTGCTCAGTAATGAATTACTTTAATTACGTACGGTTTAAGGAGAGTTTTTACTGTATGCCTTCCTCTACATTCAGTGTATATTAAACTTAACAATTATTCTGATATAAATTGCATGTTAATACTGATTAATTTAAAGTTAAACTGTTTTTACATTCAAATGTTAATACTTTTAATTGAAAATTATGTTACAAAATGTATTTACTATGTTCCTGTTTATAATGTTCAAAATTACACAAATGTTTTGCAAAACTTACAAAGTTACATAAAAAATAAAGTTCAATTTTAAAAATATATACTTTCAAGGTTATTGCTTACATATATTTTAAACTTCATGTTAAAATTCGGCACGTTTCAAAAAGTATTTTTACTTTCTACTTTCCTCTGGATTCTATGTATATTAAAGTGAACAATTCTTCAGATACAAAATTCATTTTAAAAAACCATTACATCAACGTTTTACAAAAATGCATGTTCATATCACAATACTTACAAGGGTCAAAAATATATTTAAATAACTAAACAACTTCACAAACATATACATCACATTGCCGTCATTTTTTGACGGGCAAGTCGCTAGTATTAAATATAAATAGGTAAAGTATATTCATTTATTCATTCATATTAATTTATTAATTCTCTGTACTAAATACATTTTATATTTGACACTGTACTTATATATCTGACTTCGCGAGGAGCGCTGAAGGTGATCGTTGCAAAGCAGGAAACTTGAAGTACACAAGGGGAGAGGCTCGCAATGAGCGCCGAATGTCCTCAGAGGAGCAAAAGACTTACATTGTGTGGCAAACAGCATTGCCATGGCTTCAAATTTTATTGCCGTCATTTTTGACGTGCAAGTCGCTAGTAATCTCATATTGTATTGTGTGCTCTAAGTGCTGTAGGATTCCCTAAGGAGACGATGCAGTCCATTTTTCTATCCATGCAATCTGCAAAAGCATTTAAAGAATATTTAAAAAAATCACTGTATTCAACAATGTTGTTTTTTTTTTTGTTTTGTTTTTTAAGTATTTAAA
This sequence comes from Discoglossus pictus, assembly GCA_027410445.1. Classification (NCBI taxonomy): domain Eukaryota; kingdom Metazoa; phylum Chordata; class Amphibia; order Anura; family Alytidae; genus Discoglossus; species Discoglossus pictus. Next base: position 1,172,862 of record JAPZIH010000660.1, on the reverse strand, counting down.
TTGAATGTAAAGCCTCTGCACACGGAGAGCCTGGTTAAAAAAAAAATTGTTCTCAAACTTCTCCATTGAATTGAACAAAATGGAGAATAGTTCAACACTTTTTTATAAAATGTATAGCAGGAGAGCCAATTATTTGGGTACTAGCGACTTGCCCGTCAAAAAATGATGGTAATAAGATTGTAAGGCAGGTAATGTTGTTTGTGTGCGAAATAATTTTGTTGGTGTTTTAAGATCCTTCGACGCTCATTGCGAGGCTCTTGGTTGTTTGTGTGCTATGAGCAGCGTTGGTGTTTTTTTTTTGATATGGCAATGAATAATTAATAAAATAAGAAATTAATATACTTTACCTATTGCAAAGTAATATATGCAGGAAGCATTGTGTTGAAGAGCTGGCAGTCTGTTTTCATGTTGCTGCAGCATCACTGCATCATGAATGTGTGCAGTGTGTAGTGTAATAGTGTGCGTGCGCGAGGCAAATCCGTTAGGGGAGCTGTGTACTTCCGGATTGTATAAGTTAGTGTTCTAAAATGGCGCCTAATGTGTGGTATGCGGCTGATTTAGCGTCCTTGTTTTCGGATGTCGTCCGACTTTTTCGGAAAATCCGTAGGTGTTTGGTGGTGTTTTGTGTGTTTAGGGTCCTTTAGCCTCGCTTTCGTTTTGTTCGGCGGCCATTTTTCTCTCGCTTAGGTGATTTTCTGGTGTCTAAACTCAGAAATTTGGACTTAAATCCAGGTGTAACTTCACTTGCAGAGGTCATGGGTGCCTCCCCTTGCTGTGGGTAAGCTTTTTATGTGTTTGTTGTGTGTATTTATTGTGTTTCTAATGTTTTTCGAGTCGGGTTGCGTCCTTGTTTTCGGATCTCGTACGTCTTTTTCGGGAAAATCCGTAGGTGTTTGGTGATGTTTTGCGTCTTTAGAGTCCTGTAGCCTTGTTTTCGTTTTTTCCGGCTGTCATTTTTTCTCTCGCTTAGGGGATTTTTGGGTGTCTAAACTATTTATTTCAAGTTATATTGAGGTGTAATTTCATTTTTCGAGGTCCTGGGTGCCCCCCCCCCCTTGCTGTAGGTAAGCTTTTTATGTTTTTGTTGTGTGTATTTATTGTGTTTTTCATGTTTTCATGTGCGCGGGTTTCGGCAGTTTTTTGAGAGGACGTAATGGGTCGTAACTGACAATTATATTTGTGATTTAGACAAAACGTGAGTCAGAATCAAAAACATCTAAAAATGGTCGCTGCTATTCACCGATTTTCAAGAACTACAAGAAAACACAGCTTTATATTGTTTAAATAAAGACAATGGGGACAATCTATCCCCACCCCTCTAGGAGAATGAGACATTCCCACCAATAAAAGTCTATTTACATATGATATCCAATAAGCTATAACACATGTGATCAGTACCTATCAAGCATGTCTTGCCATGCCACCCCATCTTCTGTCCACTCCACTCCCCCATCTTCTGCGCAAAAGGCAAGGACTGACCTTGTATATGACTAAAATATATATTTGTTTATGCTACAAAGTTGTTTACTGTCTGTAAAACCAATTTTTATTATGAGAAGGATTTGTTTACGCTTATGAAATAAAAACAATGAATTTATAATTAAAAGCAGAATTAACTGTTTGCATACCTCATGGCCTGTAATGTACTGAGTACTGTTTCAGGACTAAAGTTCACAAGTGTTACAAAAATGTTGAATGAAATATTATATTTATATTTATATATATATATATATATATATATATATATATACACACACACAGTAAACTCCCCGTTATCCGGCATCCACGGGGATTCCCTATTGCGGGATAAGTGTAGTTGCTGGATAATCGGGAGTGCCCAGAAAAAAGAGTCTAAACGACCCTTAAACACTCCAAAATGCCTTTAAAAAGGCATTAGCACCTAAACTGAGCCATTTAGGCTCAGAAAAAAATAATGAGAAAACAAGTAAGTATTTGCATTTTTTTTGGAGTCTCGAACTGCCGAATAGTGCCGGTTTAGCAGGAGTTTTTTTTTAAATGGGGAATTGTTGCCGGTGCCGGTTGCTTCAGAGTCCCAGTTAGTTGAGTGCCGGATAATCGGTAGTTTACTGTGTAAATGTATATATATATATATATATATATATATATATATATATATATAATATAATATACATATATATATAATATAATATATATATATATATATATATATATATACACTAAATAATGTAAGGATATTTGTATTATTTCCACAACACTGTTGAAAATTTTCATCAAAAGGAAAAAATACATATATGACAGGGTGCAATCTTAATAAAAATTTCAGATATAGCTAAACAATATAAAAAAAGATAAACTTATTAGGAAGTAGAGGCTCAAGGTCTCTACAAAATGCAGTCAGATGAGCTTCTTACATCATGGAGATATTAGTTCTTATCTCTTCTTTGCACTTTTTACCGTAATACATTCCTAACAAGAACAAAAAGAAAAACATAAATATACAGAGAAACCATAAAATACAGAAGAAAAAAAAATGCAATGGCAATGGTGTGGGACTCTCCAGGATGGGTGTAGCAGTAATTACCCCTGATGGAGATGAGTTAGCTATTGATCCATGTGCCTCTGCACAGCCTCCATGTGTTTTTTGCGGGCCCTCCTAATGGGCTATGGTAGATTAGTGTGTTGTATGTTCCCCTGGTCCCCTTCAGCATTGCTAAGTGGTGTTGGTGAGGGGGCTTGTGGACCTCAATGAAGATGTGAGATATACTATTATGGGCCAGTGTAGGTGGGTGGGTGATAGCAGAGAGGTCGGACAAATCCCAATCCACTACAGAAGCAACTGATAACGCACTCCAGTGTCACCTGTCATAATCCCGTTAGGCCCTCAGGGGAATGTTCCCACTCCACAGTATCACCAACTGTACTTGGCCTGTGTATTAACCCTTTGTTATGATTAGATTGCAAATTTACTATTATATGATATCTAATGCTATTATGACTATTGTTCCTCTTAGTATGTATGGATCTGTAGCATGTTAACTAGGGTCATTAGTTTACATCTATAGGAATGTGACACTAATGTAATGTATGTGTATGTCCCCTAACCCAACCATTGAAAACAAACTGACACAGTTACAATGGTATAACAAAGCTTTATTATTTACACAAACCACAATCAGCAGTGGTCAAGAGTTTGCATTCAGATAAGGATGTAACCAAGCTTTATTATGTACACAGACAGCAGTGGTCAAGACTGTGCAAGAGGCTAGGATAAAAAAGGGATACCTACAGGGGCCAATATAATAGTCTAGAGTAAGCATAATGCATAGCACCTACCAGGGTCACATGCGGTCAATACACCGCTGCAACCGGAATCTGATTTAAAAAAAAAAAGATCATCACAAATTACTCCATTAAATTGAAGAAACCATTAGTGTGCATAGCACTTACAACTTGTCTAGATCTGCTAAATGAAACAAATGATTCAACCTCTGGACTGTGTAATCCAATCCAGTTTCACACATACAGTGTGGTGACAAAAAAATAGAAAAACATTAAAAACTGGTCAACTAAGAAAGGCAGAGGAGGATAAAAAAAACTAATTAAAATGCATGTACAGTACAGTGCTAAATACTGTACCAATATACCAACTCACCTGATTCCCATTTGCAAGCATTACTAACTATTAACTAGGTCTCTGGATAATCAGTAATATGGCCAAATAGCCATTAATATGGAAAGGACACAAAGGTCAGCAGCCAGATTTACCCAAGGATCACTGTTACTTACATCAGACCCAAGGATCTGTTCTCAGGCTGATATTGAGGTCAGGATCACATGCTTCACTAGTGCATATATTAATGTTGGCTGTCATTAACATGCCATTGTGAGACTCAGCAAGTCCACCGCCATAGAGGTATTAGTCTACATTTAAGCCAACAACAAGCATGTCTGATACTTTCCCTTATACTCGAGTCACTACGTTTTCCCAGTATTTTGTGGTAAAATAGGTGCCTCGGCTTATACTCGAGTATATACGGTAAATTAAATCAGATAATGATATACTTTCCCTCCAAAGGGATTTGCATAAATTAGACAAATGGGCAATTAAATGACAGATGAGATTTAATACAAATAAATGTAAGGTTATGCATCTGGGAAGGAAAAATTACCATGCCATTTTTAAACTTAATAAAGCAAATCTAGGGGTATGTGATATTGAAAGGGATTTAGGAGTACTAGTGGACAACCACCTAGGTAACAGTGATCAATGCCAAGCAGCAGCTGCAAAGGCAAATAAAATATTAGCATGTATTAAGAAGGGTATAGGTGCAAGGGAAGCAAACATAATTCTGCGACTATACAAATCCCTAGTACGCCCTCATTTGGAATATGGAGTACAGTTTTGGGCACCACTTCATAAAAAGGACATTTTAGAACTGGAGGAAGTACAGAGAAGGGCAGCAAAGCCAATGAGGAGAATGGAGGGGCTAAGTTATGAAGAAAGACTATCAAAATTAAACTGATTTTCTCTAGAAAAAAGGGCGATATGATTACCCTATATAAATACATCCAGGGTCAGTATAAAGATTTGTCAAGGGAGCTTTTTGTGCCAATAGGTTTTCAACTGACAAGAGGACATCCCTTGAGGTTAGAAGTAAAACATTTCCACCTTAAAGAAAGAAAAGGGTTCTTCACAGTAAGGGTGGTTAATCTGTGGAATTCTCTACCAAAGGACATCCCTTTAAGAAGATCATCATAAGTTGGCATCGCTTTATACACAATGTGATTATGATCTGGAAGTCAGAGCATGTCCCGAGAAAGACAAGTTCCTTGAATATGTCAAAGGCAACACAATGATTATCTCCCTGTCTCCCCTCTCTCACTTGCTCTCTCTGATTCTGTCCTCTCTCACTTGCTCTCTCTGATTCTGTCCTCTCTCATTTGCTCTCTCTGTTTCTCTCAGTCTCTCATTTGCTCTCTTTCTCTCTCTCATTGTCTCTACTCTCTCATTTGCTCTCCCTGTCTCTCCTTTCTTATTTGCTCTGTTTCTCTCCTTTCTTATTTGCTCTCCCTGTCTCTCCTTTCTTATTTGCTTTCTCTGTTTCGCTTCTCTTCTCCCCTCTCTCTCGAGCTCGCTCGGATTCTGTCTCCCCTTTCTCACTTACTCTCACTGTTTCTCTCCTCTCTCTGTTTCTCTCCTTGTCTCTCCTCTCACTTGCTCTCTCTGTTTCTCTCCTCACTCTCTTGCTCTCTCTGCTTCTCTCCATCTCTCCTTTTCAATTGCTCTGTTTCTCTCTGTGTCTTTCGTCTATCTCTGTTTCTCTCCTTGTCTCTCCTCTCTCTTGCTCTCTCTGCTTCTCTCCATCTCTCCTTTTCAATTGCTCTGTTTCTCTCATGTCTCTCCTCTCTCTCTGTTTCTCTCATGTCTCTCCTCTCTCTCTGTTTCTCTCATGTCTCTCCTCTCTCTCTGTTTCTCTAATGTCTCTCCTCTCTCTGTTTCTCTCGTGTCTCTCCTCTCTCTGTGCCTCTCGTGTCTCTCCTCTCTCTGTGCCTCTCGTGTCTCTCCTCTCTCTGTTTCTCTCATGCCTCTCCTCTCTCTCTGTTTCTCTCCTTGTCTCCTCTCTCTGTTTCTCTCATGTCTCTCCTCTCTCTGTTTCTCTCATGCCTCTCCTCTCTCTCTGTTTCTCTCATGTCTCTCCTTTCTCTCTGTTTCTCTCTTTGTCTCCTCTCTCACTTGCTCTCTCTGTTTCTCTCATTGTCTTTCCTCTCTCTCTGTTTCTCTCATTTGCTCCCTTTCTCTCCTTGTCTCTCCTCTCTCATTTGCTCTCTCTGATTCTCTCCGTCTCTCCTGTCTCATTTGCTTTCTTTGTCTACCCTCTCTCTCTTCGTTCCTCTCATTGTCTCTCCTTTCTCACTTGCTCTGTTTCTCTCCTTGTCTCTCTTGCTCGCTCTGTTTCTACCCTTGTCTCTCATTGACTCCCCTCTCTCACTTACTCTCTGTTTCTCTCTTCTCTCATTTGCTCTCTCTGTTTCTCTCCCTGTCTCTCCTCTCTCACTTGCTCGTTCTGTTTCTCTCCTTGTCTCTCCTCTCTCATTTGCTCTCTCTGTTTCTCTCCTTGTCTCTCCTCTCTCATTTGCTCTCCCTGTCTCTCCTCTCTCACTTGCTCGTTCTGTTTCTCTCCTTGTCTCTCCTTTCTTATTTGCTCTCTCCGTTTCGCTTTTCTTCTCCTCTCTCTCTTGTGCTCCCTCTGATTCTGTCTCCCCTTTCTCACTTGCTCTCTCTGATTCTGTCCTCTCTCACTTGCGCTCTGTTTCTCTCCTTGTCTCTCTATCATTTGCTCTCTGTTTCTCTCATTGTCTCTCATCTCTCTCTCTGTTTCTCTCGGTCTCTCATTTGCTCTTTCTCTCTCTCTCATTGTCTCTACTCTCTCATTTGCTCTCTCTGTTTCTCTCATGTCTTATTTGCTCTCTCTGTTTCTCTCCTTTCTTATTTGCTCTCTCTGTTTCTCTCATGTCTCTCCTCTCTCTCTCTGTTTCTCTCATGTCTCTCCGCTCTCTGTTTCTCTCATGTCTCTCCTCTCTCTCTCTGTTTCTCTCATGTCTCTCCTCTCTCTGTTTCTCTCCGTGCCTCTCCTCTCTCTCGGTTTCTCTCATGTCTCTCCCCTCTCTCTGTTTCTCTAATGTCTCTCCTCTCTCTCTCTGTTTCTCTCATGTCTCTCATCTCTCTGTTTCTCTCATGTCTCTCCTCTCTCTGTTTCTCTCATGTCTCTCCTCTCTCTGTTTCTCTCATGTCTCTCCTCTCTCTCTCTGTTTCTCTCATGTCTCCCCCTCCTTCTCTCTCCCCCCTCCTTCTCTCACCCCCCTCCTTCTCTCCCCCCCTTCTCTCCCCCCCTCCTCTCTCCCCCCTCCTTCTCTCCCCCCCTCCTTCTCTCCCCCCCTCCTTCTCTCCCCCCTCTCCTTCTCTCCCCCCTCTCCTTCTCTCCCCCTCTCCTTCTCTCCCCCCTCTCCTTCTCTCCCCCCTCTCCTTCTCTCTTCCCCTCCCCTTCTCTCCCCCTCTCCTCCCCTTCTCATTTCCCCTCCCCCTTCTCACCCCTCCCCTCTCTCCTCCCCTCCCCTCTCTCTGCCCTCCCCTCTCTCCTCCCCTCCCTCTCTCCTCCCCCTCTCCTCTCCACACTCTCCTCTCCCCCCCACTCCATCTCTCCCCCTCTCCATCTCTCCCCCCTCTCCATCTCTCCCCCTCTCCATCTCTCCCCCCCTCTTCATCTATCCCACCCCCTCTCCATCTCTCCCCCCACCCTCTCCATCTCTCCCCCCACCCTCTCCATCTCTTCCCCCACCCTCTCCATCTCTTCCCCACCCTCTCCATCTCTTCCCCACCCTCTCCATCCCCCCTCCCAGCCCTCTCCTTCCCCCCTCCCCACCCTCTCCTTCCCCCCTCTCCCCTCTCCTTTCCCCCTCTCCCCTCTCCTTCCCCCCTCTCCCCTCTCCTTCCCCCTCTCCCCTCTCCTTCCCCCCTCTCCCCTCTCCTTCCCCCCCTCCCCTCCTCTTTCTCCCTCTCTTCCCTCCTCTTTCTCCCTCTCTTCCCTCCTCTTTCTCCCTCTCTTCCCTCCTCTTTCTCCCTCTCTTCCCTCCTCTTTCTCCCTCTCTTCCCTCCTCTTTCTCCCTCTCTTCCCTACTCTTTCTCCCTCTCTTTCCTCCTCTTTCTCCCTTTCCATCTCTTACCTGTTTCCGGCATACCCCACTCCCCAGCCGTCAGCTGAGCCTGCCTCAGAGCCTGGCTCCTCCCCCAGGGGTCCTGTTTGCTCAGCTGAAGACTTCTCTCCCCCCTCCCCTTCTCTCTTCCCCCTCCCCTTCTCCCTTCCCCTTCTCTCTTCCCCCCTACCCTTCTCTCTTCCCCCCTACCCTTCTCTCTTCCCCCCTACCCTTCTCTCTTCCCCCCTACCCTTCTCTCTTCCCCCCTCCCCTTCTCTCTTCCCCCCTCCCCTTATCTCTCCCCCCTCCCCTTCTCTCTCCCCCCTCCCCTTCTCTCTCCACTTCTCTCTCCCCCTCTCTTCCCCCTCTCTTCCCCCTTCTCTCTCCCCTTCTCTCTTCCCCTTCTCTCTCCCCCTTCTTTCTCCCCCTTCTCTCTCCCCCTTCTCTCTTCCCCCCTTCTCTCTTCCCCCCTTCTCTCTTCCCCCATCACTTACCTGTTTCCTCCATGCCCCACTTTTAGAAATATGTTATGCTATAATGTTAGAAATAAAGTGAGAAAATACCCTTCTTTTTATTTTTACGTCCATTTATTCACAAGATTAATTGTTCCCTTATTTGGGGTAAAATGGTAGATTGACAGAAATGATACACAATATATGTGCAATATAGACAATAGATATTGTATTTTACAGATATATGATTTTCTATGAAAACACTGCATTGATACAAATACACACTCTGTATAATAAAACTATAAGATAATAATGTATAGAAAATTATATATTAGTTTTATAAACATTTGGAGGAATTTAGAGATTTAGAGAGGCAGGACTTAGAAAAATACGAGTCGTAACACTTGGGGAAAAAAAATATGAGTCGTAAAAATACGAATTTACCGGCAAAGACTCGCAAACCAAAAAACACTAAAAACACACTAAATACACCCCCAAAAATTACAAAAACATCACACACAGCATGGGGCAACAGCCAGGACGTCTGTGAGTGAGCTGGAACGTGAATTTAACTCGATTTAGATGTTTATCGCCACTCGAAAATCGCTTAAGCGAGGAAAAATATGTCAGCCGATAAAATGAAAATGAGGCTACACAACAGCGAGGCGCGCAAACCATAGCCAGACACATAGCAGTTTGACAAGGCACATACAAGGTACTAAAACCGACTGTTACTAAAGACGCAAAATTCTCCCGACGCGCGTAACACAAACAATATTTCCCGCGTAAACTAACGGTTCTGGCTCACGCACGCAGCCTATATATAGGGCACACTTGCCACAGTGCTGACACTTTCTCCTCAGGTGATGACAGTCTGAGTGGACATTTTCTGCTGCCGGAAAATGCAAAGAGATTGTTAGCTCTTCAGGAAATTGATTGCTGGCTATTTATTATAAATAGGTAAGGTATATTAATTAATTAATTAATTATTAATTAAAAAAAATTACATTGCTCCATTTTGCAATACCTGTACTTTATCAAGATATTAATAATTAACCATTTCAAATATGTTTATTAATTGATTAATGATTATTTAATGGGCATTTATTTATTAATTATTAATTATTTATCATTATGCTAAAAAAAAAAAATGTCACTACCTTTATTTAATGATTAAATTATTAACTCTTTATAATATATTTAGTCATTGATTAATTAGTAATGTTCATTCATTCATTAATTAATAATAAATTAGTCATAATAAGAAGATTAATAAAACATTGATCAGAAAATATGTATATTTTACACTGGACTTACATTTTGGGGTTGTTGCTCAACTATTAATGTTCATTAATTACTTAATTAATCATTAAGATTAGTAATGCTCAATAATTAATTAATTAATTAGTCATAACAACAAATGGGATAATTTTTGTCTGTATCTATGAGCTGCCATGGTTATACGTCCTGATCTAACATGTTTTATATGTATTCTATTTAATTATTGCATATCATCAAGAAAATGCAAGCACTTCCCTTCATAAGAATAGTGAGCAGAACCAGCACCACCTCACCCTCATCAAGATAATATGTACGTAATGTGACAGGGGAAAAAAAGTAAGTGGGTGGAGAATGTGTCAGTGGGCAGGGCCTACAGAGGTAACATGTTGTGAAGGGGAGAAGTTTCTACTTTTGGGCAGAGTCAATTTAAGGGGAGGGGCCAGGTCTCTGCCTTTCGCCCCACCAACTTGGAAAGTCACCAGCCGCCAGTGCCATAGGATAACTAAAAGCTGTAGAGATACTAGAACACTTTAGCATTTATTAAATTAATTAAAAGTCTGTGTGTGTGTGTGCAAGTCTGAGTGTGTGCAAGTCTGCGTGTGTGTTTGATTGAGTGTGCAAGTCTGCGTGTGTGTTTGAGTGAGTGTGCAAGTGTGAGTGTGTGTGTGTGCAAGTGTGAGTGTGTGTGTGAGTGTGTGTGCAAGTCTGCATGTGTACTTTTGATGCCCAGGGCTACCCCTGAATCTGTGGCCTCAAACTCGGTGAGCCCGGGCAGCAAAAGCTCTATCTACGCCACTGGCTGGACTTGCTTGCTATGTAAAGCAAGAACAAAAAAAATCATGATATTTTCAATATTAAAACAATACATAAATATATAAATATAATTAATTATGTGTAAAGAACAGTATTTTCTTTCTAGATTACAAAAACTCTTACCAAGGGATTTTCACAATCATAAAGATTATTCTATTTTAACAGTATTAGATATGTTATATATCTAGTCTTAAATCGTAGAAGAGGGTGGATGCACGGATGGTATAACAAGCTACAGGGACGTCCGTCGGAGGTTCAGTGACTTCCTTCAGGGGTTAATGGCCATTGTACAGGGACATGAGACATAAAAGAGGAGCCACAAGCTCATTTAAACACTAAACTACCAGAGAATTTGTAGAAGGATGGATGAGTATTACCATGAATTAACACAAATAATATGTCAGATACCATTTTTCACAATACAACATTTTATTTAGATGCTTAAATGAATACAAAGGGAAATAAAAATCACAAAGTACTACGACAACAGTGTGTCAAATATTAGATGGTATAAATGATCACTATGAGGGCATTAACTAAAGAAACTAAATATCCAGAATACAGTATTGTGTTTTTGTATGATGCTTTAACACAATACATATTATACAGATCTTTAAAAGGTGTCAAAATAGGAAGAGTTACAAACTGTTTCTTGTAATCAACTTAACTAGCTTAATATATGTTGGTCATTCTCTGAATAACCAGTATAACAACTGCTCCAAGTCTGGGTGTTCAGAATAGTATCTAGTACAAGAGTCCAGATATATTTTATGCCTCGGGACCTCCATTTTGTGAGATTGTACAGGTTATGTGCAAAAACTAAATTTGTTGTATTTAATTTCGTTTTTACTATAGCAGTTTAAGCCTTTGCTAAGTAACCCAGATACAGCATTTATTACACAGCGAGCCGTCACTAAAAAAAGTCCTATATTGGATACACAAGAACAATTTCAGAAGCGGAGATCACAATTTTAACCAATAGCATTGTTTGTAAAGAAATCTGGGATTACACTGGCATAGACCGGCACTGTTAGGAAAACTACCATTCAGGCAGTAACAGCTTCATTTAAGCTTAGCTGTCCTCTTGTAATAAAAATATGTAATCAGTTACTGGGCTGCACATATAGCAATGGTGCCTATACTGCTTGGCTACTGAGTCCCAAATGATTCTCCATCTTCACTGGCGTTTGTGCTATTCTGACATTCCACCGGTTGCTTGGATAAGCCTTCATTATTTACAGCTGAATTAGTTAGAGAGAGTGAATTATTTTTGGACCACAACTCTTAAACTTTTTTTTAAGTATTTGTTCCCAATTTGGGTTTTTCATCATCACTCTCTGCCGGTGAGCTGTTTGCCTCTTCCTTGTGATTTTCAGCATCATCACTGTGGTTGGAATAATTTACGATAGTTTCTGATTTTCCCTCTGTAATATTTTCTTCTACATGGGATGCCTGCTGGGAATCAGATTCGCTGTCCAATCGTGGGGCTTCATCTTTCGGCCACCGTAGACACAGCGTCACTTCTTGGTTGGTGACATCACTGTTTGTAGCAGAGGAACCTCAGACTGCCGAGCCCGGCCTGTCTCAATCCACTGCCATCCAGAGGGTGCCTGCAACATACAAAGATAAGAACACTATACCGTGACTTTAGAAAGACTTTGTCATTTAAAGACAACTATATTATCTTGCATTTGTATTTATTGCATATGTTGTGGTGCTTCCTTAAACATCAAGTTTGACTGCATATATTAATGGCAATATTTTTTTGTGTTTAAATTATCAAAATATTTACTGTGCAACTTTGTAGCTTTGGGGGATGTTATAACATTTCTAGACAGAGTAGTTAGGTTTGAAAATTAGAGCCTAAGGGGTAAATGGTGGTGGGCACCCATGGCTACCACAAATATAGTATAATTTCACTATAATAGTATAGAAGCTTTTACAAGGGTTAATAAAGGATAATATACAAGAATAGATCTATTTGAACAGGATTATAAATTGGAGTCAACATGGATTTATGAGGGATAGGTCATGTGAAACAAATCTAATTAGTTTCTATGAGGAGGTTAGTATGAACCTGGCTCAAGGCAACTCAGTAGATGTAGTCTTTTTGGATTTTGCAAAGGCTTTTGATACAGTGCCACATGGGAGACTATTGTGCAAACTAAGTGATACAGGAATTGCAGTAAATATCTGCTCATGGATTGAGAGCTGGCTAAAAGACAGGAAGCAAAGGGTTGTTTTAAATGGAACATACTCCGATTGAACTAATGTGGTAAGTGGGGTTCCTCATGGTTTAGTATTAGGTCCTCTCATTTTTAATATATTTATTAATGAATTAGAGATGGGACTGGAAAGTAGTGTCTCCATTTTCGCTGATGACACAAAGTTGTGCAAGGTAATTAAATCAGATAATGATGTGCTTTCCCTCCAAAGGGATTTATATAAAATTGAGGAATGGGCATCTAAATGGCAGATGAGATTTAATACGAATAAATGTAAAGTTATGCATCTGGGAAGGAAAAATAGCCATGCAATGTATAATCTTAATGGAGCAAATCTAGGGGTATCAGATATTGAAAGGGATTTGGGAGTACTTGTGGACAACCACCTAGGTAACAGTGCTTAAAGCCAAGAGGCAGCTGCAAAGGCTAATAAAATATTAGCATGTATTAAGAAGGGTATAGAAGCAAGGGAAGCAAATATAATTCTGCCACTATACAAATCCCTAGTACACCCTCATTTGGAATATGGAGTACAATTTTTTGGCAACACTTTATAAAAAAGACATTTTAGAGCTGGAAAAGGTACAGAGAAGGGCTACAAAACTAATAAGGGGAATGGAGGGGCTAAGTTATGAAGAAAGACTAACCAAATGAAACGTATTTTCTCTAGAAGAAAGGCGTCTAAGAGGAGATATGATTACCTTATATAAATACATCCAGGGTCAGTATAAAGATTTGTCAAGGGAGCTTTTTTTCCAAGAAGGTTTTCAACTGACAAGAGGACATCCCTTGAGATTAGAAGTAAAAAGATTCCACCTTAAAGAAAGAAAAGGGTTCTTCACAGTACAGGTGGTTAATCTGTGGAATTCTTTACCAAGAGGAGGTGGTGACAGCGGATTTAATAGATAACTTGAAAAGGGGACTGGATTTCTTCTAATTAAAAAGGGAATTCAGGGTTATCCTGGATAATTAGAGAGAGATAGTATTGATCCAGGGAGAAATCAGATCGCCAGTATCTGGGGTCAGGAAGGAATTATTTTTTTTTCCCCTTTGAGACGATTGGCGGAGTTTCCCTTTTTTTTATTTTTTTCTGTTTTCCTTCCTCTGTAATAATTAATAATTAAAATAATAATAATAATAATAATTGATTAATAATTCATTAACAACAAATTCATTAATAACTAATCTGCATATTGCAGATCAGAGGAGATCTTAAAAGGTGAACTGATGGACTGAAAGTCTTTTTTCAACCTTAAGTACTATGTAACTATGTAAAATAAATATGTTTTAAACTTTCTATTTTAAATTCACTAATAAAGATTGCATGTTTTAAATTATTATTTTCTGATTTATCTTATTTATTTAATAGAGGAGTTTATCTGGATTTAAAAAGGTGTCTTTCTTTCCTATTTTTTCAAAAAGCTTCATCTTTCAGGTCAGAAATCTCTTTCTTGCTTTTCATGAGTAGAAATAAAGAGCGATATAAAAGGCATGGCCTCCATATTGCCTTAATATGGAATGGAATATAAGGTCTTTTTGACAAATGTTTTACATTTCCATGTTGGCTTTATACTATGTAGAATTGAAAGAACTTCTTTCAAGTTCCCATCACCAAAATATTCTCATTATTTAATGACAAACTTTTTAAAATATATATTTTTATTAATATCTGCATCAGAAAAGTAATATCCCATAGTTTTATTTTTCATTATAACCTCTTACTCTCTTTCTTCAATCTCTCGCTCCCTGTCTTTCACACCCTCTCATCTTGACTCATTCAGTGTATCTCTTTATGTATGGAAGCTCCATGTACAGGTTTCATCCCTACTTACTCAGTGTGTCTCCTTCTCCTGAAGAGCCTGCCCACTGCTCCCCAAAAGCCCCTCCGGGTGTTCCTGTAAATGAAATGAAATCATTAAGTCCCATAACTGTTACTAATGAGACCTCCTCCTCATTCCTAAACTCCCTGTCTGTGGTTTCTCTCCACATTATTGATCAATGTTTAGTAGGGATGGAAATATTCGGTCAAGAGCTGGAAGAAAGGAAAGACAAGTAAAGAAAGTGAAAGAACCGGGGCTTGGACAATGTAAGCATAGAGAAAATGTCAAGAAAATATGAAGTGTATGTAGGGGACAGAGGATGAGAATGAGTGAACCCCTTTTCTTCAACCCAATCCCTTTTATTTCCTTCTGATCTAGGATTATTAGTAAGTTGCACTAGCGTCTCACCCCGCCCACCGTAAGTTGCATTTCTCCACAGCTCTACATCAATCTGTTCTTATTCTCTTTCCTAGCACAAGGCAGTTTTCAGAGTCAGAAAAAAAGGTATAGAGATAAGATGGAAATAGTGGGAGAAATCATACCGGATTAAAATAAAAATAAGATTGTGTTAAGATGGGAAGTAGTCAAGCAGCAAGAATATAAACAGGCATGGAAAGGTAGTGATAATATCCGGTGCAATTGGGAGCCTTTTTTAATATCTACCCTTTATTTTCTGATCTCTTTGTTTTTTTTTAAATTAAATTTACCCAGATAAAACTACCTTTTCTTCTGTTTCTAATATGAAAGGGTTATCCTGGGTTATTTTCCCACTATATGATCTTGATTAACTATAGATGATTCATCCTCATTCCTATCACGTACCTGGTCTTGGGGGCAGCAGTGGGGCATATTGGGAGCCTGGAATTATATTCACATGATATATTAGAGTGTTTGATACTTGGGAATAACAGGAAAATAAGCATACAATTCATAATGCAATCAGCAAACAATTTATGTGGTAAATAATGTAGGGTCAAAACAGTGAATCTTCATGAGATGGCCCTATTTGTTTCTGCTTCTTTACTACTGACACATAACTGATATCTGTCTATGTACACGGCCCCTCCAACTTCTCTCTCTCCATATCCCACGCTGCTTGTCTGTCTCCACTCAATGTCAGTATTTTAGTAAATAATTGATGCTCTGTGTCCTTTTTTTCTTGTCCTCCTGTAAGTGAGACCTGTTGAATACAGATACCTAGAAGTAGATGGAAAAACCCTCCACTAACCACCCCAATCTATAGGTTCTCCAGTTCCTCATAACAAGCAGCTTTCAAGGTTGATCTGGGTTACTTGATAATGGGCTGAGCCCCTGACTAAATGTACTTATAATATACTTATATTTAGAATCACACAGCAGTATGGTTAGATATACACAGAAGTAGATTTAGTTAGAGGCTGACTAGTAACTTTTCTTACTTATGGGTTTGATTGTATGTATTTAGTGGTTTTTAATTTTTGATGTATAATGTTATACTTAGTGGCTCCATTGAATACAGTTAGTACTTTTATTGTATGTACTTATGAGTTTTCATGTATTTTGACTTGGTTTGGCCTGTTGTTCTGGGTTTGATTGATTCAAATTATCAATTGTATTGTAATTAATTAGGGTTTTGATTGTATGTATTTAGTGGTTTTTACCTTTTAATATATAATTGCAGATAGATCATTGATCCAGGAAGTAATCTGATCACCAGTATCTGGGGTCAGGAAGGATTTTATTTTTTTCCATTTGAAAAAAAATGCTATATTTCACTTGGGCTTTTACTGTTTGCCTCCCTCTGGATTCACTTTAAACATTTACACATGTGTTAAAAACATGTAATGCTTTAGAATATACATATTGTTAAAAACACAGTTTACACACTCTAATAATATTGATGTATAGGTTACAATACAAAATATTTCAAAGTTATGAAACAATAGTTTATGAGTTGTTTAAAGATATAACTATACAAGTTACATGTTATAAAAATAAACACATTAACTACTAAAAAAAATAATTGTTGTAGTTTTTCATACATTTGGAATATGACATGCAAACTTTAAAAATATTACAAAATAAAAATACATATTGTAAGAGGGGAGAGACTCAGTTTGAGTGAAAAACAGCATTTCCAGGATTACAATTTTATTCCTGTCATTTTTGACAGGCAAGTTCCTAGTATATATATAAATGTGTGTAAAGGTAGACAGACAAAGCTTCATTTACAGGATACTCACTCCTCTCTTTCTTCCTCCTCCTCTGGGATGGTCCCTAATGCGGGGGCATATTTTTTTTTCCTATAAAAAGAGATACAGCCTCAGACATAGAGAATGGTTGCTCCTATGTCATATGACACATTTGAGAAAATCTTTTCAGTAAGCAGCTGTGTAACAGTCCTATGAATTCATCAAAGATAAATAGCAATACACAGAAACTATATATGTATGCTAACATGAATATTTTACAGTTTTTTTCAGTGAAAAAGGAATAAAAATAAGAAGCTAAATATGAGGAAACTTTTCAGTGAGATAGCATGTATACATCATGGGGGAGTATGAGGGATTACATGGTTCCAGAAAGTCATTACCACTCTCATTCTTGTCCTATCTTGTTGTCCTTGATACAGAAACAATGATGACTCTTATGGAAGTTTTTTTTTTACTCTGATGTATTATGTATTATGTATGTTTTGTATGAGATAATAATAATAATAATAATAATAATAATAATAATAAAAAAAAGATTGTGTTACAGAGTGAGTTAGTGAGGGCTTTGTGTATTATAGTGGGGTTGAGAGGCAATGCTAGTTACTATTTAGTATACAAGATTTTGATGTCAGGGAGAAGTGACATTTATTTACATGAGATGGAAATATTACAATAACTTTGGCTTTTAAATATAACTTAAATACATTTTGAAACTACTTACGATGCACGATCTTTAAGCACTGCAAAACAAAATAAATATTATCAAAATGATTTCCAATATCAGCCTTCCACCCACCTGCAAGCCCCAAATACTCTAGTGCCCCTATTCAATTGAGCAAATTGTAGCTACTGGAGCCCGTAATAATGCCTGTAAAATAATTTGCTATGCAACAGGCGTCTTTTAGCTAGCCGCAAATGATTTGCGGGTTAGTGCCTGAAAATCACTGCAGTTGGTAAAATTGTAACTCTGACCCATCTAAGCCTTTGATCTTTCAAGCCAGCAATTCTTACAATCACTAAAATCTCAAATCACTATTAAATTGCTACAATTCACCAACAACGCAATGCCTTCAAACCAGCTAATGGCAAATGTAGCCAAATATATTACGGGTTCCAAATAGGAGTCACATAGGGATTACAGACTAGTTTGGAACACTGCAAAAGACAATTAAACACACTACTGTGCTTTAAAATATGGGAAAAGCAGTGGAAGGCATTATAATTAATTGCACAACAATTCCCAAGGAACATATAGGCCTTAAAAAAATATTATATTTTCTCATACAATGGAATGGGCATGCATATGCCAATATGAAAAGTGTGGCTGCAAGATGCAGAAAAACAATTAGACACACTACCTGATTAAATTGCAACACAAACATCATGAATCTGCCTGCCAAATTATCCCTTTCTCACTCACAAAGGCTCTAGCTCTAATATGGACCCTAAAAATAAAAAGATAATCTTATATAAATCTCACTCATCAAATCTAGATTGGGAAAATACATAGTGGACAAATTATACTGCCACGTGATATATATCACGTTCCAGGAGAACAGACATCACGCTAATCTACTCTACCCCATCAGGAAGGGCTGAAGACACATGGAGAATGTGCATAGGCATGTGAAGCAACAGCAATCAATTCATATTATCACCTGTCATATTCTTATCAGCCCTTCAGAGGATTGTTGATACTGCACAGTATCACAAATTGGACCTCTCATGTGTATAAACCCTATCTTATTAAATTAGCATTAGTATTATTATATGATATAATCTATTGCATCGTAACTATGGCTCATTAGTTTACAGATGTAGGAGTGTAACACAAATGTGATGTATGTGGATGTCCCAAAACCCCAACCAATGAAAACACACTGACACAGTGATAACGGTATAGCAAAGCTTTATTACATACACAGAGCACACTCAGAAATGTACAAGACGGTGCATTAATATAATGGGTGTGATGTGGGCGGATCCCGGAAGGGCAAGAGGCTTTTTGTGCAAAAAGGGGATACCTAGATAGTGATAGTCTAGAATAATCATGATGCATAGCACATACCAGGGTCACATGTGGTCACTACACCACTGCAGCAGGAAACTGATGAGAAAAGGATCATCAGAAATCACTCAATTTACCAAAGTAACCAGTAAGATGCATAACACTTACTTTTGGTTATCATCTGCTCAATTAAACAGATGCAATAAATCATGGATAATGTCATACAAATCAATTCCACACACAGTGTGTTTTCATATATTATGGAATAATCTCACATAGGTGATTAGAATCTGGAAAACCGGAAAAGAAGGTTGAAGAACATGCCTTCATGGTCGTGAGATTAAGCTATTAAGACCTACATTGAATTGCCGGACGCGTTACATACGTAACCAGGGTTTACGGTTTTGAGGCTTCAGCCCTGTAGTTGCGGCCTTGCTCAATTGAATCGGTCTGTAAATACTGCAATTTTAAAGCCTGCAGTTACCTTGAGACCGGCCATAATGGAGGCCTAGGTCTCCTTGTTACTGACTATTTAATCCATTAAACATGTCATTAAATCACTGATGTAAACAGAACAACGTGTGTGTTTCCTTCCTCAGTAATACACAAAAGTAATGTTTTAGTGTCTGATGCTGACGTAGCAATATATCCTGTTAACCTATCACTTACCCACTCTGATTAAGTAAGTGAATAACCATTATATACATTAACTACTTAATATAACAAGGGCAGAGCCAGCACCACGTAACCCAGAATCACTTACTGTAAAGATCACTCAATTTGTCCATCTGAAAAAGAAAAAAAAAACTTTAATTAGTGGAATACAGATAGACAGCAACTGACATTGAGAAGAACTTTCCTTAAAAGGGACACAGCAAATGTCCTAGCTATAGCAGAAAAGAAACGTATAGAAATAAATCATTATAATTAGTTATAAGAAATATTGAATGTTAGTGTCGAGTAAATGAGCTTTAATGTCAGGCATTTTATATTCCCTGAAAATGTCCTGCTCCTCCTGCTACTACTCTTATCAATTCATTAACCCTCACAATGAGCTTAAAAGCAGACAGAGCAGCATACACAGGCCACATTAATTTGTCTACATATACTACTTGGTTGTCTATAGACAACTGAGAAGTAATTTTGTTAAAAGAAAATAACAGAAGAGAGATATAACAGAGATATCTTTATTGGCTAACCAAGTACAATCACAGTATGAACATTCAGGGCTACTCTCAAATTGTCCTCAAAAAGACACCAACCACTACATGATATTTATGGTGGAACATTAATATTTGTGCTTATTTTACCTCCTCGTTGAGCATCTTTTCATACTCCAGCTGAAAGAGAGAAAGAAGGTAATATAATTATTATTTATTATAGTAAGCACAATAGTTACACTACATTAGGTATATAACACACTGTATATATCACACAAGGGTCAGATGTATATATCACACGTCACTATACACAAGTGTCAGATGTATATATCACACATCAATATACACAAGGGTCAGATGCATATATCACGCGTCACTATACACAAGGGTCAGATGTATATATCACACGTCACTATACACAAGGGTCAGATGTATATATCACACATCTATATACACAAGGGTCAGATGCATATATCACGCGTCACTATACACAAGGGTCAGATGTATATATCACACGTCACTGTACACAAGGATCAGATGCATATATCACACGTCACTATACACGAGGGTCAGATGTATATATCACACGTCACTATACACGAGTGTCAGATGTATATCACACGTCACTATACACAAGGGTCAGATGCATATATCACACGTCACTATACACAAGGATCAGATGCATATATCACACATCACTATACACAAGGGTCAGATATATATATCACACGTCACTATACACAAGGGTCAGATGTATATATCACACGTCACTATACACGAGGATCAGATGTATATATCACAAGTCACTATACACAAGGGTCAGATGTATATATCACACGTCACTATACACAAGGGTCAGATGTATATATCACACGTCACTATACACAAGGGTCAGATGCATATATCACACGTCACTATACACAAGGGTCAGATGTATATATCACACGTCAATATACACAAGGGTCAGATGCATATATCACACGTCACTGTACACAAGGGTCAGATGTATATATCACACGTCATAATAAACAAGTGTCAGATGCATATATCACATGTCACTATACACGAGGGTCAGACGTGATCTACTTACCAGACCTGTACATTATGTATATAAAGGGGGCGATCTAGTTACCAGACCTGTACATTATGTATATAAAGGGAGTGATCTACTTACCAGACCTGTACATTATGTATATAAAGGGGGTGATCTACTTACCAGACCTGTACATTATGTATATAAAGGGGGTGATCTACTTACAAGACCTGTACATTATGTATATAAAGGGAGTGATCTACTTACCAGACCTGTACATTATGTATATAAATGGGGTGATCTACTTACCAGACCTGTACATTATGTATATAAAGGGCGTGATCTACTTACCAGACCTGTACATTATGTATATAAAGCAATGTATATATCACACTACTCACCAGATCTGATAAAAACTTCAAAGAGTTCATTTTCTTAGTGATAGTTCTGAAAATAACACAAAGAACAATCCAGCCAGTATGAATCAGAGAAAACAATAACTGGTTGTTGCTAAAGCTTGCTGGCTCGCCAAAGGCGCTCATCCCTACGACCCGCGGAACTAAATCTCAATTACACCATTCACAATGCGAGACCCGTAGCAGTTTGAAAAAAAAATGTGTGGAAAAATTACGTCCCGAACTGCGCATCAAAATTAACAAAAATACAAAACAAACACCCCTCACAGCACGGGGGGACAGGTACGGTGTCTGGGATTGCACGACAATTTAACCACAATGCTAAACAGACGGTTTCCCCTCACGCACGCGACCTATTTACACTGCACACTTCACACATTGCTGACACTTACACCTCAGGTCAGCAGCAGTGCAAATGTACATTATATGCTGCAGCACAATACAAACAGATTGTTAGATATTCAGGATATTGATTGCTGGATATATTAATTACAAATAGGTAAAGTATATTCATTTATTATTTTATTAATTAAGTAATTAGCAGTACAAAATATTTGTATAGAAAAAAAAAACGATCAGGGGAGAGGATCGCAATGAGCCATAAACGCGTTCAGCGTGGGGCTCACAATGAGCGCCGAGGGTGCTCAGTGGAACAAAAGTAGACATGGAAAAAGACTCGCAATGAATGCCAAAGCCAATCAGCGCGCCCCTTGCAATGACTGACAAAGGTGCTCAGACCACCAAAACTACACGAGCGGAGAGCCTTGGAATGAGTACACCAGGGGAGAGGTTCGCAATGAACGCCGAAGGTGCTCAGACGACCAAAACCCTTAAATTGTGTGCCAAACAGCATTCCCAGCCTTACAATTTTATTGACCGTCATTTATTGACTGGCAAGTCGGTAGTATATATATATATATGTGAGTGTGTAATTTAAGTTAAATTGTTCTTGAGATGAATTAACTCCTTATACTGCATCCTCTAGTGACAAGTTAACTCACCTTTAATTTTAAAAAGTGTGACAATAATACAGAGGACAAGGAATCATAGTTTTTTTTAAAATACCAACTAATAACAAATTAATTAGGTGGAAATGTATGGATCTGTAGACTACCATTGTTGTGTCCTGCCCACATCTACAAGAAGGATGTTCAATGTATCCTCTACCCTTTTAGACAGAAATGTTGAAAATAACCTTAAATATAGCACCCTTCTTTGTAATTGATGCTCGAAGCCATCCTCTTCCATCTACATTATCTCAGAGCAT
This sequence comes from Discoglossus pictus, assembly GCA_027410445.1. Classification (NCBI taxonomy): domain Eukaryota; kingdom Metazoa; phylum Chordata; class Amphibia; order Anura; family Alytidae; genus Discoglossus; species Discoglossus pictus. The sequence continues at coordinate 1,150,521 of JAPZIH010000660.1, read as the reverse complement.
TCCCTTAATCTCTAAGATTTTCCCAGTTTTTCTCCATTAATGACATATAAGAGAGGAAGACATGTAACTCACCTATCTCTAGAAAGATCACAGGAGAAAAAGAGCCTGAAACCAGGTAACACTTTAAGCATCCAATCAGTGATGATGTCACAATGATCATTATTACATCGCTACATCACTGGGACAACGACCATAGAATGGAGCCATTACTGCTGCCAGAACATTAGATTATGGCCAGCAAGTCTCTAAGACTGAGAAATGAAGAAAGAATCCACTTGGGATCCATAATATCAGATCTACAGCCTAAGAAATGATAAAGGGGGTTTCAAGTTCTATTTGTTTTAATGTTATTTTAATTTGTTTTAATATTGCCTTTGTTTGGGTAAATCAATGAATAAATGCTGTCCATAAATAAGCAATTGTTAATATATAATTAGAGTTAAGCAATATAGGGAATACCAGCGACTTGCCCGTCAAAAAATTACAACAATAAAATTGTAAGGCAGGTAATACTGTTTGCCACATAGAGTAAGTGTTTTGGTGGTCTGAGATCCTTCGGCGCTCCTTACCAGCATCTGCAGCCCTGTTTCGCGAGGGCAGCAGTTTCAGCGAGGTCGCTATGCAAGCCCGCAAGCATTAGCAACAACCTGTATTGCAGAGAACTATATATGTGACTAGCGACTTGCCCGTCAAAAATTGACGGCAATAAGATTGTAAGGCAAGTAATGTTGTTTGTGTGTGAAATTCATTTTGTTGGTGTTTTAAGATCCTTGGGCGCTGATTGCGAGCCTCGGATGAGCCCTTTGGCGCTCATCACGTGGCTCGCAATGAGCGCCGAAGGTACTCATTGCGAGATTCTTGGTTGTTTGTGTGCTATGAGCAGCGTTGGTGTTTTTTTTGGGTATGGCAATGAGTAATGAATAAAATAAGAAATGCATATACTTTACCTATTGTGAAGTAATATATGCAGCATTGTGTTGAAGAGCTGGCAATCTGTTTTCATGTTGCTGCAGCATCAGTGCTGTGGAGCTGCTGTGTAAGTGCCATGAATGTGTGCAGTGTGTAGTGTAATAGTGTGCGTGCGCGAGGCAAATCCGTTAGGGTAGCTGTGTACTTCCGTATTGTATAAGTTATTGTTCTAAAATGGCGCCTAATGTGTGGTATATGGCTGAGGCCGATTTAGCGTCCTTGTTTTTGGATGTCGTCCGACTATTGTGTTGTTTTGTGTGTTTAGAGTCCTTTAGCCTCGTTTTCGTTTTGTTCGGCAGCGATTTTTTCTCTCTTAGGGTATTTTTGCGTGTTTAAACTCCTTTATTTCGAGTTAAATTGAGGTGTAACTTCAGTTTTCAAGGTCCTGGGTGCCCCCCCCTTGCTGTAGGTAAGCATTGTAGGTATTTGTTGTGTGTATTTATTGTGTTTTTCATGTTTTCATGTGCGCAGGTTTCGGACGTTTTTTCCGAGGTCGTAATGGGTCGTAACGCGTCTTGTATTTTTGTGTCGTAAGTCCGTTAATTTTGCGAGGTCCGCAGTTGCTGGCAAGAAGCGCCTTTGGCGTTCCTTGCCAGCAACTGCGGCCCTCGATTTGCGAGGGCCACAGGCTCGCTGCGCGAGCACGCAACTTTAGCAACAACCCACATGCTCACAATTATATATGTGATTATTCTTGAAACTATTATCTATCACAAATTTATAGTTGACAGTTCAAGAACGTTGTTCACGTTTGCCATGCTTTTTCCCTCTCGTTTCAACATAAGGGGACTACCTACTCGACTCATACGCCCGAAGAATGCGCAAAACTTCTACATTGACTCCACTTGGCGACCACTGATGAGGTATGCCCAGTTCAGGAACAGGCGCCCAACCCAAGACCCTCCAAAGCCTGGTCAACAGCCAAGAATCCACATCGTCCAACTTTGAATCAGGTGGCCCTACGTCCGGATCCTTCGGCCAGCCTTACATCAAGCTGGGACAAACTTAAGCTTCGACTGATGGACGATTGTTGTAATTTCTACTAGTTTAACTCATAAACATAGTCAGAACTTTTGACTAATTTGGCCTATAGATAAAGTGTTTAGAGCTAACAGATTTGCTGTGTAGGCCGAGGCAATTAGAAGTTTATATATTTTCACATAAAGCCTAGGATGCACAGTTTCTCTTGGTAAAAATCAAATTGCTAATATACCAGCATCATGGTCTGTTACGAGGCTAGACTAAAATCTCAATCTCTTTTGATTGCAATTATGCAGTAGTTTGAGGTAGCTAAGATAATGCCTTCTGGAGCCCCCAATGGGACTCTACACTCAGAACCGTAATGTTAAAATTGTTTAGGATAAAGTTGTTTGTATTTTGTTGCCTACGTATATTTTTCGTCCCAAGAGTTAAAGATATTTACTCCATTGTACTGAACGATTCTCTCCCTTACCTTCCTCGGGGGCGCTCCTAGGTGTTCCAGTCTGGCTCAGTCGTTTCTCCATGGAGGGGTGCCAGGGTCCGGCCCGTCTCTGGAGCCTACTAGGGTAACAGCACACCTGGGGTCCCTGCGGACCTCCACACCCCCACATGCTAATTCACAACACACTTTTATCACCGATACTGTCAGAGGCTTTAACTCACCTAATAAAAGGAGGAAAGCTTTTATTACATATAGGAAAGACAAACCTTCAGTTCTCTTCCTTCATGAGACTCAATTTGCACAAGGCAAAACCCCTTTTTTTTTTGCACAAAGATTACCCGACCTTCCATTTTTTGACCAGGAAACCAAAAGAGCAGGAGCAGTGATATTGATCCACAAAAAATTCCCATTTAAAGTAATCCACAAAAAAATAGATAAAGAAGGCAATTTTGTGATTCTTGCTGGTACCCTACGAAACACTAAGTTAACCTTGGTATCGATCTATGCCCCTACTGCGGCCCCCCACAAAGCTATAATTTTATTGGAGACATTAGATTCCCATGAAACTGGCATAATTATCATTGGGGGCGACTTAAACCTGGTTTTGAACCCAGATCTGGATAGGCCCAAAGGGCAGGGAGAAAATCGATCCCCAAGTCAAACAAATCAAGAACATGTTGTTGAAATTGGGCTTAGTGAATGCTTGGAGGGGACTCCATCCTCAAGAGAGGGAATACATGTTCTACTCGCCAACACACAAGTCCTACTCGCGGATTGACACACTTGTTATAGATGCCACATTATTAGAACAAGCCACATTCTCAGATATTACCCCCTGCCTGTGGGCAGACCATAGTCGTCATTGGGCTTGAATCTCAACCCCAACCTCGATATGCCATACACTTGGCGTCTTAATGACAGGATCCTATCAATCCCGAGTGTGCTAGACCAAATCACTAAGGAAGTGAAGGACTATGTTCATACTAATACAAACCCTTCCACCAGCATAGGGTGGTTATGGGTGGCACATAAGGCGTTGATAAGAGGTACTTTTATACGGTGATCCTCATCCTATAAGAAATATATGTGAGAACGGTAAACTCTACAGACGAAAGAACTCCTTACCCTTGGAAAACAAAACCAACAACAACAGTCTGATCTAGTCTGCAAGCGGATTGACAAGATTAGATTAGAACTAGATAACATGCTATCCGCTCAAACAGAGAAGGCCATGAGGAAAACCCAAAGCAAATTCTTCAACCAGGCTCCCTGTTAGCCAATAAATTGAACGCCAGATACCAACAATCAAGGGTCACCCAGATTAAAACAATGTCGGGCTCAGTTACAATAAGCCAGGCCAAGATTCAGGATACCTTCCGTACATTCTACCAAGATATCTACACCTCCCATGTTCAGGCAGATAGGGATTCCCTGGCTGGTTTTCTTGGGAGGCTGCACCTCCCCCTCTTGGGAAGCGCAGATTTTCTAAACTCCGAAGTAACTGAAGATGAAGTCAAAGACACCACTAAGTCTCTCAAACTAGGCAAATCACCAGGGCCGGATGGCTTTTCAAATTTGTATTATAAAAAAATTGGAGATGTCTTGAATCCTCAAATGGTAACACTATACAACACTATTCTAAGAGGGGAGTAGACTGGTGAGTCTGGTCTTTTTTCCCAAGGCAGAGAGGGATCCGATGGAGGACAAGAATTATTGCCCTTTTTCCCTGTTAAATGGGGATATTAAAATACTGGCTAAATTAATGGCGAATAGGGTTTCCAGTTTCCTGCCCAAGCTCGTCCACAAAGATAAAGCAGGCTTTATCCCACACAGGCAGGCGGGGGACAACATTAGGAGAGTGCTAAATATACTACACCTTGCCAGACACTCAAAAACCCCTCTCTGCACCCTGGCCTTAGACATAGGGAAAGCATTTGATTCGTTGGAGTGGCCATACCTATACGCAGTGCTAGCGAAATTTGGTATCAAAGGCAACTTCCTGAATCTCCTCAAAACATATTATAACTTACCTAAAGCCACTTTAAAATGACCTGGCCCAGAGAACTTGCTTTTAAACATTCAAAGGGGTACAAGGCAGGGATGTCCTCTATCCCCACTCCTATTTTCCCTTGCTATGGAGCCACTGGCTCAGAGTATTAGGGCCTCCCCGGCGATTCTGGGTTTATAGTTAGGTAACCAAGAATATAAGTGCTGTCTCTTTGCGGACGATTTATTATGTACTTTAACCCGCCCCTCCATCTCCATTACAGTCCTTCTGGAAATATTAAATAAATGTAGCTCTATCTCAGGCTTACGAGTTAATGAAGACAAATCAGAAATCCTGGGGTTGCACCTCCCACAGCTTGACAAGGAATGGCTAAAGAACTCATTCAATTTCCATTGGCCCAAAAAGTACTTAAAATATCTCGGAATAAAAATTACCCCCAACATCTCTGACCTATATAGGGTCAACTACCTGGCCCTTTTTATCCGCCAACCTAGAGAGGTGGAACAAGTTCTGCATCTCAGGGTGTGGCCGAATTCACACAGTCAAGATGAACATTCTCCATAGAATTCTATATTATTTCAGATCAGATTGCCAGTGCAAGGGTTTTGAGGGAAAACCAGCAGCTACAGCCTTTGGGGTGGGATACGATAATATGGCTCCCGAAATCCCATTGCCCTCCACATACATACCTTAACCCCATGATTAAATTGTCCCTGGGGTGTTGGTCTTGGGCACACTCAAAACGGCAACTGACTCCTGACCTCTCCCCTCTCCTTTCTATTACCAACTCTCCCCTCTTTGCAAAGGACTTCCCTAAGGACTCTAAGGTTTGGTGGCCCTCACATCGTTTAGGCACTTTATATGGACCTTGAGAGGGCTTTTGGTCAACCCAAGGTATTCTTGGACTGATTTACGAAGAATGTAATAGCACTTCAATTAACCATAAACCTAAGCCCTTGATTAAATGGGAAGAAGACCTGGGTCAGACCTGGGACCTGGAAAAATGGGGGCTTATCAGCCAGAGACTAGCTAGGGGCTCCTATAATTACAGCCTGCTAGAAACTTTGCTGAAAGTATTTCATAGAACTTATATTACCTTGTAGAGACTCACAGGATGAACCCTCAAAGCTCCGACACTTGCTTTAGGGGATGTTGGAGACAGGGACCTTTGTTCACATATGGTGGACCTTGCCCTAAGGCTCAATATATTTGGTCCGAAATAACTCAATTAGCCTCAAAACTTTTGAGCCCCTCCCAGCATTTACTTTAAGGACCTCGTGATGAGGGCCTTCATCGATCGCGAGCCCGCACAATGAGCGGATCTTGCTGCTGATTGCTGGCCTTGGCCAATCTGCCACATCATGCCTTACAAGGAGCACCTTCGACATTCATTGCAAGCCTTTGCCCCCCCCACCCTCTACTCTTGACTTGTGTTAATTTCTGTTTACCCCTCTCTCCCTGGTCTTTTATTTTTTTTTCCTATGTTACCCCCCCTTGTGTCTCTTTCCACCCTCTCCTGTGTGTTTGTACTGTCTCTCTCCACTAGTGGTATGATATAGCTTTATAAACTGTGTATTCCCCCCTTCTCTGTGTCTTTTCCCCACCTCTCCTTCCCACCTCCCTCTCCTATGTCTCCTTTCACCTCTCTCTGTCTTTTTTCCCCACTTCTTCCTGTGTCTCCTTTCCCCCCTCTTGTACCTCCTTTTCCCCCTCCTCTCCCCGCCCGTGTCTTGTACCTGGATGCAACCCTGCCAGCAGCACCGCACTCACGTCCTCTGCGACTACCGTCCCCCGTCCAGAACGACTTTCTGGATCAAGTCCGTGCATTGCGCATTCCCGCCTGCGCGTTGCTTGGCATGATCCACAAAGTAGTTATGGTCGGAGGACGGGAGCCACCAAAGGAGAAGATGGTGAGTGCATCGCTGCTGGCAGGGTTGCATCCAGGTACGTGCTTTTGCGATGCTGCGGCTCTGCTGGGGGTGCAAAGTGATGGAGCCCCTGATGGTGGTGGATGCTCTGGTGGGCAGATGGGTTGGAGGGAAGGTTATTCTCCTAGGCCTTGCTCTGCTGGGGGTGCAAAGTGATGGTTGATGCTCCAGCGGAGTGAAAGTGAGGTTATCCTCCTAGGCCGGGCTCCATAAGACTCATAGTTGTGCGGGCTTCGCAGTGGAATGCCTATGGCGCTCAGTGCAGCCGGTGGTGATGTAGAACACTGTACTGCGGGCCACAGGAGCATCAGTGGGGCAGGCAGGGAGAGCCATGCGGGCCTCGCAGTAAGCTCATTGTGAGCCCTGCAACGAGGGCCGTAAAGCGTGACGACAACTCGCAGATTGACAACTATTATATATAATATATATATATATATACACACACATTTTACACTTTAGTGTAAACAGGTTATTTTCTTTCTCATGTAGGGTGCCTTGTTTTCACAGCTGTCACCTAATATCTACTACAACCTAAGGTCACATTCACAGGAGAGGAGATCCACACTACCAGTGCAATGCAGTAAGAAGACAGTGACATGCTGCGTGTCTGCACTAATGTACAGCATGGTGTACTAGTAATAAGAAATGCTAAGACAATAATAATCTCTAAATGTTTAGACAATGTTGCATTGAAACAATACATTTACCATTATGATGCCCATGCATATAGGGAAGCCAAAGACAATCTGTGTAGGATACCGCATATAGTTAAAAATACCACACCACTGCTTACTACAACAAACACACACATTGAAAATCTGGGGAAGATTTGTTCCTATCCCCATCATCCCGCTAGTTCCTATACCCATGATATGATGACGCCTGTCAATATATTTGCAAAAAATACCAGACTAAGTACACTTGTAAGTTATAAAAACAGTCAAATGGTTAATGATATATCAATAATGTAATGGAAGACAAATGAAATTTTCATATCCATTTGTACAAATCATACATGTTGAAAAGCAGCTACTAAATTTAGTAAGATACACTTTATATTGGATGCCAGTTTTAGTGAATATAGGCTGGTGTTTTTAATGCCAACTCTTGATTATACATTTGTTATTCCATGAGAGCCGTATCGTCTATTCAGCAGTTCTTGCTTTTCTTCCCTGGGCAGAAAACAGGAACGCGCTGCATTGATTATCTGAAATAAAAGAGTAAAAAGATTTATTGTTAAAATCTCATATCAGAGTAAAACATTGCATCATATTTATTTTATACCACTTTTAGTTACATTTTAGTGATGTTACTGAATAAAAAAATAGATAAAATTAAGATAAAATATTGAAACTTTTAAATACAGTAAAAATGATGCACCTCCAACTCTCCTGAACATAGCATGTTTATAACCATGTGTGGTATTAGATATATCATCCTTGTTTTGGTTGCTTTTTAGTGTCCATCTTCAGGAATAACTATTTTGTAACTTAGGACCTCTTCTGTTGGGTGGCCGCTAGCAGTGGCGGTGAGCGGACGCTAGATGGCGCTGCTGAGATTCCTCTGAATTTAATCTGAAATTTAACTCAATTTCATAGCGTTAGGATTAGGGTAAGGGTTAAGGTTATTTAGTGAGAATATGTCTCACTTTATCCAGATTCTACAATAACTGAGACAATAATATTTTCTTCTTTTTACAAATGATGTCATAGTAATAATGCAATCCCCTTCTGGGTCGCTACCTTGTTGTGGTGATGGGACTTGTGTACCTCAGTGAAGCTGTGAGCTAAACCATGTAGGGTCTCGCAAGATGGGCAGGTCATAGCAAAGACAAATCAGGGTCCACTGGAGAAGGAGCTGGCAACCCACTCCAGTATCTGTGCTAAGAAAACCCTACCGATAAACATAAAGGCCCCAGACCAAACCGCCTGTCCACCCCTTTGGTATATATGCCACATGGGATATTATAGTAATAGAAAGATTCTCAAACCACCCCCAACACCTCACTCTTTAGAGTATATGACCCATATGAGAAGAGATGTCTCCTATAGTGAAATTAGCAGATTACATGAGACAATTGATAGAAATACATAGAAATTAGCACAATTAAAGGCGGACATGGTCCTTGTCTAGTCAGCCGTACACAATGTGGCTTATAAGGTGCATCAACAGAAGGGGCCTTGAGCTATGAGAGCTACGTCCGAGGTCCTGGGGGGCCGAGTGCCCGATCCGAACATATCGATGACCTCATTGAATAAAGGCAGATAGAATAGCGAGTTGTTATCTCATATGTCAAATGGAGACTTTAGCTTTTCTTTTAATCTTCTCACATTCTCTAATCTTGCCTACATGTAATGGATATTATTCAGATATCTATCCTTTAATATACATTCTTTTCATTCACTCTTAAATTAGTTATTTTAAAGACACTACAGGCATGGATCTTTTATCTCCTAATATCCAATTTCAACGTACTGTGACGTCTCTGTCAAATGTAGAGGGCATATACGTCGCTGCCAGTCTTTTATACTTAATAGATTGCCATGGTAACCTATACTTAATGATGCAAGCTTATATTATACAACTAAACAATTATAGTTAACAGTTGACTTTACATACGTAAGACCCAAATTGCAAAGTTCATAATATAAGTGCAAGATTTCATTGTGACAAAAATCTCTAATTCACATGTTGAACTGATGAATATATACAGCTACGCCGTAGAATTGGTGAGCATATTTATGCCATCAATAAATTCTATAACACGCCAATTGCACATCATATTAAATGTTACCATTTATTTTCTTTTTTTTTAATTCGTTGTTTTTTCTGTGAAATAATAAAATGTGTTGGCCAAATTGTAAATATTCCCACCCTGTGATATATTAGGATCAAAAGAGCATATATTAGGATGGCAATTTCCACACCTCCTGTGTCAGCCGAGGTATCAGCTACCGTCCTAACAGTCAGTAAGAGTTGGGCATCCCCACCTATGCCCTTCCCTCCCATGTGTCACTACTCTGACCCTCAAATCTGGACAGAAAAACGTTCAACCCGCTAATAAAATCTAGCATCGATGTGTTCACAATTGCTTGTGGCTGCTCACCTATAGGCCCAGTGGAGGATGACCCCCCAGAGGCCGCCCCCGCTTAATGTCCCAACACCAGAATACATAATAGCAGTATCCCTTCCACGGGGAGTTGAGTCCTGAGAGGAAGCTTCTGGTACCGCTGTTGATATTCCTGGTCTGCATAGAGAGTGACTGGTTTCCCTTCCCCATGTCACCCTCCCTAATCCTCCCGCTCCTCCAGGCACTCCATAGGAATGAGGTGTAGAAGTATCAGTAGCAAGTGCCCTGGCAGGAGGCGACACCGACTGTGACCTGTCCCTGATACCTCTGACATGTTGCCCACTATACGAGGCAGTACCCAGGTTCTGATGTGAGGCTGGCTAGCTAAGCGAGAAGGTGGAGGGGCTAGCTCTACCAGGAGTGTCGTCATCCTGCCTACAGAAGAAGGCAGAGAATCATGACTCCTGCTATGATATCTGGAAGAAACGGCGGACTGCGCCGCCCTCCCATGCGTGTAGCATGCCTACCTTGGGAAGCGGTAGGCCATGATCCATGAATCCTGTCATGTTGATAAGTGTCCTTACCCGCTGCAATGGACTCAACCTCCTCTGTCTCAGAACGTTGGCTCCTTCTCTTGACGCCTGCTGGCAAGAGACCTGGCATCTTGAATGAGGCACCTCATAAACCCTTGTTGCCAGCCTGCCACTCCTATTACCGGATGCTTGAGGCAGCCTGGCAGTGCGATCTGGAGAACACAATGAATCCATAAAGACTGTAACTAAACTAATCACCCCCCCCAAACCCGTCTGTTCAGGGTGCACTACCCACCCCCCTTAGTACCTAATGTTACCTAAACCCCACCTACCAGAAGCTTATAATCCCTTAGAGAAAAATGTTAAATATCTAAAAGACATAAAGAAGGGCATATGATAAGATTGCATAATGAAAACAAAATATTGAGCTACTACCCATAAATATATGCCCCTGCCAAGCATAAAAAAGGGCCAATCACCCAGTAAGAAGTAGAAATCCCCAGCTAGTGCTCCACCACCTACCAACCCACCATGGCCTGCAAACATAGGTGACTACTGGCCTAGATCCACCCCCCCCCTTCTTCCCTCCCAATAAACTTACCCCTAGACTGGACACCCAACCAAATTCACTGCTCACCACAACCATTCTTTCCCCTACCAATAGCAGCCTGCTATTAACCCCTTCATTTCCAAAGGCTCCTGTACCCATGTCCCAGTAATATGCCTTACCCCTACCTGCCCTACACCATTTCCCCCTCCCTAATCTTGCCCTTATCCTGGGCCTCCTGACTGACCCCTAACCTATTAGCCCAATCTCCATTCCCTCCAAAGCCAGTGGCGCCCCTCCCCTTTGTTATTCTCCATCCCCCCTTTGTTATTCTGCCTCGCCTCTGTCTTGCCCCAAGGCCTTGGACCCAGTACCTGGTGCTCGATCCTGCCAGTATCAACACTTATTGTTTCCAGTGCTGCGCGTCACCATGTCTCACTACGCCCGGATCTTTTTGCGAGGATCACTCTGCGTGGGCGACGTGGTGGCGCGTCTTCCACTCCTGGGCGCAGGAGAAGCCCTTGATGGAGTCGAATGAAGGCTGTTTTGAGGAGCACCTCCTCAGCGACCCGGTAAGAAGGGGGGTCATCCACGTCTTGGGGGCCCATGGGTGCAATTTGGGGTTCCAAGTGCAGCCTTGGGGAGGTCGCAGCCGGAAGCCACAGAGACTCGGGAACCACGGCAGCAGGGTTCTCATTGATGCTAGTGCCCCCGCCCATACAGCCTGCCACTGGGGAATCTTGGGAACGTTGGGGGCTTGTAACTGGCGACACAGGGGCTGTCTGGAAAACTCGATGGGCTTCTTCATCATTCCTGCTGGAGGCTGCTGTAGCCACCAGCCTGCCTCTCAAAGACCTCCTTGCAGCCAATGGCTTTTTACTTGCTTGACCTGGTCCCCTAGTATTACTGGGACTTCCAATTCACTTCCTCCTTGGCATAGCCACAGGGCTGAGTCTCTATGGCAGCCTAGATTAATGAAAATGGCGACAAGTATCAGGAAAAGAAGGATCGGGAAAGCCTGGAGGGCCCCGGAGGCAAAACTAAACCCCATATTTGTTGTTATATTTATAGAAAAAATACACCTTAAAGGCCATAAAGACACTTTGTGACAATCTTATTCT